>CM076578.1:1804270541-1804622529 GCA_034641835.2 Pinus albicaulis | reverse complement strand
CAAGCGCTTGGGAAGATGAGGTTGTTGGATCTGACTGTTATCTTTTTCCTTTTCCTCCTCAACCTTTATAGGTGGAGACGGGGGATGGTTGTCTAGGAGTACTCTTCTCGACCTAAGATTAACCTCCTGTATCTCCACGACATAATCAGGATGGCATGTTTCTCCACTGGGAGCTTGATGTGCCTATCTATTGTTCGGGTTCGAATTGGGCTATGCAGGTATAGGTAACCTAGGTGGAGCAGCATGAGTAAGCTGAGGTTGAGGTTGGGCTTGTTAGCCATCAGTATTTTTTTACATGTTAGTGATGACTATATCTTCAGCTGAGTTTTCTAGAAACTGATTTCCTTATGTCAATATGTCATCCAGAAAACCCTCCCAAAACTTTTTTCACCTTTCTACCTATTCAGTCCATCCCTGGCAACATCAAAAACCTCATATCAAAACCCTATCTAGCTTCAGCCTTATTGACCTGCCCATCAGCGTTAAAAAAGCAAATCCACATCTGTTTCAATAGTCTCCCCTATGTTAGGAAGTGGCGTTTAGGACATTTCACCTTTGGCAATCATCAAAAAGCCAAAAAAGCCCCCATCTGCAGCAGACCTACCATGACTGATCCCTTAATTTGCAAAGGAAGTTGACAAACAGCCTTAAGTCGCACCACTCATATCCCCTAGGTCTCAGCACCGCATGAAGCCCATTCTCAAGCTGACTAATAAGTTTTTCACTGTGTTCTATGGTTCTACAAAGACAGGAAATATATTTCATCTCATGGAGTAAATGTTTGAGTTTACAGTTAGAAGAACAACTGCTTCTAAATGTATTTTGAGCCTGAGATGAAGCTGCAAAACAAAAGGCTCTCAATCAGGACCTTACAGCTCTTTTCAGTATGAAAATCACAGTAAGAAAGGGTCACCACTGTCTCAGCAAAATGGTAAATTGTCAAGGCCCAGAACCTCCTTCATTTACAAGCAGAGGGTTAGGGCGCCTCCTTCATCCATAAGCAGAGGGCGCAGGCCAGTGATTGACTCAGAAGGTTGCAAAAGTCCAGGTTTGCCTCCACTGAAACAATGAAACAGTATTTTCAGGTTTCATGAAGGTAATTGATGATTATAACAGGAATGGAGCTTGAAATATGCTGGCTCAAAAGAAAAGAGATTTTGGCCTGATAAAGGAGATCATCTGAAACTTTCAAGTCAGGTGAATGGTTGAAACTTTAGAAGGCCTGTCATCAGTAAACATCCAAATCATAAGAGGCCTGTTTTGTTCAAAATCAAATAGAACAGAAGGTCAACAATGTCATTACACAAGCGGGAGAAAGTGCTTGGTTTCTTCAAGGAAACACTGATCTTCATAGTCACAAAGTTTGTTTGTTAAAATAATAAATCATAAGATGCAACAAGCCAAATGTTTAATTCACCCTTAGAACAATGCAGGGAGACAGTATTACTCTGGCTAGGGTTTCTGATGACATACAATGATGCTTGCAAGTGAACATGCTTAGACTGATGTTTTCCAAGTGGTCTACTTAACATCACCTACAGAGAAAGGTTGTCTCGAAAAGGAATTGTTAAAAAACCTTCAAACACCTTATCTAATGAAGAGCCTCCTCCATGCATGAGTAGAGGGCCAAAGCTCCTACAGGTGCTGAAACTGATTGATACAAGAAAGAGCAGTAGAAGGATATCAAAGACTGAAACAAGGTCACTACACAGATGAATGACAGCTCTGATAATGTAAAGATACTGATACTCCTGTTTCAAGGAACTCTCTGTCTGACTATACCTACAGTAGGAAAGGGGAAAATATTGAACATATTGTATGCTATTAATGCCAAAGGAGCAGTTGACTTAAAAAGGGGTTAAAGACCTTTCATGATCACCTATACAGAAATCAAAGGAAATCCTTCTGAGCAAACAAAGAAGTCTAGGGTGAAAGGATGCAACCTAAAAAGTGTATTTACAATCCAGAGAAAAACTTGTGAAACACCTAGAAGCAACAATTTATCACTAGGGAAGTAAACAGTGACCAAGGTTGAGTCATAAAATGCATGATGACAGGTATGCAATGCTATGAATAGACAAAGAGACAACTTTGAACATGTGTGTGCCACTGATATCAAAAATAAGATTTTCTCCTTGAGGAAAGGGTCAAGCAGCAAAACAATATCATATATCAAAAGTCCAAAGAGGCGCCTTCCAAGAAGGGGTGTTTACAACTTTTCAAATATTTTTGGTGCATTATGAAATAGCCCTTCTTTGCTAGAAATCACCAAGAGAGGGAGGCAGTGAACATAGTCCAGTCATGAAATGGTGCTATTGACAAAAAGGGGTTTAATATACTGATCAGAACAGAATAAAGACTGTGTGCCCAAAAGCCCTGTTTTCATATTTTACAAGTTTGTCTTTTCAAATGAGGAGGCGAATGGGTATATGATCTTATGATTAGGCAGAAGGAATTTGTTTTTGATGAATTATCACTGTTTATATTCCCTAAAACAGACACAATGGTCATCATCCTAAAGGACAGTTTCAGCACAAAGATACAGTATAAAATAGGTGGCGGGGATGTGACACGGTGAGTTGTCAAGCGAGAATCACATTATAAAAAAGAAACGAATAATAGAAAGCCTTATACGATATGTACCCAGCTTCTGTAAATCACTGAGGCAGAGATTGTCAAACTAATTGCAAGGGCACCGGTGGTCTCTGTAAGTGATAAAGCGACTTTCAAATGCCATTGTGAGTTTTGAATGACCTGTTCTTTTGTTAACATTATCTCCTAAAGTGCCAAAAAGAGACAAAGTCGAGTTTTGGTTCACAAAGTCGAGTTTTGAAATGTCTCTTATGAAACGGTATGTAACTTAATGAATAGTAAAGCAAATTTGATGGATTATCTGTTTTAAAAACGACTTGATTCAAACATGTTTTTTGTATCATTTAAAAAAGGCGGAGTATATATATTCAAATGACGGGTTGGGATATTTGTTAGAAAATGATATGAGGTTGAAAGTATCGAAGGAATGGAATAGCGGGTTAGAAGTAAGTCACTTTTGAAATCCAAAAAACAAATTGCCGCAGCTCCCAAGCATCACAACGTGTTTTCAAGCAAATTGAGGTTTTCTGCACTGTTTTAGGGCGGCGCGACGGGCCTGGAAAGTGGCGCGACGTGCCTGGGCGTCGTTTTACAAAGAGTTTTAACGTCGGCGCGACGTGCCTGTAGGCGGGCGCGACGTGCCTGTAGGTGCCCGCCCGACCGCACAACAAGCTCACCCGACGGCCTTTTCTCCTGTGCGACGGGTTTGCTCCAAAGATTCTGCTTTATTTTTCAAAGCTATCCGGGATTTCTTACACCTTTTCAACGGGCATCCATGTAATTCGAGTATGTTGTAAATCCCATCAATTGCAAAGAGGGTGATAAGTGACCAACATGTTTGAAAATCCGGATCTTGCCATCTTTGTGCTAAAAACAAGCGATTTCCCTACACGGTAGAGATGAGGTAATTTAAAAGGGCCGAAGTTGTTAATGAGAGTTTAAACCTTGGAGGCAGGGGTATAGAGTGTATTGGTGCATATCTCAAAACTCACAAGCTAAGAGTGTATGGTCCCTAGAAGTGCTGATACTGCCTTGATTCTTTCTTCAAAGCTAAGTCTGCTCTTCCCTTACACTGTATTACATCATTGTGGAAAATTATTGACAAAGAGGCTCTAAGGGTAAATGTTACATTGAAGGGCAGATTTAATTGGTGTTTTTCTAGCTCTGGAGGCAGAAGTGTAAAAGCAGTTTTTGTTCTCTTAAAACTTCACAAAGAAAGGAGCCTTTTTCTGAAGAACAGTTTGTAGTGTTTGAAATTTGATATTAAAGCAGGGGTACAGGTATTTGGGTGGCTCTCTTAAACTCACAAGCAAACAGAGAGTATATTTCCTAAAAACCACTGTTGCACTGATTTTACACCTAAAATAAGCCTGCTTTTCCATTACACTACATTATATCATTCTGAAGATTGTTGGACAGAGTTTTCTGAAGGAGAAACAGGGCTATTTTCTAGAAGGCTGGGTTGTTGATGATTGGGCATTTGTTGATGATCAAGTTTAACTTTTGAAGCCAGAAATACACAGTACACTGAGGAGCAGAGATTGTTGATGGCTAGATTTTGACATTAAGGGAAGAGGTACCAAAGTAGTGTTAATCTCTCAAAACTTCACAAGTGAAAATGGCCACTGTCTAAAGGGCAGAGTGCTTGGTGTTTGCATTTGATACTAAAACAGAGGTGTAGGTATTATGTTGATCTCTTAAACTCACAAACAGAGAGTATATTTCCTAAAAACCACTGTTGCACTGATTTTACACCTAAACTAAGCCTGCTTTTTCATTGCACTACATTATATCATTCTGAAGATTGTTGGACAGAGTTTTCTGAAGGTGAAACAGGACCATTTTCTAGAAGGCAGGGTTGTTGGTGATTGGGCATTTGTTGATAATCAAGTTTACATTAAAGGCAGAGTTATAAAGGCAGTGATTGACTTCTCAAAAAGTCACAAGTGAAAGGTTTTTTCCCTTAAACACGATGGGCTAATTTTTCACCTAACCACAGGGTCTCTTTTCTTTTCCACTGTGTGGTCTCCACAGAAGTCTGCTAACAGGGGCATGTTTCAAGGTAAATGACCTAAAAGAGCAGGGTTATAATTTTTGAAGTTTGGTTTCAAAGACACAAATACAAGTGTAAGCAGGCCTCTAGCAAAATCACAAGAGGGGTGATTGTTCAAGACTGTGCACAGAAAATCTACAAAGAAGTTTCTCACACCTAGTACCATTGTCAAGAAGGTTACATAGCTGAAGTGTATCCAGATTTGAAGGACTGTGGTTAAGAAGTACAGAGGTGACTTATTCAAAGAAACATTGTTCCATCTTATTCAAATCCACAGTGTCCATATCTGTCCAAACAGTATAGTGGCCATTTTCAATCCAGCAGGGCATTGTTCATAAAAGGCAGTTGGTTTCTTCCAAAGCATAGTTAGGTAAAAATGCCTCCAAAGCAAGACAACAGGAGCAACATGACAGTGGTGAAGATCAGCAGAAGCAGGAACCAGAGGAGGATAGTGCTGAACAGCAGCAACTCAGCAGTTTGAGCAACAGCATAAGGATGATGATCAAGAACAGCAGTTTTAAGGAGCGCCCGACACGGAAAGAGAAGAAAGACATATCGGCCCTCAATATTTTAGCTTCAGCTTCGGAGCATGTTTCTATGGACCCTTGAGGGTCATGCATGGCAATTTTGGGCCTGTTTCGAAAACTTTTTGTTTTTTGGCATTTTTGGGGTTTTCGCCAAAAACTCATAAATGCGCCATCTCAGATTGATGAGTCGTCAAGGGAGGAGGGTGATACCAATGGATTCCATAATTTCATGAGCAGCTCTCCAGCGATTTTCAGGGCATTTGAAGATCATTCGCCCCTCCAAATTGGCGAAAAACAACCTCATTTTGCACGTTCTGCCCGCCATATCAGCAGCCTGCTATTTTCTGGGTTTTTGCACACAGTTACAGTTTTGAGGGACTTTCAGAGATCAGATTGAGGTGATTCCACTTTCATTGGAAAGCAGACCCAGAGAGCTTTCCAACGAGCCATCATGAGCCGCATTTCGACATCGGGAAGGCTGCCATTTGCATCCAGCAAGTCAGGGGACCTTTTTCAGGCATAAATATGAAGTATTTTTGTAATTTTTAAACTCCAAAAATCTGCTTTTCCCAAATGTGCGTTAAGCTATTTTTATCATGGGAAAATCATGTAAAGTCAATATAATTTCTGTTTTTAGCAGTTTTTTAGATATTTTATGGGATATTTTGTGCCTTGGGCTTTGCAAAGCCTCAAGGACAAGTTTAGATATTTAGACTTGGCCAATGGGATAGCTAGTTGCTCCATGAGGTTTTCCTCCCTCAAGCCTATTTATCCCATGGTTCTCATTGTAAATCAGAGGCTGAACTTGAGAGAAGAATTAATGCATTGGTCATATGAGCTTTGAAGAATACACTTGAGTGATGATTTTTGGACTGCCTCTTGGATGCTTTTGAGGAATGTTGAAGGCTTGTTGATGGATTCCTTGACATGGTAGAATGGTATAGTGCTTCTTAATGTGTTTTGTCTTCCAGTTTTCACTCATATTTCATTTTTCTTGCTGCTATAGATCAGTAAAGATTGATTTTGAGACATGCCCATGGAGGCACCTCAAAATCCTTGAATCTTCATAGCTTGATGTTTTCTTCTCCCTTAGTTATGCTAAAGAATTCTTAGCTGCTCTTTAGTAACCTAAGGTGTTGTTGCTAAGTTTTATTCATCAGTTCCATGTATGTTGAGTAGGATGTATGGTTTGCCCTACCTACCTATCAGCTGCCCATAGTTCTGCCCATAAAACTTTCTCTTTTACTAATTTGTTGATCATTTTGTTGAACCAAGGAGGCCTAGTCCCGATCTAGCCCTTTGCCTAAAACTATGAAAACTTATTTGTCCAAGTGCCCAATGACTTAGAGACTATGTTTAGGCGTTCCGGCATAGTTTATGAGTTGTTAGTTTGTCTCATGTGTTTTCCCCAAAATCTGATAGCCTTTTCCCGAAGTTAGAGGGTCTTATACCTCTATGTATGGCTGGAATGTTTGATTTCTATGTATTGATTAGCTTATAGTTATTCCTAGCATGATCAATGGCTTGCTATTACATGTTTATGTAGATGTTATTTTATAGTACATTAGGTGTGACCCTTGGATTTTGCATTTCAAGGTCACTTGGACTCCTTTATGACTGTTCGGCTTCCACACCTACTTGTTGAGGATTATGTGTCCAACATTCCCCCCCTTAATCTAAAGGGGTATGTGTGAGTCCAAGAAGAGAGTTGTAATACAAATCTGCAAAGTATGCATGGCAGCACTTAGGCTAAATTAGATCTCTAAAATGTTTGCCTAAAGAGGTGGTTTAAGGATGACCACCAACACTGGAACACAATGTTTATTTCAATTCCCGAAACTCTTCCAAATCTGGCAAGAAACTGAGGTCTTCTGCTACAGGAAGTTTCCCTCATATTGAAGAGGGATACCTTCAACCTAGAAGAAGGAAGGTCTACAACCTGTGATGGTTTAAGGATGACCACCAACACTGGAATGCTTAATGCATTTCTCGGAGCTTTACTAATGTTGACAAGAAGTTGAAGTCTTCTACTAGAGGAAGTGCTCCGAATTATTTAAAGAGGAAGAAAACTAACCTTGCATAGATGGTTTAAGGGTGTCCACCAACCAAAGGAATTATCAAGGGCATCTGTGTCTCTGGCTACAACTCTGAATCTGGAATGAGAGATTGTGGCTCAGGCTCGCTTGATGTGGCGTCGAAGCTTGTAGATGACCATCATTTCCCCCCCTGTCAGGTACGAGATGAGATGATGGCGAAAACTCAACTGCAAGATTGTTCAATATTTTAGAACAAGTTCTGACATGTGGCTTAAACATCTTCTTGGTTGTTGATGCCCATTGCCAAGAAGCGATCCATCCAAGATGAATATTTTTTCTTGTAGAAGGTTTGTTTCTTTGGTATCTATGTGGAGAATGGGTGTGCTAACCACAATGATTACATTGATGAAGATCGAAAGAATGATCTTTCATATGGCCAACACAATCACAGTTTTGGCATTTTTCAATTTTTTATTGTTGCTTTGGAAGAGGAGCATGATCTGGAACAGCTGAAGGTGCGCTATGAAGAAATCTGGCACTTTGAAATTTGATGGGCTTGGAGTAGTCCAGAATATGAAAGGACAACTCCTTGTCATATCCAAGACCTGTTTTGTGCTTGTTATGGACAATCTCTTTCCAAGGTCTCATGATGGGATTGGGAGGTGAAGCGTGAGCTTATGCATCTGCATACAAATATTCTTTTGAACTAGGCACTAAATGTGAATCAACTGCAACATTAATTAATTGTTGTTTATGGGAGTCTTCTTCCATTTTCTGAATAGAAACAAGTTAAGAATTATGAATCTATTGCTGTAATTCTGCTTGTTGAAGCTGAGATTCAAGCTGCAAAAAACCAATCTTGTCTGAATGAATGTGTGAAAGATAGGCTTTACTTATTTTGACCATACTGGACTCAGTCGTGAAGAGTATGAGAGTATCTAAAAAATTTAATAACTCTATAATTCTAACCATTTTGTTAACAACTCACACTCAACAAATGGGAAATGTGATAGGAAACTAAATGTCTAATGTTCCTGCAGATCCCCTCCAAAACAATATGCAAATAAACAATAGTTTTCAACAAGCAATGGTTGCAATACAAAATGATATTACTTTTGAGAATAATATGAGAAAGTAGTGACAATTATAGCAAGACGAATTACTGATATAGAGGCATTTTTCTAGATTTTCAATGCATACATATAAATATCACACAATAAAGGTCCATTCATAGGTCACCACAAGAGACCCGAACTTTGCAGGGGATTTCAATTTGCAGGAGAATGCGCAGTCATAAACCGACCATTTCAAAACAAAAATGATCCATTCCACATTAAGATGAAATTACTATTGCACCATTCAATAAACGGATCAAATGACAAAGTCGGTCTCACATCCCTGTTTTTCCAAATACTATGCCAAAGGTCGAATATTTAACTAATCTTCCTATATTTAAAGATGAAAATAAAGACAATGTTGCTATTAATTTGGTTAGGTTACATATTCATGAACACAGACTTAAGGTTAAGTTCCCTGAGGATTGTCTCATGAATATGTTTATGGCCACTTTAGAAGGAAAAGCATGGTCATGGTATGAAATCTTGCCAAATGGTTCATTATATTCTCTTGCCGATTTCCATGTTGCATTTTATGAGATGTATGAAGAGTTTTATCCCTCCTTATTTCTAGTCAAAGATTGTTGTAAACATTGTGTGAGTTTTATTGAATATTTTGAGAATTATTATGAAGATGATGAGTTTATGGATGATGAAATTTTAGAGGCCCTTCATGACAATCCCTTTCATCACCAAGAATAAAGGATAGCCTCTCTCTTGGATGAAAATGAAACCCAACAGGAGTTTATTTATGAAAATCATGTTAAATCCTTTGAGTTTGATGAAAATTTGCAGCAGACTTGTCAGCCCTTTGATCATCAGAAGTATGAGAATCATTTCAAACAACAAGAGGAAATAGCGGAAGATAATTTATATAATCCTCAGGTAAAGGTAGAAGTTTATTCTTCGTGTCATTCCTTGCATCAACCTACATCAAATAATTATCACACTAATGAGGAAGTGGTTGAAATTTTTTTTTTATCCTTGTCTTCTAATCTGAAATCATTTGAGTGCAAGTTAGAAGATAAGATTCAATTTATGGATGAAGTTGCTAAGAACATTGAAAAATACATTGAAGTTTTAGAAGATCAAATTCAATATTATAGTGTTCATGATCAAGATTAGTCTTTTCAAAAGCTTTTAATTCCAAAACACAAACAAAGGGTGTTTCTACCTTTATCTTTTGATATTTAGGAAGAAACTCTATTTTTGAGAAGCAATTTGAAAATTAGTTTGGTAGCACACAAGTAAAATCTTGTATGCGTGAGCAAAGCATATATGAGTTCTCGAAAATTTCTTGAGAATCATCAAATAGATTATGTATTCTATGATCGTATGGCTGACTACATGGAAGATTTATACAGTCTCGATTTCTAGTTATATTTTCATTATGATGATCAGATACATTTTATGTTGCCTTGGTCATTTTAGTATCATGCTTAATTTTGGTTCAAATGCAGTCAAGAGGTCAAAATGTCAGATTAGATCAATGACTAGCTTCATTGGAAGTTCCATGTTACTTGAATTAAAAATGGATATTGCAACTGTTAGGGTAGGTAGGAGTGTGTTAATAAGCTCAAATTTGATTGAGCATATTTTTAGTAGGTATAAAGTTGGTCTTTCAGCAATAATCATCAAGCTTGAGCCTGAGGTGAAGACCATAAGAGTTTGAAGAAGACTTGGCAAAATTTCAGAGTTTTTATTCCAAAAGGATGGATGGCACTGGAACTACAGGTTCTTTGGTGTACCATAGGGGCACACCATCCCAAGTGAAGCCAGTGCTATCACACCAAAAAATTTTAAAATTATAACTTCAAATGTGTCAAGTTTGTAATTAGCTTGGTTAGGAGCATACTATCATGAAACGATAAATTTTATGATTAGTATAAGATTCTATGATTGTTTTAAGTTGTTAGGGGATGGATTCAAATCATATAAAAGGAGAAAATATGAAGTAGATACTTTAAATCAAACTAATGTGTCAAATTTGGCCACCTGTCAGAATTCTCCTAAGTGTGCAACGTTTTTAGTACAAAACTAACAGATTTTGCTGTGGAAACACCTAGTAATTTCATAGCAAATATGACACTTGTAAAAATAAATTCACTACAAAAGCGTGTCTTCCTGTAACAGTTTTCTGCATAATGATGACTTATTAAACTTTGAGGTTTTTGAGGTCATGCTCTCATAATAGGGTCATCATTGAAATTTTTAGCCACGTTTTGACATAAATTACCATTTCCTTAATGAGTTCATCTCACTTTTCCAAATCTATCCCTCATCCCTCACGCTCTCTTTTTCTTTCTTGTAAACTGTTATCAAAGCAACTTGTTGTCATTTTCTTTTCCCTTAGAAGTCCTATGTCATATCAGTCTTCTATTGCCAAAATAGCTCGTTGTCATCAAAAGCTTTTACTAAACAAGTGCGAATATCTAAATAAGGCCACCGTTGCAAAACAAAGTAAATGGCTACACCAAAGAAGGAAAATAAAGGAGGCCTACCATTTAGGTATGAGCCTACAAGTCCAAGTCTAATCACGGAAGATCCCGATTTCATGGAAAGTTTTGCAAGAGCAGGGCACAGTCAGTTCTGTCAAATATTACAAGGTCATCACAAACAGGTATCCAAATATTTTGCACTTAATTTCAAAGGAAATTCTACAAAAGTTGGTTTTCCTCATGTGCCAATTTCACCTGATAATATTTCTCAAGCAATGGGGATCCCTAGGAAAGGAGAAGAATGGTTGAAAGCTACGAAGTTTGATTTAAATATTTGTGATGATTATCTAAAGCCTCAACATGTAGGGATAAATATGACTATAGGGATTCCTAGAACCTATATTAAAGATAACTACTCTAAGTTATTGACAATGATATAGAAAAAAATTACCTATGAAGGTAGATTCCATACAATCTACATGTATCATTTCAAACAACTGCTTCATTTTATAGGAAAAAAGCTGATAGACATTCCTTTTTACCTTTTGGAAGCCTTGGAAAAATGGAAGATAAGGTACAAGTTAGACCTGAAAGAAGCAAAACTTCCATCTTTCACCATGGATTGATAAAATTACTAGTGCTGGAAGAATTAAATAAGCTAGACAGAACTTGCGTAGCTTTATTTTGTATGAATGGGTATGAGATAAATGTTTTAACTCCAAGGAAAGCTTCTAAACTCAAAACATGTACTCCTAGACAAGAGATGAATACTACTGCAGAAGTAGAAGGGAATCAATAGGAAGGTTTACAACCTACAACTGAAATGATGGAGATAGAAGCTAAATTCATCCAATAGTAGCACATCATCCAGCAACTAGCAAGCATGCTAAAAAACATGTCAAAATCAGCAAGACTAAATCTGTAGCAAAAAGGTCTAAAAGAAGCAGAAAGGAAACTACCAAAGGTAAAGGTAGACTTGAAGACATATTATAGGCTATAGACATTCCAAAGACCCCTATAGTGAAAGAAGATGAGGTAGAAGGATCCAAGGTTAAAAGGAAGGGTCTTATGGCCAAGAAATTATATTTTTCATCGGAATATTTAGGTTTTATTTTTAAACCTAGAAAGCCTTTCACTAGATCACATGTTTTTGAGACTGTCAAAACTAGAAATAAGCAGCAGAGGTAGGATAAATAAAAAGAGGTAGCAATGGAAGAAATTATAGTTATATCTCTTACTAAGATAGAGGTTATTAAAGAAAAAGAAGTTCAATCTAACATAAATATTCAAAAGGAGTTTGAGGCAAATTTTTCAAAATTGCAGCTCAAAGATAAAGAAGAAACAGTCAAATAGAGAAAAGGAAAGGAGAAAGTCATAGAGAAAATTGAAAAATAGCTTCTTGAAGAATAGTTAAAAGAAACTAGGGAATAATTGTTTGAAACAAAAAGATAACTGAAATATATAAGCAAGATAGAGAGTTGATAGATGACATGGAAAAGAAAGTGTCTGGTCAGGTTACTCATTTTGAAAAATCCATTGGAAAGGCCAAAAAACTGCTTAAGAGATCGTCGCCTTTGTGTATGATGATGAAACACACAAGGCATAGGAATTTATGGTTACAGGCATAGACGAAAATTCTTCAAAGGCAAGTTAAATAATTGAAAGATCATATGGAGATGATGAAGACAGAATTAGAGAAGAAAGGTTTGGAAGTTGCTCATGAAGAAATTGTTGATAAATAAGAAGGTAGCAGTGAATAATAGACCATTTTTGTCCTATATCATCATAATTCACATGCAGATATCTTCATGGATATTTTCTAGGCTCAAATCCTAAATTTTTTCAAGTCTCTAAGAAATTAGACAATTCCGCAGCATGTGCTAGGTTTGAAGTCGAGTCTTTGTTGCAAAATTTCTCAAGAATTCTTTTTGGTTTTAAACCACTTAAACTGACATGGTTAAGTAAATTTAAGGGTTTTGTTTAAATATTTTGGATAACCTAATACCCTCCAATGGTCAACAGTATAATAGGTTCATCACTGATGACATTTTTGTTTTTTCTACGAAATTTCGCTACAAAAGTAGCTCAAAACTCTGTTTTGACAACAAGGTCAATTTTTGGAAGAAGGTGAAGGATAAATAACTCTTTCAAATATGTTCTCCATCACAAATGAAAAAGAGTATTGGGAAAATGATAAAAAGTATCATATGAAAAGATTGATAAGAGGAGATATTTTGTTATGGATATAGTTCGAAGATGCCAGCTCACTATGTTGCCATATCATCAACTTGACAACTCCTTAATAGTAGGCGGAGCAGTTTCATGAAGACAGTCAGAGTATTAATGTTTTGTTTGTGGAAAGTATGGCTTAGAGACATGATTCCTTTGGAGGAATATTTGGACCATCTTTATATTAAAATGTAAAAGTAGGTGTTTGAGTCATAGTAGGACTCTTATTCCTAATTCAAAAGGTGTCAATTTCTAGTTTTAAATATCTAGTTAGTTGTTATTTAGTGTCACTAATAGAGTTTAATGATCTAGCCACTTGGTAGATTAGATGTAAAGGCTAGATGTTTATAATTAGTGAGTAATTCAATGTATGAGGGGTTGGAAATGTTACCTCAGAAGACTCATTTATTGTAAATATTTTGGAGTTTTCGCTATATACAGTAACAATACAACTTTTCTTCACCTGAGATTCTTATTATATTTCAATGCGTTTCTATCCTATATTTTGAAATGTTTTCTTCCTATGTCTTAATGCTTATTTCTAAGAACTCATGATTGTTCATGCTCTGACTTCCTTTAAGTATTAAGCTATGGTTTATCTCTTTTAATATTTTTCTTTCAATACCTTGATGTATGATTACTCAGAATTCATGTGTCACATTCTCTGACTTCCTTTGAACCTCAAGTTATTGAATTTTCTTGAATGTATTATTCTTTCATTGAAATATATACAAGCCTCAACTTCCACAAGGAAAGCTTTTGTTATTGAGATCCCTGTCACTGACTCCATAGCCAAATGGTAGCAAGTATTAATATTTTAAACCTACAAACATACAAACCTAGATAAAAATAATAGAGTTAGCCATCTATCTTATATCATTAACCAATATCATAAACCCCTTTGAAATATCCCTTTCAAACTGAGGAGAATAAGACTCAGTCAAAAGCTGGTTTGAAACAGTTACTCCAAATCAACCATTGAAGCAGCCCAAGAGGAATCAATTTGGTGATAACAGGTTCATTAATAGGCTTTTTCCAAATCTTAACTCCAGCAGGTCAAGATTGGGTTTCCACCTCTGCTTGACTTCCTCCTGAAGTTGTGGTTTGTTTTTGCTGGCTTTTCCTCGACCTCTTTCACTTGAATTCTTCCCAAGTTTTTCCTTTCTGGCCTAGGGCATCCAAAATGATTATCTTAATGAGTTTTTGATTATTCACATATGCCTTTGGGTGCGCTACTATTTTCACTATTGCCGCCATATGCTTGATGTTCCCTAACAAATAGAATGGAAGATTAATTTGAAAGGTGTCAGCTTCTAGTTTTAAATATCTAGTTAGTTGTTATTTGGTGTCAGTAATAGAGTTTAATGATCTAGCCACTTGGTAGATTAGATGTAAAGACTAGATGCTTATAAGTAGTGAATAATTTGATGTATGAGGGGTTGGAAATGTTACCTTAGAAGACTCATTTATTGTAAATATTTTGGAGTTTCTGCTATATACAGTAACAATACAACTTTTCTTCACTTGAGATTCTTATTATATTTCAATGCGTTTCTATCCTATCTTTTGAAATGTTTTCTTCCTATGTCTTAGTGCATATTACTAATAACTCATGATTGTTCATGCTCTAACTTGCTTTAAGTATTAAGCTATGGTGTGTCTCTTTTAATATTATGCTTTCAATAACCTGATGTATGATTACTCAGAATTCGTGTGTCACATTCTCTGACTTCCTTTGAACCTCAAGTTATTGAATTTTTCTGAATGTGTTATTATTTCATTGAAATATATACAAGCCTTAGCTTCCAAAAGGAAATCTTCTATTATTGAGATCCCTGTCACTGACTCCATAGTCGAATGGTAGCAAGTATTAATATTTTAAACCTAGAAACATACAAAACAAGATAAAAATAATAGATTTAGTCATCTATCTTATATTATTAACCAATATCATAAACCCCTTTGAAATATCCCTCTCAAACTGAAGAGGATAAGACTCAGTCAAAAACTGGTTTGAAATAGTTACTCCAAATCAACCATTGAAGAAACCCAAGAGGAATCAATTTGGTGATAACAGGTTCATTAATAGGTTTTTTCCAAATCCTAACTCTAACAGGTCG
The DNA here is from genome assembly GCA_034641835.2 of Pinus albicaulis. NCBI lineage: Eukaryota > Viridiplantae > Streptophyta > Pinopsida > Pinales > Pinaceae > Pinus > Pinus albicaulis. The sequence goes on along the minus strand of CM076578.1, from coordinate 1,804,607,419 downwards.
AGTCTGGTTTTTGCACCTCTGCCTGACTTCCTCCTGAAGTCGTGGTCTGTTTTCACTGGCTTTTCCTCGACCTATTTTGCTTGAATTCTTCCCAAGTTTTTCCTTTCTGGCCTAGGGCATCCAGAACGATTATCTTAATGAGTCTGTGATTAGTCACACATGCCTCTAGGTGCATTGTTGTTTTCATTGTTTCTTCCATATGCTTGATGTTCCCTAACAAATAGAATGGAAGATTAATTCTTTGTTGGTGTTGTAGGTGATTAAGTAGAGGAAAGTGATACTTGAACACTATCTTGGATCTTCCCTCACAAGTGATATATTTAATTAAGCCTAGGGCCACATATTCCCAAGGATGAGGAAGTGACAATCTGTCAATTCCTCTCCCTTTCTTCTCCAGTTTTTCTTCCACTACTAGGAAGTATTATTTCAAGGAGGGATAATTGATTTTTTCTATTAAACCACCTTCACCCCTCTACTAGAAATGAAGTTACCCAGGAAATTACCTCTTCAGTTACCTCCACTTGCATGCCCCTTACTCGGGTTTTATTATTGTTCAAGTTCTGTAAAAATTCACTTGCCACCACCTCGTCCGAGCCTTCAAGCTTCTGGAAAAACTCAATCCATACAACATCTCTAAATATATGGTAGGCTTCTGGATAATTCTACAAGGCACCCATATAATCCAGTTCATGCTTGACTACTACTCCATCCATCTCTGTTGTTTGTTTCTAAATTTGCTTCTTGTTGTTCAACCGCACTGTAATATCACTGTGTTTCTAAATTTTCTTCTTTATTGTTTAGCCCTATTGTAACATCACTGTGTCTCTGAATTCATTTCTTGTCGGTGTCTCTGCTTATCCCAATCAAAGAGTTTACAATGAGGAGGTTGATGGGAGCTGACAGCTTTTACAGATTTACTGAATTGTACCTCACACAAATATTCATAAATGGCTCATTATGGAAAGTAATGGGATTTTTTACACACACTCTTTTCCAACTGGATTCGGTCATCATTGGAAATTCTATTATTGATTAGGTTCACGTGGATTTGATAGATATTTATGATTACAAATTTTTGTAATGCTTTCAAGACATATCCCCTCCCCCACCTTAATGGTGATAGCTACCCACGGTCGTCACAGGAATATCATTACTTTGCCAATCAATCATTGAATCATCAATGACAATGTTTACCTTTCTAATGACATACCTGAGGTGGCGTGGAGGGAGACTTTGTATTGGCAACATCCTTCTTGCAACGCTCGTGTTGTTGCATTTGGTCGGCACAGTTATTTTTGTTTATCGAATGAATCATAAAAGATTAGTGTTCGTGGTGGTCGGATGTTACATGTGTAGCAGCCAAGTTAACCCTTAGATTATTCTCAGAAAAGCATAATAATCAAGATAAATTGGTACAGAAAATGAAATTACATGAATACCATCATCCTAAAAATAGATAAGAAAGAGAAGATGATGTTTCATGAAGAAAAACATAGCTGTAACAACCACCACAAGAGTGGTTTTCAACTATTACTCACTGTCTGACTGCGCCCTGGAAAGGAGTTTTCACAATTAGATTTATTTTTGTTTTTATTTTTATTTTTTTATTTATTTTTTTACAATTTTTTTTAACAGGTGTAACAGCTGCCATAAAGGTGGTTTTCAACTGCTGTACTTCTTGGAATTTCAATTTTTAAGGCTGCACAGAAGAATGTTCCCTTGTTGTCATAACATGAATATGAGAGTCTGTGACAATGTTGACAAATGATTCCTTCGAAGTGCGTTGATGATATAACCTTAGACGGTGCTCATTAACCAGTAATGGCGTCTTAGCACTGTCAATGGTGACCAATTGTACACTTTCCAAAGACCGTATCCACTTTGTAAGGACCTATTCATTTGGTGCAGAGCTTGCCTTTGAAATCCTTGAACCTTGAATCATACAAAAGAGCCCAATCTCCTTTCTAGAAAATTTTCTTCTAAATAAACCCATCATGCCATCATGCCATAATCGGTGCAGACTGATATGTATTCTTTTTGCTGTGATGAAGGATTAATTGGCTCCACAAAGTCTAGGGCCCATTTCTCAAATGGTTCTATTACTATCTAAGGCTATAACAACATCTCATATGATTTCATAGGTTGGCATATCCTTTGGTAGCTATCACATCCTTTCACAAACTTCTTGGCATCCTAGAATATAGTTGGCCAGTAGTACCCTACTGAGAGTACTTTATGTCCTGTTCTCTTGTCAACGAAGTGTCCTCCACAAGGTTCCTCATGACAAGCCTTCAAGATTTAAAATACCTCATCTTCTCTAACACATCACCTAATCTGAAAATATGGCCTAATGTGATAGAGATTGCCTTCTATCCAAGAGTAGGTAGCAGTCTGTTGTATAATCCTCCTTCTTCCCTGGGAAGACAATTGGTGTGGGAATTTTCCTGCAAGAAGGTAATTGGCTATATCTGCATATCATGGTGAGTGAGTAGAGATGGAAAAAATATACTCAGCTGGAAAATAATCCTCAGTGGTAGTGTAGTCATCACTTATAGTTAATCTAGAAAGGAAATCATCAAATACATTATCTTTTTTGAGTTTATCTAAAATAGTAATATCAAATTGTTGTAACATCAATAGCCGTCGTGTAAATATACCATTAGTAATAGGCTTGTTCATTAAAAATCAAATTCTAGCATGTTCAGTGTGTAAAAATACTTGATACCCAGTGATGTAGTGCCATAATTTGTTGATAGCATGCACTATTGCTAGGAATTTCTTCTCACTAACAATGTAGTTGAGTTCTACTCGAGTCAAGTTCTTGTTGATGTAATAAATGGCATAAAGTTTCTTCTCCTCCAGCTACCCCAAAACAACATCCACATCCATGTCAGATGCATCTGTAGCAATATGAAATAGTAATTCACAGTTTACTCCTCGTAAAACAGGACCTGCTGTTACACAATTCTTCAATTTAAAAAAGGCATGCTCACACTTCCCTTTCCACACAAATTCTACATCTTTCATAAGTAATGAAAATAGAGGAGATGCAATCTTTGAATCTCCTATAGTATCCTACATGTCCCAGAAAAATACGTTCCTCTTTCAAAGTCTTAGGAGTCAAGATTTTTGAGATTACCTCAATTTTTGCAGGATCTACCTTGATTCCATCTGCTGAAATGAATTTTCCCAGCACAATTCCCTCAATCATCATCATGTGGAATTTCTCCCTGCTCAAAGAAACATTAGTTTGTTCACAATGTTCCAACACTTTTTCAAAGTTAGCTAATGCTGTCTGAAAGTCATCCTCGTACGGTGTAAAATCATCCATAAATATTTCAAGACAGTCATTCAAAATATCATTAAAAATACCCATTATTTCCCTTTGAAAGGTTGTTGGTGCATTAAAGAGGCCAAAGGGAAGGACTCTATATGCCAAAGTACCCCATGGAAAAGTAAAGTTTGTCTTGTCTTGGTCTTCTGGGGCAATCTGTATTTGATTATAGCCACTAAACCCATCTAGAAATGATTTTTTTATTTTTTTCCAGAAAGAGTGTCCAAGACCTGATCAATGAATGGGAAAGGAAAATGGTCCTTTTGAGTGGCATTGTTAAGCTCTCTATAGTCAACGCAGACTCTCCATTTTCCATTCTTCTTCAGAATTATGAAAATCAAAGACACCCACTGACTATCAGAAATGGGTAGATGAAATTAGCATTAAGGAGTTTCTGCAATTCTTCTTTCACTATCTCCTTAAGTGCGACATTCATTCGGTGCTGACGTTGTTTAACTTGTTTGCAATCCTCTTTAAGGTAAATGAGGTGAGTGCATAGGCCAGGATGGATTCCTTTCATATAAGTATAGTCCTATGCAAATGCCTTTATGTATTTCTGTAACTGTTGTATCGGCAATCTGTTTTGTTCAGCAATCAGTTTAGGATTTATGTTTAAACATTTTCTAGGTTCTATTTCAATTTGACTGCTAATAGTAAGTGGATTTGTTTTCAAATGTTCAATAATTTCATCATCTTCCTCACCTTCTTCTCCCAAATCTCTAATGGAGGAAATAGGGAGTGAACTATTAATAAAACCATTAATGATATTGTCCTCTGTTTCATCCTTAAAGTATTATGCTTTTCCAAGTGTGAGAAGAGATAGGGAAAGATCATATTCAGGTGAAAATTCTCCCCACTAGGGACTACTCGAATCCATATGAGGTTTTTCTGGGGCATAAAGGTTTAGGTTCTGAGTGGCCTGTCCATATGAGATCACCATAGATCCGGGCCTACATCTGATATATGCATCTACAATGGCTAGCCACGATTTTCCCAAGATTAAAGGATGAACCCCCAAGATGGATTTGGTTTGTAAAATGAGAAATTCAATCAGATAATTCCAGGAAGCCCCAGTGATAACCACATCTTTGATCACTCCCTAGGGCTTGAAATGGGACCTATCTGCTAATTCAAGCACTGTAGGTGTAGGTCTAATTCCATGGAGTCCTAGAGAGATGAAGAGGTCTTTAATAGTTGTCCCTAGATCAATCAAACTATTGGTTTTGGGATGATTGTCAATATGGAAAATCGCTATAGGGTTCCATGGGTCATTATATTTAGTCAACAAAGGCTGATCAATCATAAGATCGTACAATTTTCCCGTGAAATGGATAGTAGCAGGGTCTTTAGGTTTCCTTCCAAGTCTTTTGACGCATATATACCTTACTGTTTTAGCATAGATAGGGACTTATTTAAGGGCCTGTAACAGTGAATCTGCACATACAAATTTTGCAACTCCTTGAGGAATTCAGATTCAGGTTGTGAGACCAGCCCAGTTTCAGTTAATCATTGAGCGTATGGGGGGTTCTAAATGCTAACAACTGAGTTAGATATCACATATGTACCAGCCTTACTCAGATTGGTTGTTGTAGGAACAGAAGACCCTCCTGAGCTGGCTGTTACAGATGTAACAGCAGGTGTGGTATCCGTTGTTACATGTGTAATAGCTGCCTCAAAATCATCCATATCCTTCCTGGGTGATTCACTTTCTTCGGTAATAATGGGGGTATGTTCATATATGATTACTTTCCCTGATCAAAGCCGAACCTCATTAATTTTGATAGGAGAAATAAGATAAGTATAGAGGGTAGCCAGAGCATCCATGCTCTAGGCTCCCTTCTTATTTGGATTGGGGTTAGGTTGCATAGGTAATTGGGGTCAGACAGAAGGTGTAGGATTTTTAATAGAAGGAAATTGCAACTGCTATTGTTCCATTGGTATTGGAGGGGGTACTAGACCTTGGCCATTGCCTCTCTAGTTCTAAACCCAAGGATTTGGTTGTGATGGAGGATATTGCATTGGTGGAGGAGATGGCCACTGGTTACATGGTGAAGAAAATTGTGTTGAGGAAGGAGTCGGATACTTCCATGGGTATTGCTGACTATTATAAACTTTATTCCAAGGATAAAAATAGGAAAAATCTGAAGGCATACCTGTAGGTCGTGGCTACCATGGTCTCTTTGGTCCGATGAAATAAGAATATTGAATATCCTTGCTTGATTCTTGAAGTACGGACTTCAGTTTGGGCAAATCAGGACACTGATTCATAGAGTGCGCCAACTCACAGATGTTGCACAAGTTGACACTATTCAACCCACATTCTCTTTCCAAATGTTTCTTTTTGCATCGGGGAAAAAATATTGCTAAGGCTGCTTCAGCTTCTGCTTGTGCTTTTGTATCATAGTGATATGGGCAGAGAGAGTGCTAAGGAGGTTGGTTTTAAAATCCTCAAATAATTTCTTGACCTCTGCTCTGGTTAGTCCTACACTTGTGGACTTCTGTATCCGAAGTGAAGGATCCAAAACTGAAACTCTCCCCTTGACCGGTCCTCTTGAGCTAAGCATGGAAAGCTTCATTATCTCATCAAAAATATCTTGCAATATGTATCCTTTTCCTATTACGTTTAGATGCTCCAAAAAATCATCTCTTAAACCTCTTAATAATATTTTCTTTAGAATTTCTGGATCTAAATTACTGAACTTAGACCTTTGTAAACTGTAGTGAAATCACTCTAGATAGTCTTCCAAGCTTTCCTCCTCCTTCTGTGCAATTCTGAAAATCGTGTCCTTCAAGTCCCTGGTTCGAAAGTAGTCTTGATACTTGAAGAGGAAGGCCTCTCTCATGTCATTCCAGGTTCAAATCATGCCAACACCCAATCTCATGAACCATCTTAATTCTGCTCCTTTCAGAGTAGTAGGGAATAATTTCAGCTTCTGGGCATCTAAAGTGTAGGCATAACCTCTACACAGCACATCAAATTCAAACAAAGAGGTATCAGGATCTTCAACAACCATCACCTGAAACGATGGTAGGGATGATAAAGGGATATTCTTCATAGGATCCTAATCCCGTGTTACTACTATTGAGAATTCAAAAGTAACAGAGTTGTCTGTATTGAAATTCTCGTCCTACATGGCTAATTCTTCCTGATGGGATGAACTGACCTCGGAGTGTACTAGAGATTGAAAAATAAAAGGATCACGATGATCCAGGACCAATTTTTAAAAAAATCTATCAGCGTCCAATTTATGATCAACTTAATGTTGTTCCTAAGGTCCCTGATGTTCCCCACTGGTCTCTTCGTGTCCTTCAATTCTCAAATCTTGATCAATGATTTTCCACTGCTATTTTGAATTTGGAGTTTGGATATCGAGATTGGATATGTTGTTTGAAGGATGGTGAGGTCCAAACACAGAAGACACTGATGGTCCAGGCCTTGATATGGTAGCTACTTTTGTGGTCCTGTATTCCTAATATCTCTGTATGACATGGACTGTTCCTTTTCTGCACTTGAAATCAGATTTCGAAAGAATGTTTTCCTTCCCAAATCTACACTATTATTTTCTTTCTTATGACCCATATTTCCTATAGTTAGTAGAGTGGGGGTGTTTGTATATGTTGATGTTGTCCTACTGGCACACATGGGCCCTATGTGTATTAGTTCATCCAATAAGTGCTTCATTTTCTACAGCAGTGAGCCCGCCCAAGTTTGTTAGAGCGATGCACAGGTTATTACCTCTCGTATTACCACCCAAAGACTGTATACATGAAGGCACCCTAAAATAAAACACCCAAAATTCAACTCCTAAGTGTCCTAGCAAGACATTAGTGAGGTCGATCAAGTTTTTTAGAGTGATGTGCAGGTTCTTACCTCTCGCCTTACCACCCAACAATTGTGTCACTAGAGACACTCTAAGAAAAAATATTTCTCGAAAATTCAACCTTCTAAGTGTCCCAACAAGACATTGGTGAGCCCGCTCAAGTTTTTTGAAGCGTTTTGCAGGTTCTTATCTCCTGTCTTACTTCTTGGGAGTTGCATCGCTAGAGACACTCTATGAAAACACATGGAAATTGCACTTCAAAGAAACAACTCTAATTGTTTGGATTATCACTACCATCCTCGACAACGGCGCCAAAATGTTGGACTATATAAATCACTGTTAAATGACTAAATAACACACATTAATTATCAATCCAAGAATGTCTATTTATTCCAATGAAATTTGCATTGTCTATACCGATACACCAACCAGAAGAAATTCCGAAGAAAAGAAATCGTTGCTAAAATAAATGATGGAAATAAATCACTCATGCAGAAATAAAGGATCTACAAGATTGGAATCACACTTCAATTAATTTGTCTAGCTCACCACACAACATGTACCCAATTAGTGTCTCTAATATTATATGTGTAACAGCATATAAAGTATTGAAATGGAAGTGGATATATTATCAGCTGAACAGTAGCAACAACACTCTATTGATACATAAACTAAAATATAGTTTCATACACACAACCACTTTAAAAACTGCAATCCATGCTAAGAAATAGGGCCCTTCCTCCCTTGTAGGGTGTAGGTAGAGGAATAATTTAACAGAAACTAAATAGAATAACACATGTAACAACAATAACAGGATAATCTGTATTAATCTGAACACAATTACAGAACCAAAATAATGTTGTTCTCCGCTAACCTTTCGACCTCTAGGGCCGAGAACTATATAGTGGTTACATCAGAAAATTAAGGGATAGATCAGTCATGAGAACCTTATGATTCTCATGCTAACCGAAATAGAAAAAATATAGTTATAACCACTTCTTAATAAAGTTCTAACTAGAAAATAAAAGAATACAATAAATCCGCCCTTAGGCTGTTATCCCAGAGATACAATGCTAAAAAAATGCTACAACTATCGTAAAATAATCATAGCTGTAGTGTAACAGCTAGAGGACTGATCAACAAGTGTTGATGGGATCATTCAATGGCAAAAATGTATCACTAGTTAGCCAACAAGTCTATAATAGTAGAGTGTAACAACAGTTTGCGGGCGTGCATGTAACATCGGGGCATAACAACATCACTTTGCTATAACAACATCCTCTTAAATGCCTCTGTGAACTTCATGCTCAGGATCTTCAGTGCTATAAATGACATCTGAAAAGACAACAAAAAGACCATCAATATTCTCCAAACATTCACCATCAATTAGTCATAAAAAGGTATGATATATCATAATAATTGGTGAATTGGAAAAGTAATAAAAATAAGGTGAAAAAACACAAGTTAGGGTAGAAAGGTAGGAGAAAGAGGCAAAGATACTCCCATTGGTTATAGTTTAAGAGGAAAAATAGGGAAAACAAAGGTAGGAAAAGTGTATAAAATTGTCACCCAACAATTGCAACCAATGATCATTTTGATGCCACCAGCTCCAGCTTCATCCTAGCCTCATCACATCCAACATCACACCAGCATCATATTAGTAATTTCACTCTCTCAAATGAGAATCCAACAATATTTCTTTACCAAAATTATTCCTCCCCTAGCACTAGGATATGTCCTCAATTTATAGGGAAAATTATGGTAGTTTCTCACTGAATGACTTTCTAAGAATAGGCAAGACATGTTCCCAAGTTTAGAGGTGTTATATGGACACTTGGATTCAAATTTTGACACATATGGCCTCTTCTAGAAAGCACTGGACATGTGGAGATTCCCGGAAAAATGAGAATTCCACTCCCAGGTGACTGACGCACTCTTGAATGTCAGGAAGTGAATTGCAGTGCACACTTGAATGGAGGATGGTGCATATGAAATGCAATTAGTCCTTTTAGAGGATATGTTGGTGAGTTCATAAGTGATATAACATATACTTCAAACCTTGGAAATCTCACAATAGAAGCCATGAATGATTTTTTCTTCTCTTACAGCATATAGAAACTGAAATATAAGAGGATGATAGACCCTATTTCATTGGTCCTCCGGATGATTTCCAGTTTGACCAAGTCATAGGGGATGATGCCCAAATGGACCTATAATAGGTACCCTAGGGACAACTAAAATTTGTCTTATGTTATTCTTCGGGATGGATAGTAATTTGGTTATAACCCGAGAAACCATCCACGAAGGAGAAAATATCATTTCTCACACATTTATCGATAATATGATTGATAAAGGGTTTGTGGAAATTATCTTTAGGATAAGCCTTATTTAAATCTCTGAAGTCCATGCACACAAATATCGTTACACATTTATTTTCAACTGGGACTCGATTTGAGACCCACTCAGTCAAAGGAATAGGGTATATAAAATCTAAAGTTTGATACCTTTTGCTTTCCTAGGGTTTATTTGTTGAAGGTTTTTTCATTTAGGCTTAGAATTCTCATAAGCATTGATCTCATGCTAGACAATTGATGGATAAATTTGAGGTATTTCCTCATAAGACCAAGAAAACACATCAGAAATGTTCTTGAAAAGAGTGATATATATTTGAATTTATTAGGGGAACACTCGGCTCCAATGAAAACATTCTCTATTATATTGGGATCCTTTGAGATGTTCACTGGAATTATTTCTGAAATTATAGACATATTACATTTGACAAACATCTGTGCTGGAGCCAAAGGATTTATAATTGTGTGAACATTACCAATTGACGGAAGGCTAGAAAACTTTACTCTCGTTCATGCAAGCCCTGGAGAAAGTATGATTGATGATGAAAATCATCCCACAGTCTTTCCATGGCCATCATTCCTTCTAGTATTGCCTCCTCAGATGGTAAAGTAGTGTCAAAGTAGTCTAAAGAAGAAGTTGTGTTAAGATTCCAAGCTAGAGCCACATCTCCATCCAAATCCTGCTACGAAATAGGAATTGGATCAAAATCTACAGTGTTAACCATAAATTGATAATCAATTTTGGCTGTAGACATAGCATATTCCATTCCAACCACTTTTTCTTCTTCTAATGTGGTCATATAAGAGGGTATGGGAAAATGATTTGAAAAATAATTAGTTCAGAAGAAATCTCTTCGAGAAGGATCCTTGGATGATGAAATATTAGTTATAAGAGCAATAGGAGACGGAAGATCAAACATACCCATCAATTAGGAATAAATACTAACTCCTATATTCTCAATGGGATACCTCAAATTCTTCACCAAGGGAACAGTAGAATCAGAGAATGCATTTGAATATTTAGAATAATAATCCATCTAATAAATAGTAACATTTCTCCCTTCATGGGGAAAGCATAAGATGCAAAATAATGATGATAAAATGGCATCCATTTCATATATCCAATTCCATCCCAATAGAATGTTATAGTCCAAATTATAATCGACTATTTATACTTCGATATTAACCACCTTTCCTCCATCACAGATGGGAAAGGCTGGAAAAATGCCATATTGCCTGTGAGAATGACCATCAAATGCATTCAAGAGAGTAGGTGAAGGAATGGATTGAGGAGATCCAATCACTTTACATGAAATGGAAATGACACATGTGGAAGCTCCTTCATCAAATATAGTTCGAAAAATGTTCATCTTTTGGTATGTAGATTTAATTTGAAAATCCATATGATGAGGAAGTCTCTTCTTAATATTTGACATGACAAATGTAATCATAAGAGAGTTTTTTGGATCTACCACCCCAATCATAGTGAGAAACGCACTCCTTTGTGTTGGGCACGAATGGAGTACCTCTAACACATAAATCACACAATGACTTTGAGCCATATCTTCTACAATGGATTATTTCTAGGTTGCTTTGGCATTAGGGTTAATCATCGAAATTTAAGCAGAGCCTTTCGACATACAAGGTCTAGGCTCAAATGAGGACCTCTCAATGTGGAGTGACTCTAAAACATTAGGAGCGGCCTTAGCCTTAGAGGATTCTGATTCACCATAATCACATTACCTTGTTGCAACACTAGCATGAACACTCATCATGTATACATTTTATGGATTTTCCCCTTCCTCATTTCTCCCAATGGGAGCTCTAGTATTCTCATTCTCAATAGAAAGCATTTGTTTCCCTTGGGGAAAAGGGTTATTCAAAACAACCCGGGAGCTAGAAGAACACTGTTGAGATAAAAAGTGCTAAGCATCCTGAATCTTAGGGAAAACATGAGTTAGATGGTCTCTAGTGCATAATTTGAAAGGAAAATTAACTTTATTTTTCAACTAATTTTCACCCTCCCCATCATTATTGTTGGGTTTTTTTTCATTATCCTTCCCATACCTATCCTTCTTATTATTACATCCTTTATTATTCCCATTTCCTTGTTGGTTTCCTTTACGATTAGAGGATTGAAAAACATTAATCGTTAATGGTTGGGAAGGCATAGACGCTGACGACAATGCCTGAATTGAAGAAGAAGTTTGTAAAGACAAATGATACAATTGATTTAAGAGGTTAGCCATATTATTATAAATTGACCCAATTAGCTCATCAGAATGAGACCTGGCTTTGGTTTGGCTAAATATATCTTGGATCGAGGAGAATCTGGAAAAATCTTGTTAAGGATCCTAGACTGAGAATATATAAGCTCTAATTGTTGGGCTCTAAATATAGCTTTCTCTTGGGTAAATACCCCAAAAAGTGATACATACTTTGAAATTTATGGCTATAAATATTTTAAGAACCATTCCAGAAGGAATTCAATGGGAATATAGGCTTTAGTGAGCCTCTTCCTTCTTCTCCATTCCTTAATATGGTAAGAAATTTGAGTTGCCTTATCTTGTTGGAAGTTGGCCAATAGCTCAGTTCCAACATCATGAAAAATGGGAAACTAAAAATGATTCAAGAACATATTAGCCAATTCTCCAAATGAAGAAAAGGTATTCCCAACAATTTCTATGTACCACTTGGCAGCATTTTTGGTCAAGGTGTGTTGAAAAAATCTAAACCTAATTGAATCGTTAATAAGGGAGTCATATGAGCACGATAAATGGAAATTTGTTACATGGTCAGCTGGATCATCTCCAGTATTACCTTCGAATTTTGGAATCTCAGATGGAAGCTTGGTAGGAACCAGAGGCCAATCTGGGATATATCGAATTGGATCGTTAGTCAATTGCAAAAGATTTGGAAAATTTAGAGTTGCCAGGAATGGTAAGTGAAAAGGACCTTGAGAATTCCACCCACTATGAGAGGGATTCCCAACATTTGAAAATAATAACTTGGATTTTATGAGGGATCAAATTGCCAAGGATTGTTCAAAGAAGACATTGAACTGTAAGGAAAACCTTCTGGTCCAAAGAAATTTAGAGTAAGGGACCTCCTCCTACCAAAGTGTTACCATAACTAGGAATGTTCCCCCCAATCAAAGTATTAAAAGGAGATGAGAGCCCTTGGTAAGTGTTCCACACATTGGAAAAGGGGGAAAAACCCTGATATTTTCCTAAAAAGGAGAGAGGCATGTTCCCCTGTTGACCAGAAACAATCTAATTCCCAGTTCCTAAACCACCAAAAGGAGGGTTCCATCCTTGAAAAGGATTGAAACCTTGACTTCCTTGAAAATGATTGAAACATTTACCTCCTTGTAAAGTGTTAAACACTTGACCTTGAGCAGAGAAAGGAAAATAACCTAAATAAGGGTTAGAATGAGGGATATGATAGCTTCCAAAGGGAAAACCATGAAAATATGTTGAACAACTATCCATATTTACATAGAAGTGGAGAAAAAAGATGAAATGGTGAAAGGAACAGAGGGAATTGCACTAGAAGGAATCAAAAATGAATATGAACCAGTGTGGCATGAAAAATCTTGGGTTCCCCCACTCGATCGAATATGGAATGGAGGTAGAGCCAAATATTGTAGTACTAGGAGTGATAGTTGATATAGGAATTGTAGCTCCTCCTTCTATCAAAAGAGTAGTATGCACACTAGAAGTACTCATAGTCAAAACTGTGTTCCCAATAGTGGTCATAGAAAGAAAAGAAAGAGTAGTGATCGGTGTGTGATTTGAGGTCCCCACATATAATATAACGCCTATAAAATTAAGAGGAAGAGGTGAAGAAGGAGTGAAAAGAGACTCAAAAATATGTTCAACCCCAACTTCATCTTCTGATGGAAAAAGAAAATTAAAAAAATAAAATTTAAATAAAATTAAAAAAATGCTAAAAAGGAGCGGAGTACTCCTCTCCAAATCATGAATTACACTAGGATCACTCTCTGATTCGTTTGTTGAAACTGATTGGAAATCACCAGTAAAATTTCTCCTACGCCTTCTAGGATAAGGCTCAACACTCACATGTGAGAGCCCACGAAGCCTCATTGATCGACGAACTGATCGATCTACCACTTCTAATTGTTGATAGAACTTATATAGACTCAAAAAATTATAAAGCTATGGAAGTCTAGGAGAGAGAAGTCTCTAAAAATTTCCTTAAAGATGCAACTAATCAAACAACTCTCTAGTATTTCCACTCTGGGTGATTAGGACCAAAACCCAAAATAGAAGAAAGTGAATATATAAGGGCCTTTAAGAAATATTATGGGGTAATTATGCCCCAGCCTGACTACCAAAGGTAAGAGAAATAGCTGCGCTGACCTTCATACAGAACCCTTTGCTAGTACAAGTACAGAAGCTTCACAAGGGCACCCTCCAAAAGTACTAATGTATGTGATGCAACTTTTGCGTGAGGTACCATGGGTATTTACCCCCAGAGTCACCTATGCGATACCTGGGAATGACAACTAAGGTCACCAGTTCGTATCGGTAACCAGACGAAAGAGTCTTTGGTCAAGATCCAACAAGTATGAGAGGGGGCGTCTCTCTTCCCTGCTTTCACTCACCCTCATGGTTGACTCCCTTTTTAGGATACCTTTCCCAAACAACTTAACGACACTCGGTTTCACCCTTTTAATAAAATTCTATGTTTAAATTCAGAGTGGCCTTGGATAGTTAACTCTCGAGACACCTATTCCAAGGTATTAATGACTTAGACTAGTTGATGTATTTAATGACAAATAGAAAAAATCTAGTTCATTTTAATTTTTATCGCTTTATTTTAAAGGTTGTTCTTTAAGCTAAAGGTGAGATGGAGGTGCAACTTTTGGTGTTATGGATGCAATAAGAAATCAATAGAAACCTGGAAATATGTAAAATGCAACTTTTTCTTCGATGAAAATAGACTTATACAAAGGGAACTATGAAAAAACTAATGAAAGAAAAAAAAAAAAAAAAATTCTCAAAATACATGCTCACATACTCAAAATATACAAAAAAAACTAAAAATTCTTACAGTGCAACTATTCTAATACAAACTACAAATGTGTAATGAAAGATTCTAGGATTACCCTAAAAAACAAGAAAATATGTTTCCAAATAAAGAGGTCAAAAACCTGACACAAAGAGGAACAAATTCAAACAAGAATTTCTCCCAACAAATAGGACAAAAATTTGGCACAAGAAGGTGAAAATTCAAACGAGAACTCTTCCCAAAACCTATAGAATTCAACCAAATGAAAAAATTTGCACTTGCTCAAAAATGACAAGAATGCCTTAGAACAAAATCGAAAGAAAAATAAGAAGAAAACAAAGACGTTTTTATGTCTTTTTCCATTTTAATGATGCAAGAAATTCTTTGAGAAAGAAAAAACCTACTCAAAATCTCAAGATCACCAAATTGAGCAGAAAAGGGCCTCAGGCTTCTTAAACCATAAACAAAATTTGCATGACAAGGCTTAACAAGTAAAAATAGGTTACACACTCAAATAAATAACCTGATCAATAACTTCAGCGAGCAAGAAAACTCGAAGAAAATCAAGAAAACTCTTGGAGATTACTAGAAGTACTTTCTCAAAAAACCAAGAAAAATCAAGAAAGCCAATGAAAGAAAAGAAAATGGGAAGTAGTAAGAAAGTAGGACATGATAAAATTCACAATAATTAACTATTCTGAATACTCAAAATGACCATGAGCTTCATTAAGAATTCCTAGTCCCAAACAAAAAAACTGAAACTTCACAAAAAGGGAAAACCCTAGGTTGACTAGGTTTTTCACCAAGAAATATAGGAAATTGACAAATTGCAAAAAGCAACACTTTCCAATAAAATCAATGATTAAACATAAGCAATAAAAAGTACAAAAATTCTACATTGGATTCAAAATCTAAAAAAATCATTTGAAATTGGAAATATGCTACTTTCCAGTTATCAACATGTCTGTATATGCTATTGTTGATAAGGAAACACGTGTATACTGTAATATTTAAAAATGGAAAAGACACGAATATAGAAAAAAAAATACTCGAAATAGAAGTGAATAATTCAATACACCATTATATGATACAAATGTATAGCAATATTTTAAACATATCAGCAATAATAGGCACAAAATCTTGAGGATCAAGTCTCTCAAACAATACAATGCAAGCCTCCACTAAGAAATTATGTTAATACATGAGAAATGGCTGCTATACAAATGCCATGAGCCAAGACAACGCAGTTTTAGGGCACAAACTGCTACAAGAGATATAAAAATATGAATATGTTGTTATATAGCTCATATAATGTCGAGATTGAAGATCTAGGCTCCCGAACACTTTTCCTAGACAACCCAAAAAGGGTTTCCAGAAGTACCCAAAAATGCAAAATGCCAAAATGTAGCCCTAGTGATGAATTGTAGCTGCAACTGAATACTAGAAAGGAGGTGGCTGAACTGATGTAGAAATTAATAGAGCTCCTCCAATAGATCCTCCAAGTGAAAGGATGATCCCTTCCTTGAAGATATCACCCTCCAAACCAAGAATTGAATCCTCCACTGCAAATGGTCTCTGGAGTAACGCAATCAATGAGGGTATTTTCACTATAGGAGATGAAAATAGGCTAGCCTGGTGCCAAGATATGAAATAAATCTCAAGGACCTTCCTTTCTAGCCTCCCAATGGAAATAATGCTTTCACCACTGAAAACAAACTCAGAAAATGGCCCTACAAACCCTCCACTGCAACACCCTGCAACACAATGCAAATTTGAATAGAAATTATGGTATAGCTAAAGAATGAAGCTTGGCCTGATGCCAGAATGTAGAATATGTAGCTTAATAACACCTTTCCTGAGTAGGAACTTGAAGTCCCCTGAGGATGAGTGTGGGATTCCCGCTCAAGAATGCCCTTGTACTAAACGGTACATCAGACCCTGCTAAACAACAAAAGCATGCATAGAAATGTCACTTGACAAACCCAGATCTAAAAAGATCAAAATAAATAATCATCTCACATATCCTCTATAGTTGCCTTTCCCTTCCTTATATGCATTGTGAGCCTTCTCACCTTGTTTCCCACTCATTAAAGCCACTACTCTCATGGAGACTTTCTCCCATTAACACTATGTTGTCTCCCATTAGTGATCCACTTTCTCTGTACCAGCATTGTTGATTTGGTCAACATTGACCTTGTAAACATGCTTTTGCCCCTATTCACACATGGAGGTGCTTTATCCAGCTATCAATATGATCCCTTTTCACATTAAGAGATATTTTATTCCTACTAAAGAGATTTATGGGTCTCCCTACCCACCTATTCATCTATCTAAATTACAGAAGAAAATATTAATATTCCAATTAGCTGCATCCTAATTTTGGAATATTACAGTCATCCCGTCATAAATGTTGCTTGTCCTCAAGAAACTGCAAGTATATAACTAAAGAGAATCCTCTCCTCCTCCTGTAGCATCTTCATATGATAAGCTTCTCAACTGAACAAGATGATCTCTCATCATTATGTCTCCTAGTTGCTCCCCCCAAGTGTACAAGTTAGCCTTTGGTGAAAAATCCAAATGGCTATCATCATGAAGTAGGAGGATATCCA
Organism: Pinus albicaulis; assembly: GCA_034641835.2. Taxonomy (NCBI): domain Eukaryota; kingdom Viridiplantae; phylum Streptophyta; class Pinopsida; order Pinales; family Pinaceae; genus Pinus; species Pinus albicaulis. Next base: position 1,804,590,270 of record CM076578.1, on the reverse strand, counting down.
TGGAGGCAACTGTATGTTGTCTTGAGACCTCCTTGAGGCATAGAATCCGAAAAATATTGGGAACCTTCATTCACATGTGAAGCTCCAATCCCCACGCTATCATTCATAAAAAATGAATCACCCTCTAAAATGGTAATTCATGGAAAAAATCTTCCACCTTTGGCTCCTACAGTGTAGGTGGGATATGTGACTGAACATGATAGACCAAGTTGTCTATCCCACGCTCTCTCTCTCCACTTATGAAAAGTGTAGAGATTTTATTGATGTTGGGCTGCAATATTAATGTTCACTTCAAGAGGAAAAACGACAACTTGATCTTCAAAGAACCCCTCTAGTTTTTTCCCAAACCATCCCATATAAAGTCAATAGAATATCATGGGATCCAAATGAGAAAGATACTAAAAGTTATCTGTAATGCTGGCAACATTTTCCCAAGTGGTTAGAACATAGTTTTGCTAACTGATGTTTCAGAACATCATGTGGAAAGTTGTCTCCCAACAATTTGCTAGTTGTGTATGTAATCTCATCTAGTAGAAAATAGTAAATGGCATTGTGTATCAACTGAGCATACAAAGAATAGAAAAATAGTTTCCCAAATCCATACAAGAAATGGTTATCTCCATCATAATTTTTGGCCTTAGAAAAACCATGAAGCCCAAATAAAAACTTCCCCTCTGGTGGAGAAATGCACTATATATAGATCGCAAGAGGATGCAAATAATTTTCTAGATGATCAATAAGTACAAAAATACAACTCTTACCATACATTGTGAGTAGGGTGAAAATGAGGTCCATGGATGATCCCTCCCATGATAATCTCCTCATAGTGGTTTGAAATCTGAAGGGATGCATACTCCCCTTGGAACACTCCATCAATAGATACATACTCCCAAGTGACAGCATTGTTGGCCTTTGTGATAAGGCTCCTGTCATCTTATGACTCCCATATTTAACATGCCAAATGTCAAAGTCACATACCATAATGCTGCTACATATGGGAGACTCCTTCCTATGTGGAAGTACCTCTTGATCCTCCAAAATGGAAGAGTAGACCCTTTGCACCATGATTGTGCCACCCTCTACTCCTGAAATATCATGCAAAGTATGGGAGAAAATCATCCCGTACTCTCCCAAGAGTAACCAAAGCAACAATAGCCTTTGGTGCCTCCTCATCTCACCATCATACAAGTCATAAATAATATCATGATAGTTGAATTGTAGAATGACCCATACAACCAAATATTCTACTAGCATATCATATGGGTGCCATGCAATGCCCCAAACCACAACACATCCTTTCACATATGATGTCTCACATGTCGGCCAAACTATTTCAAGCGTAGCCAATGTAGCCATGCCTCATGTTGCCCTATGTCATAGATATGCAATTGGCTCACCAACCCCTTGCTCACCATCCACACCCATTCATCCAAATGTATGTGTCTCCTACCATGCTCCAACTTGGTATCCTTCCAATGGAGAATACCATCCTCCCAAATCTGATTACTATCTTTGAATTTCATGGGATGTTTAAATGCAACCTCCTAGAGATATTCAAATGAAGACCACTCATCAATGACCAATTTGACCCCATAAGGATCCAAATATGTTGTAGGAAAAAACTTCTCATTGAGTTGTGAAGTCCTCATCAAGAAGGATCCATCATAATAATGGGAGATGTCATCTATCATAAGATGTCCTCCATCAACTGTCTTCCTATCCACTGCTACACAAGTGTATTGGTCATTAGAATGTCCCAATAATAGTTAGGCCCCCAACTCGTCAATGTTGCTCAATGACAGCACTTCTGATCTCCATGATGGTGCATATGTTGTCTCATGATCATACATAATGTTGAACATACAGTTCTGCATTGGATTGATTAGGATTATGCTCATACTATCCTCCAAGAATCTACACTCCAACCGAAAGTGTTGTGTGCATCTCAACAATGATAAAATGGGATGAATATATATCTCCTCCTTGAACAAGTCAATGGTCCTCTACCCATTGATAGTCTGCTTCTCCAAATCAGTAATCCGCTTTGACCTTAGGTCGTGCAATTGCCATGATGGCATGTCCCAACAACCCTCCATATGATGTGCTGAAATAATAGAAAGTGGAAACTTTTGCATACCTTGGTTTAGCTGATATTTGGGAACATCGTTTACAACTACATGGATTCCTTCTACCATTGTATTAACTCCTCCAATTACCGGTGATGGTGATGGCTACTCCTCTACTGCTGCACCAACACTGGTAAAAGTCTCCTCCTCCTGATGCATCTCCTTAATAATCCATGGGACTCTAAATTTCAAGAGATTAAGACCACTTTGCAAGGATGCAAGTGTTCCTTATCCTGATGAAAGTACTCCTACAATAAGTGGTGGTGGAAGTTTCTCTTCCTCCAGAATAATAATATAGACATCTTCCCTAGGATTCTCCGGTTTCTTCTTATCAAAATTCTTGATCAAATTTTGAGTAAAATATTCATAAGTAGTCACTCTTGCATGGCTCAAATGGATGAACCACCAAATGTTTTCTTCACCCTCAAGGTGCAGCACTGCAATCTCAATAGATTCTATTTCTGCTACTAGATGTAGTAGGAAGAATGCATCTAAATTTCTTCTCCAAGCTCTTGTTGTGTATATGTATGACCCATCAAATTTAGAAAATAGAAATCGATTATGCTTTATTGTTCTATTGTTGCAAGGTATCCTCTCTTATTTGAGATGAATGAACTGTGGGAGAGTTACATTCTCCTTGAAAGCCCTTGATTGAGACTTGTACTCTGCAAGATAATCACTTAGAATCTCATGATCTAAGTTTCCTCCATCTCAATTTATTTCATATTCCTCTTCAAAGAAAGTGGAAATAGTGGATCTCTTTGGAGCTCTATGAAATATCAGTTTCTTCTATTGTTGGTAGGAAGTGCATGGACATTCCTCATCTTTAAGGGCCTCTTGAGGTCTCATTGCATCTCTCCTCTCTTCTTTGCTTGACCTCCTTGGAGAGGTCCTTCATAGACATGAGATAAAACTCATTCCTTCCATTATTTTAGATCTCTTATTCTTCTCTATTTTTTTTTTATAGCATATTGGCTGAAACTCACAGGCTAAGCCAAGGTTATGCTTTGATACCACTGTAATATTCCAAAATAGAAAATACAGGAATGTAAAACAAAATGCTAGAAATAGCAGTGAATAAATCAATACACCATTATATGATACAAATGTACAGCCATCTTATTAAATGTATCAATAATAATAGGCACAAGATCTTGAGGATCATGTCTCTCAAACAATAAAATGCAAGCCCCCACTAAGCAATTATGTCAATACATGAGAAATAGTTATTATACAAATGACATAAGCCAATACAACATAGTTTTAGGGCATAAAATACTACAAGAAATATATAACAATATGGATCTTTTGTTATATAGCTCAAATGATGCCAGTAGTGAAGATATAGGCTTCCAAACAGTTTTCCTAGACAACCTAGAAAGGGTTTCCAGAATACCCAAAAATGCAAAATGCCGGAATGCATCCCTAAGGCTGAATTGTAGCTGCATCTGAATATTGGAAATGAGGTGGCTAAAATGTTGTAGAAATAAATATATCTCCTCCAATAGATCCTCCAAGTGAAAGTTTGATCCCTTCCTTGAAGATCTCACCCTCCAAATCAAGCACTGAATCCTCCACTACAAATGCTCACTGGAATAATGCACTCAATGAGGGTATCTACGCTGTAGGATATGAAAATCGGTTGGATTGGTGCCAATATATGAAATAAATCTTAGGGACCTTCCTTTTTGGCCTCCCAATGGAAATAATTCTTCCTCCACTGAAAAGAAGCTCAAAAAATGGCCCTACAAACCCTCCACTGCAACACCCTGCAACACAACACAACTCTGAACGAAAAATGCACTGTAGTTGAAGACTGAAGCTTCACCTGATGCCATATTGTGGAATATGCAGCTCAATAATCCCTCTCCTAAGTAGGCAATCGAATTCCACCGAGGATGAGTGTGGGATTCCTACTTGGGAACACCTTTGTACTAAACAGTATATCAGACCTTGCTAAACAGCAAAAGGATGCATAGAAATGTCACCTGAAAAATCTAGATCTAAAAAGATCAAATTTGATAATAATCTAACAGATCCTCTATGGCCGCCTTTCCCTCCCTTATATGCATTTTGATCCATCTAACCTTGAGTCCCACTCATTAAAGCCCCTACTCTCATGGAATCTTTCTCCCATTAACACTACATTGTCTCCCATTAATGATCCACTCTCTCTATACCAGCGTTGTTGATTTGGTCAACATTGACCTTGTCCAAATGATTTTTCCCCTGTTCAAACATGAAGGTGCTTTATCCAGCTATCAAGATGAACCCTTTTCACATTAAGAGGTATTTTATTCCTACTAAAGAGACTTATGGGTCTCCCTACCTACTTATTCATCTATATAAATGACAAAAGAAAAAATTAATATTCCAATTATTTGCATGCTAATTTTGGAGTATTACATATATACATGTTTCTTTAGATAAAAACACATGTATACACGACTGTGTAAACTAGAAAACGCGTATAAAAGGGGAAGTAAATAAAAAATAAAAAATTTAAGTCTAATCCAAAATATCAGAACTTTTTCTTAGATTGATAATGAATAAAAGATGTTGGAAAAGTGATCAAACCAAAAAGAAAAGCCCATATCCACAATGCAACAACTCAAACTAGGAATTACAAGAATGTAATCCCCAATGGAGTCACCAGTTATGTTACAGGATGAAGTAACCTAGGGACTGGGTTGAGAACCCCAACAGAACAAGAAGTATACAACAACACGAAGGATACAAATTTACAGTCCTAATGCTTAAACTAGTAAAATGGGAAGAAGGGGTAGTACTCATAGGTCCTATGTTTGAAGGCGATCATGCAGGTTTCAAACACTTTTCTCCTCCTAGTGCTCCGAAACCTACAACTCACTCAATAAAATAACATATACTAATAATAAGTAAAAGCATGTTCAATATGTTAGTGCTAGATCATATAAGCATAAAAACATGAAATCATTCATAATAAGATCATAACATGTATTAATATCATGAACATCAAGAATGAGACAAAGCTTCTTTATTGATGAATGCAGAGAAGTATGGAGGAATACCACCTGATTCATCCATGGCTCCAAGAAAAATCGTAGATCAGATCTGTCCAACCAAAGCTTCAACAATCTCCTTCCAAAAGAAGACACATGGATTTCATATAAGAGGAATGAACATATCTGTAAGGGAAACAAGGGTTTCCACAATCTGCGAGTGCAGGAGGCACAAGGATAAATAAGACTTGATCAAGGACTAAATGGCTATAATATCAATACCTATCCCTCTCCTCCCCTTAAGGCCTTCCCATGAGGTGTATTTATATCACCCCAAAATAGTTGTTTGAATTGGGATACAGTTAGGCCATGAGATTTTGTATGTAGGATTCTGGTGTAACCCATAAACCCCACCCAAAAAATTGGTAATTTTATATTTTTTTCATATTTTAAATTATATACTAGGTTGGTTATATATGGACCCACATGCGCATGCACTTTTTAGGGGGCATAGTTACGTATGGAATTAAAAATAATGTTTTTTAGATAAAGGAACAAGTCTGAAGGGAAAGGGTTGCCCAAGGCCATAACTTAGAGCATCAAGCATACAAAGGTGGAAAATGATGCTATAATAGTGAGATTATATAGATGTATTCTATCCTTTGGGAGAATGTATGTAGAAACCTATGGGCTTGAGAAGTTAGGAAATTTCTTCAATAATGGACCCCCAAAAAACTCATACACAAGTCTAGAAACATTTATCACAATTATGAGATTTTTCTCAATTATATCAATTATGAAATAATTATTATCTAATAATTATAAAATTTCACAAAATAATTAAGCGAAATTGCTTAATTTTGTAATTTCGCCATTTTAACATGAGATAAATCTCATATAAGTAAAATAAAATGTGGAAAGAGGATGCATTTTAGCAATGAACTAAGGTAAGTGGATCTTGGGTTTCTCTCACTATAATGGAGTGTAAAATGGGTTATAAAAAGGATGGAGGTGCATATGGAGGCGGAAGTGGAGGCTTTCTCCCATCACCACTATTACCTTTTGGGTGATTAGAATTATCTCCTTGCAACCTTGTTGTCCTTTCATTGTACAACACTTTTCCCATATTAGAAATATCATAGAAAGCCTTTCTAAAATATTTGTCATCCTCTACTAGAGAAATTTTTAGGTCTAAGGTGGGCCTCCTACAAAAAATGTACAACCAAAATAAACCTTATAAGAACCAATAGGATTCAAGATGATAATGTCAACAATGGGGGATGACTCACCATTTTTGCGGTAAAAAAGTAAAAATATTAACAAATAATAAAATAATAAAACTACCTTTTCAACTTGTATTTTCAACTTATATCCCTAATATTTTCCTCAAATTTCGAGGGGGAGTACTTGTAGGAAAAATTTAATTCCTCATCCAAGGATTACCCATGCTGCATACTTTCGATGGAGCCTACTACACAAAAAAAGAGAAATGAATGAAAAAGAGTGATTTCAGGGTACTCGTATTTTACGTAGAAGGGTCTATTAAATGTATCGAACATAGGTACTCCTTAGATGAGGAATAAAATTCTACATCCAATGACTGTTCCTACTCAAAATTTGAGTAAGCCCATGGGGAGATAAGTTGAAAATATGAGTTGAGAAAATAGTTTTTTCTTTTTCCCCTCTAAAATTTGATGATTTAATGTAATATTATTTTACTATCTCCACTATTATTTTATAATTTCCTTAGGAGGCCCATTTCAGACCTCAAAATTCTCCTAATGATCAACTCTCTTCCTTCTTCATGTGTCATGATTGGTGGAATTTTTTGGAGTTTGTGATCTCCTTGAACTAATTTGAGGGTTTGGTTCTTCAAGTACTCCTTCTCCTCTTTTCAATTTAGACCTTGTAATCATTCAATAAAATAGCTTATAAAAACTGTCAAACCTTCAGAATAGCCATGCTCGAATCCCAAAATGATTTGAAATTAAAATTGAAGGTTTCTTGTAAATTTTTGCAAGTTAGTTTATATCGTATGCGCAATGGGTCGAAAGGGTAAAAGCACATAAAATAAGTTAAATTTTACATATTTTAATAGTGAAAAATAGACAACAAGCATCATCAAAAACTAAAAATTTGATGACAAAGTTCATCCCTCCTAGGCTAGATCTCTGAGTCCAGCTTCCAACGTTCGCACTTTATATTATATGCTCAAATTTCAGCTTACATCAAAATAAATTTTCTCAAATTGAAAAAAAAAACATTGTCATTATGTGCAGAACACCCAAAAACCCTTGTGTAAGATCTTCTTCGACCAAAAAAGGCTGAAAATAGGCAAGTTAAGAGTCCTTCTTCATTTTTATGCTAATTTTTCTACAAAATCAATGTTATGTAAAAAATGGCAATGAAATTCAGCCTTGTTGGCATTGCACAATGAAAAAATTGCAATTATTCAGCCACAAAACTGATCGTGTCAAGTGCGATTTATTGGATGGTTAGTTGGCCTCCACGCCCCTATACTACGTCCTATGGTTTGTCACGTGGCATATAATATGACCAACGGTGTAGGACAGAGGCCACGTGCCTTGCTGACCCTACTCCTAGTTGCATAATAGTTGAGAAATCCATGGGCTAGGTGCAACAAGGGTCCGAAATTCCCACCCCGAACGATATCATCATCGAAAATAACATATTAATAATGGAACCCAGGTTTGGGGGCTTGTAGTTTTCCCTACCCTGATTAATACACAATCATACAACATAACATGTAACCTAGGGTTGGGCATGTCGGGGGAGTCTGTGGGCCCGACCCTCGCCCTAACAAAAAATCTGTCAACTTTATTAACAGCTCGCCCAAAATTATTATAAATAATAATGTGGTGTAATGGTAGCAGAGGTTTGTGTTGCGAGAGGTCATAAGGTCAAACCCTGTGGAGGCATGTTGGTCCAACAAATTTTTTTTTTCCAATAAAATAGAGGGCCACATGTGACTCGTTAATTTAACCACATGGTCGCTTGTGATTTCCCTAACCATAATCACCACCAAGCAATGAAACTGTGCCACTTTTCCTCACTGGACTGGCCAACTTGACCATTGTACCACCTAGTCAACATGTTGACTTACGTGCCATGTCATCGTACGGTCTGCCTAGTCAACCGTGCAAGTTAACTTTCTAGTTATTTTCCAAAAAACAGTAGAACATGATAACTTCCTCATACAATGTCGGATTGAGGTGATTCAAGCATAGTTGGAATCAGAATGACGAGATCTACTATTTAGATCTAGTTTCGGGAAAATTTGAGCACTTGAATTTTTGAGAAAATTTTTGATCTCGTGGATCACTTACAGACTTACTTCGTTCCATCTGATAATACAATAAAAACCAATAGAACATATGTCATATATCGATTTTCATCATTCACTTTTCGATAATAAATATCAATTTCAACAAAGAAAACTTATATTTTAACATATGGAATTTCAATTTAATACTTATCTGTATGGTCATTTTCTTCTCAAGGCTTCCAGAGGAAACAAGTACAACACACTTCTTAAATAAAGTGCACTGAAACACATGCGTTATCGAAATGAATGCGTGACAATTTTTTCATAGAAATTTCATTTATGTCTCCTTTTCCTTCCAGTCATTCACCCTTCTAAGATTAGGCAATCCCCTTCTGTAGTACATAGTCCTTTGGATGATCTACCATACCAAGGATTTATTTCATAAGAAGAAAAAAACACACATAGAATATCATATCAAATTCATCCCTCTACGTTTCTTTAACATATAAAAACATAACTCACATGTCATTCCTCGTAGTTGTTAGTGAATGTCCTAAGATTCCAAACTTTTTATAATGGAATTCTTATATAAATTTTGATTCACAACCATTATTTATCCTCCCTGAAAATATATATCATCTCACATATATATCAAAAATAATTTTCTCATGAAATTAACCATAAATTTTTCATTCAAAATTTTTAGTTTCCAAACTTGCTTCATACATAAACTAGGTATCATAAATATGAGACTCTTCTCATAAAGTTGGGATCTTTGCGGGTGATAGTATTATCAACCTTCATCGTGGCCTTAGATTCCATGCCATACCAAATTTATTCTACCCACAATATACAATTTTTTTCAAACAAACATGTCAGTATCTCATGCGTATAATCCTTTCAAAGTAACATTATAACAACCACTAAATTGGATTTCAAGCCTATTCACATAGTCAATCAGTCAATCATGTTTAACTATATGTTATATCAATTGAATAGAAAATATCAGTGTATTACTCATCCATTCAATATCATCCTGGTCATTTGAGAGAATTCATATGGTAATCATACTTTTTATGATAACAAATAATACTATTTTAAGATGAGCAGTTTCATATTCACCGTTTCCACTAAGATATCCATATCACAATTTATTAACTCTTATTTTTCCCACTCTACTTTCTATGAGAGTAAGAGATTCATATCACTTTCTTCAGAAATAAAAAAATCTCAAAATATTATAAATAATTAGTTTCCATGACACATAGTCATTTTAATGCTTCTACCAAATAAGCATGTGTTGGTTATAGAATCTAGCACCCCTAAAAATTTTTCTCTAAGACCTTTTAGGAACTAAGAAGAGGACTACTAATTTTGAGTTGTAGAAAGGGAGGTTCAAGGTTCAAGGTTCAAAGTAAAAAGAGAAGAAAAATATTCTAAAGGGCACAAGGCCCTATTGAGTGGGAACTGAAGTGATGTACTAGCATATGGGCACCATTGCATCGATGCAAGGACTTTCATGCTCTGCAGATGCAACCATTGATGCACCTATACATCCCATGGCCCTAAGCCCTCCATATCATGGACATGTGTGACCATTAACTGACCATAGGCATGGAAAGGGGGCCACACGGTACCCTCTCACATGCCCTACATTGTGCTGAAACTTTCACCAGCAAGCCTCTCAATAGTGTGAATGGTTTCCACGTGGACCTCCACATAAGCCACCAATGAACCACCACATATAAACACCACTACCAATTTTTCATGCCATGTCCACTTTACCACTTAGCATGCCACATAGCCATGTCATGCCAAGTTAGCCTACCATGCTAGCCTTCCATATGGCATGGCCCACACGATGTTAACATCATCAAGATGTCAACATGATGTCATCCAACCTTTTTTAACCAATCCACCTCTACCACGTGTCAGGGATTCTTTTTATAAAGAGGCCCTTAGGCCTATTCATTTGTAATTTTGTACAATCTAGATATCCAACTCACTCTACACACCTATGGGGATATTTTTGTTATTGCAAGGCTATTTCACTCCGAATTTTTGATTTTTAACTACTATTTCATGGGCGGAAACGTGAAGCTGGGTTACACTTTTGTGAGAGTCGAGGGTCGAAAACTTTTATCGGCAATAGTTCAGTTGAACATTTTATAAAGTTCGGCTGAATTATTTAATATTTTGGTCGAACTTCGTTATCAAGTTTGGTCGAACTCTTGATTCCGTTTAGATTGACGGCACACTGACGGCGTGGGAAAACAAAGTTTTCGTCAGAGATGGGAAAACCGGCGACAAGAGTTCGGCCAAACTTCTAGCAAAAGTTCGGCCGAACTGTGAGTTCGGCCGAACTATTGTTTATAAATAAATCGCCCGCGATGTCGGAGTATTTACCGGTTTGATTCTTCCCCCGTTGTTTATGACTGTGTGCTGCTCTATTCGTGCATCGCATCTCCTGGTCGAGACTGTTTGTTGCTCGTTTTGTCAGATATCGGGTATGGTTATTGAACATAAATATTCTCGTTTTGCACAGAAATTTTTAGTAGGAATGAAAAGGGAATTAGAGCAATTTGTCTTTCAGTATTTTGTTTAATGCTCTTTTTTAATCTGTTCACTTTTGCATTGTATTTTAATGATTTATTTCTTGTTCTTCTGCATATAAAACACTTGAATAAACCTTAAAAAAAACAAAAATATTTGTTAATCACTTTTTTCTATTATTCTTTTATGTTTGCAAGAGTTTGTATGCAAAAAAAAGTTTACATAGAGAGAGATAAACCTGTGAATAACCAGATTCTGTCTTTTACCCTGTTCTTGGATAAAAACATGATGTTCATAATAACATTGCAGAAGACTGCTACTATCTCCATTTAGTGATCCAACAAGAAACCATTCAGAAGAAAATACTACCCATAAGAGATGTATCTATGGTTCACGGAGCCAATCTTAGCCCAGATAGTCTAAGAACCATATGGATGCACCAACAAATGAAAAATACACAACATAATAAACTGTAAAAAAACTGTAAAGTAGCACCGCCCAGGTAAGAGTCTTTTGACAACTGTGTGTCATGTCCAGCCCGCTGTAGCACTCCATCAGGCGAGAATACCAAGCAGTAAATCTGAAGTTGCGCAGCCACCATCACAAAAAAATGTTGTGAAAGCGCACACCAAGAGAAAATAGCCCAAAAATTTTAGCTGCCATATCTGCTAAGAAGTTCCAACCCACTGCAAACAAACCATCGAGTTTGCATCCCCAGGTAAAAAACAGAGATGTAATCACATCCCTCTTCACCCAAAATGTTGTGGAAAAAACACATCATGAGTGTGCGTTCTGTTGGCAATTACTTGTCAGGCCAACAAAAGGATCCTGTAGCCTCTTAATCAAATAAGGAAGGATGAAAATATTCAGTGATATTGCCATCCTGAATAACGTTTGCTTATTTTCATAGGATACGCCTATCTTTATTTTTCTGAGAGTAGAATTCTAATGATTATTTAGAACAAAGTTTAAATGCCTTCCTAAAATTACTGCCAAGACCATGACATCACATAATTCAGGTCAGTTCGAACAAAGAGTTACACTTATTGTATAATTGTGGCATTCCTGGATGTAATATATACTAGATTTTTCTGCCCCTTAAACGCTGCACTTTATAAAATTTACAAAATCTCTTCATTAGCTGCAAATAGTTCTTTTCAATATATGCCCAAGTAGGTCAACCATTTTTTTTTCAATTAAAAACATGCTCTTAAATGAGTCTATACCGAGGATTGGCTTAGTATCAACAAAATATCTCTTGCCTTCAGGCTGAGAGGCAAGTAGAATTTCTTCCCCAAGAGGTTCACAATGCTCAAAAATTGTTCTTGCTAAACTGTCATTAGTATTTCATGCTAAGCACATGTTTCAACATCCACTTAGAAATCAGAGAAAAATCCCAAATTAACATCTAGCTCCTTTGGTTAGTAAACACAAAGGAAGATCACTAATGCCAAGACCATGACATTGATATGTATCTGCTTCTCTCACTGCACAGCTTAGAGTATGTATTTAGCATATTCTTCGCCTTTGCATTGGTTTCATATTTCTTTCCAAAAACAGCCTTCAGCCCCTGCTTTGACAATTCATGTACAACAATATTCTTTTCATGATATATATGTTGATAAGTAATACCTGCAAAAACAGTTTTTAAATTCTCAATTCTGCAAAGCCAATGTGAAACCTCCTTATTTCAACCTCCTTATTTGCACATTCATATTCAACAATTTTTTATGAACAAATGACACCAATTGTGTCGTGAATAATTATGTAAAATTTAATGTACGCATTGTATGTTCTGAAGACTCCAATGTAATGGATGCATTGTATGTATTTTTTGCTTGTATATTTTTATGTTGTTTGTCATAGTAATGTCATATAGTGTATGAAGTTTTAAATTGTTTTTAAATTATTTTTATTATGTGTTGTATGTGATTTTGATTGAAAATGTTTTTTTTTTAATTTATTAATTAAAAAAAAATTATTAGAAAAATTATTTCTTTAAGCCTTAGAATTTACAATCAAAATTAGAAAATGTATTTTTATCTAAACTATTTATGAAAAGTTTAATATTGTTTGATCTTCTCTACCATGTGCTTTTTACATATATCTAGAATAATATTATTTGTACAGTTTTTGGTTTTTTGTAACATTTGACTACCATAATCAAAATCTATAGAAATAATAATCTAACAAATTATAATATCTTGAAATGGAGCTAGCCAACTCAAATATAGTATTGCAAATCCCTGGCTAAGTTAGATGAGGAGGCTATCTGTTACATATGGTCTTGAATATGCATTTGGACTCTTTAGATATATATTAGATGAGGAGGCTATGTATTACATATGGTCTTGAATGAGCATTTGGACTCTTTAGATATATATCTAAAGAGTCCAAAAGCTCATTCAAGACCATATGTAATACATGGCCTCCTCATCTAATATATAAAAATTTAATCTATGTGCTTAACCTTAACATTGACACAAATGGAATTTACAATTTTACTCACTGCATTATGATAGAAAAATATGTGGATGAATATTGCCCACATATCCAAAGTCAAAAGGGATAGATTAAAAAGGGATGCGCTCCGGTCATCTATAAAAGATAAATTAAAGAAGCATGACATATTAGTAATGCAAATTAGATATATGTACCAATTATGTTCATATAACACAACAAATAGATAATTCAATAAAATGTCACATAGAAGTCATTTATCTCATGGGCCTTCAACTTAATTTTTAAATTATATATCGAGCATTACATTAAGCTATAGGAGATAAATCAAAGAAGCATTTGAATGTAAATTAAACATGTGTAATAATTATGTCCTTTAGTTTAATAAATAGATAATAATTTGAAAATGTAATATCTAAGCTATATTTCATCTAAGTAGCTTTCAATTTAAACTTATATCTAATGTTAAATTATATAAAAGAATAACAGTATCCAAACTTTAAAAAAAAATATTTAGAAATTTAGTATATAAAATGTGACATATAATTTTGATAGAGAGCCACACAAAATTGCAAATTCATACCTTAACAAAATTGTTAGATCCTTTTAAATAAAATGTGTCATATAATCAATTTTCATCGAAATATATGATATTTACTCAACCCAATTTTATGAAAAATAGTATACCATTTTTTACATTTCACATGATACAGATAGATAAATATTACTTAAGTATTGTTATAAAGATTTAACTACCCATAGAGAGATGGCCAAGAGATTGAGACAGGGCATTATCACAATAAAAAACCAAGTACAAATTGTAGTAATCCTAGAATCATGCTTTACATAAGGTAAAATTGGGGAACTCATGACTTGTACTATAGATAAAAAACATTTACCCTTACCAAAAAATATATGATAAAAATTGACGAACTACATAAGTTTAAGCTTAAGGGTATATAATCCTTCTTGCCTTCCATATAGATAATGAAAATGATTGTTCCAAGTCTCATGTTGCTTCTCATGTTATTTTATAAACCTTGAGTGGAAAGAAAATAGGAGGGCAGAAATGTAAGAAATATAAAACATAATGAAACACAACATAGGAAATAGAGAACATAATGAAACACGCACATACATATATCTCTAGACAATCAATACAATTATTTTCCTATGAATCCTTATGGGAGACAAGCAACCCTAAAAATTAATGATGCTCTAGACTCCTGTTTCCCTAGGAAATCCTTATGGGAGAAAAACAACACTAAAATGTAAACATGTTCTACTCTCTCTTTTCTGGTATGGAAAATATGTGAGTACAAAGAAAGAGGTAATCTCTCTAGAGTTAGCTAAGACTTTTAGCGTGTAAGGTTGCTATAAAAACTTAACTTCATACATTTTTCTCTCTAACTTCACACTCCTTGTTGTTTTTTCAACTATGGAACAAAATACAATAACACAAAATGGAACTCTTATTCCTCCTAGTGGCCAAGTATTTAACATAGCGTGATAGCCAATTAGGTGTAAGATATGACTCTGTCAACCATTAACGAGGTTTGTGATTTTAGACCTTTTAGAGTCTTGTTAAAATTCCACATGTAGCTAGCTTTCCATGCATGAGTAATGGGGCTAAAATGTCATTCTCTCGTACCATGACCTGGTCAACATGATAGGTCAACTTAGTAAAGGCATAAATTTTGAATGAACTTCATTTGATGTTTTTCTTGCACCATTGGATATGTCTTTAAGTGTAGAATAATGGTCAAGATTTTGGCACAAGTGATAATCGTTTGACCCCCAGAAATGTCATTTAATACCTCAAAATGACTCCAAAAGGTTTTAGACCCCAATTCTCCACCCACCATTAAAATGACCCTACAAGTTGATTCTTTTAGTTTTTTCACTCTATAAGCATCAAAATATAATATGACAAATAATATAATTATCTAATCTTATAATATTATACGATCTTATAATATTTGAAACCTAAGGTCTTTCCCATACCAAATTATGTTCTTTTAAAACATGTTTTCTTGGTGATATGGGTGATTTAGAAATGATTGGGAGAGCGAAATTCCTCATTTAATATGTACAATATGTTTGGTAGGGAGGTTAAACAAAAGGATTTTGGGAGTTTTTCATTAATATTTAGTGTTAATAAAGGTGTTGTCTAATATCATCCCCCTAGGGAAGCTAAATTGGAGATCATCATGGAAATGAAGTGTTATGTACCATGACTTTCTAGGTTCAAATCTCCTAAGTGTACTAATTTCCACATGCTAGGGGTGGAAAGGTTCAACGAGGGGTTATAATAGTAGCGATGGAAAACAACCTCACATCACATGAGTATGAGATTGGCCCAATTATTGATTTCTCTAGTAAAAAATAATGTATTCTTTAATATCACATGAACACAAGTGCTATGAAATAGGTTGATTAAGTGTAGACCCCATGGATACATACACTTGGTTTATTCTAAAGTTAAAAATAGATAACATGGGTGGAAAGGGTGTGAACTTAAAGAAGACAAGAAACCACATGGATATGTTTGTACATGTTTCCGTTTCAATGGAAGTTCTTAAAATGGCATGAAAATGGATTAGAAACACTTTCATAATTAGACTATCTCCATCTATGCTCATATTCGTATTCATCCACATATATAAAATCCTAATTTAATTTGACCATCAGAATATTCTTCTCTCTATCTATGTGTGTGTGTTTGTGTGTTTATGTATTAGTCATTGGTCATTCCTTGCCTATGCATCCACTCCTTCCTAATATTGATTGACTATTGGTCCTTCTAAATCTTTGCACAAATATGTTTGTGGGTTATCGTCATTTTCTAATCAAATAGAAATGAATCAAGGTTAGGTATGAAATAAATGATATAGCTCCTTGTATGTTCCACCCAATGACAATTATATTACATTGTATACAATTGTAGGGTCTTTATGCGGTGAAGCATAACCATATATTTCATGCCCTTCCCCATATTAAGCACCATTCCATTCCATTGTATACAATTATCCCTTGAGAAGCACCACATGTTGCATCTTTAATTCTACTCAATTTTTTTGTGTGACATCACCTTCACATCTAAGTGAGAATTGTTGGATTACCATAATTGTTTATCAATGTTGAAACAATGTTTTTTTATCATTAATGAATAAATATCGCTTTAATAATACATACATATGAATTTAATTAGCCAGTATTTGTATGTTTTATTAAATTAAATTCATTTCAACCATCCATAGTTTTGGGCCACTATTCATTTTTGAAAAGAAACATTCAGTGACAACACCAAAATCTACAACTTCTTCAACATATTCTAAACCATCTTCAAAGTCAATATTGTGTGCATCAAATTCCTCAGCAAGGTCATCAATGGAGTCATCAAAACTACTATTTCAAACTTCAATGCCAAAAATAAGTCAAAAGAATTCAATTTCTCCTCCAAAACCTTCTTCTCTAAGCAAATCTAGCATGATGTCGTCGAGAAATTCAGTAATTCCACGAGGAAATTCTATCAAAGTTAAAACAAATCCTTTTCATCCATATTTAATGCCTACCTTTTCAGGTGGAACACCTCCAAATTTAAGGACCACAATGACATAAAATATGTAACTTTACCTAATAGGTGTAGACCTAGAACCCCCAACTTTGCGTGACATGTAAAATTGAAGATCTTATATGGTAAGCAGTGTGAGAAGAGAGTCATGGTCACTGAGTTGAGCAAGAGAAATAGTTTGGTATGACAACATTACTTGTGATAGGTCTAGCTAGCAAGCTACCAAATTACATGGTAATGGCATTCAAAATGTGAAAGGGTGAAAATGTGAAGCTGGGTTACACTTTTTGCCCTTTTTTGAGAAAAAATTTTCATTTTTTTCAGTTCTTCAACTTTCTACAAACTAGAACAATTTTTTTGTGTAGAATTTCATTCTGCGATAAAAATAAAAGTTGTGACAAATTTTGTTAGCTTTATATTACTTATTTTTTGAAATTTTTTTATGCAGATTTGATATGTCAACTTAGCGTTTCTTTGAGTGTGTGTTTCTTAACAATCAAAGGATTCATAAGAAGTCATGTTATGACGCAATGTTGTATTCATTGAAAATTTGTGTTTTTGAAAAAAAAATGTGTTACAACAATCTAGACAGAGTCTACTTTGTTTTCGTCATATTTACAAAGCCAATGGATGCATATCATAATTACTAGAATTTTTTGAACTGGTCCAATACGAAAAACTGCATATTTTGGATATGTTTCGCATCGCAAGAAATTTCTTAACATATAAGTTATAAACTAAAAATCTAAAAGCTACCCATTAGAGATGACAGACCAATGTAATGCCCCATAATTTTTTCAATTTTTTTACAATGTATTTTGGGAGATACAAAATTTTGATTTCACTGAATCACAATGACCCTCAGAAATTGTTTGCACCCATTTTATTAGAAAAATAATTAAAATTAATAAACGTTTATGAAATTCCATAAAATTTATATTTCCTGAAAGTAGATTCAATTCTGAAAATGCTTTTCTTGGTTCCGGCAGTTAATTAACAAACTTTCATGGAGTTTAATCAGTCCAAAGTTGTAGAACCGTATTCAGAGCCTGGATTTTGCGTAATTGGTGACGCGTTAGTTCGGCCAAAATTTTATTCAAATTTCGGCCAAACTATGTTTTTCGCCAAAGGCTCATTAAATCTAACGTCTTAAGAGTTTGGCCGAACTTTTGATCAACAGTTCAGCCGAACTCTTGTATAACTCTCCGTCAGCCGGAAAGTTTTGCGGAGCCCCCTACTAAAACACATTTCGCGTCAATATAAATTGCCGTGAAATGATTCACAATTTTCTCACATTTCGCACACTTCTTCTCATTTTACAAAGATCTTGGTTTGGGTTCAAAAAAATTTCTTCAAATTTTGAGTTGAAGAGCATTTCTTGGTTGATTTTACAATTTTGGGTTTAAAGAATTTTTTTGGAAGACATTTCTTAGAGGCGGCGTGATTTTGGCAAAAATTGTAAAACATTTCTTGGACGTACATTCAAAAGACATTTCTTGGAGGTATGTACGTATTTTGAGTTGAAGTAAATATTTTGAGCTTCGTTTCATTTTTATAAGACATTTTTCTCTCGAATTTTTTAAAGTAAGTGTTTTGGATTGGAATATGTATTTTTTGCAAAAAATTTACACTGAATTGTTTTAAATTAAATCTTTTGTGATATTTTTTTGTAATTGAGTTATTGTCTAATTTTTTGAAGTAAATTTTTTGAACTTCATACCCTATTATCATGGGAAATCGAAGAACTTGTGCGAGAAAATATGATCGAAAAAGAGACCCTGAAGCACGTAGAGAAGAGACTAGACAATCTCGCAAAAGAAAGTTAGAAGCCCTCTCAAATATTGAAGAGGAAAATCAACCTCAAGCAGAAATTGAAGCAGGTATGTAAATGTAAATATTATGATCTATTGATATATATTTAAAAATTTTCTAATGTAAAATGTGAAGCTTAATTTTTATTTGATGAACTAGTTTGAAAAATATTTTGTTTAATGTAAACAGACAGAGATATTCCTCAAAATATTGAAGAAGAAAATCAACCTCAAGAAGAAATTGAAGCAGGTATGTAAATGTAAATATTATGATCTATTTATATATTTTTAAAATTTTCCCATTGTAAAATGTGAAGCTTAATTTTTATTTGATGAACTAGTTTGAAAAATATTTTGTTTAATGTAAACATACAAAGATATTCCTCAAAATATTGAAGAAGAAAATCAACCTCAAGCAAAAATTGAAGCAGGTATGTAAATGTAAATATTATGATCTATTGATATATTTAAAATTTTCCTAATTTAAAATGTGAAGCTTAATTTTTATTTGATGAACTAGTTTGAAAAATATTTTGTTTAATGTAAACAGACAGAGATACTCCTCAAAATATTGAAGAATAAAATCAACCTCAAGCAGAAATTGAAGTGGGTATGTAAATGTAAATATTATGATCTATTGATATATTTAAAATTTTCCTAATATTTATTGACATATTTATTAATTTAGTGATTTATTGAATATGTACTAATTTTTCGAATATGTACAGATGAAATCACTATCAATAATGAGATGTTAGAAAATATTGACACTCACACATACGGAGATAAAAAACCTGACCATGTTATACGATATCGTGTCAACTGCATTTTTGAAAAGTATTTCTTAAATGAGCGAGTGAAAGTGCAGGCTCAAATGTTGAAAGGTCTCCTATCATCAAGGAAATTAAAAGAAGCGACGACACTATTGGGTATTCGAAAATCAACCAAAGATAAAAAACTGAAGGAAGAGGTGATAAAAAAATATGAGTAGTGCTATAAAATCAATTAAGAGATCTAGAGATAAAGATGTTTCAAATGTACGTAGAGGAATACAGATGGCAATGGTTTCACCAAGTACTCAAGAGAATCGTTTGATAACATCTATGGCACGAGCACTGGGAATCTCGTGAAAAAAATTGCACAAACATTGAAAATTTCAACTGCAAATAGATGTAAATGATGAACTCGCTTGTTGGAGAGCTATTTTTAGGCAACCATACAAATATAGACTTGGAGAAAATGTTAAAAAAATAATATATGAATATTGGAAGAACAATTCGCGTGTTTCACCAACTACAAGACATGTGATGCGAAGAAGAATAGCATGAAATCAGTACGAAGAACATGAAAAACATCTCTTGGAAACCACTCAGATAGAGTTATTCAACAAGTTCAAAAAAAAGAATCGTCAAATTCATGTTTCACTCAGTGCTTTTGTTCAACAAAAACCATGGTATGTAAAACCTATCACCGTACGTGACACTTGTTGTTGCCATTATCATGTGGAATTTGAGTTATATTATGACACATTCCTTGATTTTGGTAGAACATTATGGAAGGATTCACCTCCTCCTTCCACTATTCGCGAATTCATATCTCAAATTCTATGTGAAAGAGAAAGCGATGAACTATTTTACAAAAAGAAATGTGTTGGTGGTAAAAAATGCGATGATTGTGGAAATTTGACTAAATTTCAAAAAAATATCGTATTGATATAAATGATCAATCATTGTCCAACATGAAAGTGAAATGGAAGAGATATGAATATATCGGTACATCGATTCAAGGTGCAGATAGTGTTAAAAGAATCAAATTACGAGAAGACGAAATTTTTCTGATAGACTTTTTGAGAAAGTTTGAGGCAGAAATTTACAAATACACCAAGCATTCCCATAGAGCTCGATGGCAAGACTTGAAATTCAAAAAATCTCGTGAGTTTTTTCCACCAGGGACCATTTTGTCAATGATTGATTTTGCAGAAAACTACACATTTGTTCCACAAAAATAAATTCAAAGTGAATACTATCATTCTGACCAAGTCTCCATGCTCGTCCATATTCTATATAGACATGCTGAACAAAATGTCGATCGTATAGAAAGCACGAGTGCAAATCGACATATCATTAAAGAATATCACTTTTATGTCAGTGACAATCGTACACATGATACATGTTTTGTACAACATTGTTTTGGAAGAATTTATGATTCATTGAAAAATTGTGGAATAACATTCAATGAAAATTGGATATGGTCAGACAGATGCGCAGGTCAATTCAAATCTGCACGATCATTCTTTTGGTTGTGTTGTCTTCATAAGAAAACCTGCATTAAACATTGCTGGAATTTCTTTGAGATTGGCCATGGAAAAGGAGAACATGACGGTGTAGGAGCATGCATAAAACGAGTACTTCGAAGATATCAAATGAACCACTCTGCACACCGACTTGTGAACGCTGAAGAAGTTGTTCAATGGTGCATCACTGCTCTAAGCCATAAGAAAAACCCATCAAGATAAGTGTGAAGGTACATTCAATTTAATTTATATTGGAAATCTAATTTTAAACATCGTACATTTATCATGCAATGATTATTTTTAATTGTATTTTGATATCATATTTACAAATTATTTTTCTAATTTTCCATATAAATGTTTTTCTGGCATATTGGAATCAAAGACATAGATAGATCAATTGGAAATGACGTTGAAACAATAAAAGGGACTCGAAAATTGCATTCAATTCAAACAAAGTTGTCCAGAAATGTGTTTGCATTGGATAAAAGAAAATATTCTTGTTTTTGTGATGTTTGCATAGACAACACAAAATCCAATGACGTTTGTGAAAACAAAATGTATGTGAATGATTGGAAACATACAGAGCTAAATACAAAGGGCAAAATGTCTGTTGCAATTTTTGAAGAAATGCAATCAGAGGAAACTACAATATCATCCAATGGTGATCGAGTTTCTGATCTTGTTAGAGAAGGTAACATTTGAATTACTTTCTAATGATTTAAATATCTAGAAATAAATTTAAATATGCATAATTAAATGTTAAATTTATTTTATTGTGCAGGAGATGTTTTTGTTTTAATTGCACCTATTGAAAACGATGAAAATGTGAAGTATTATTTGATGTGTTTCACTGAACGAAAAATGAAATTATTACAAGACTATAATGATCACGAATTTCAGTATGACAGAGGGTCTATTATACTGAAAGGTTATTTTTTCAGACAAACTCATCAAAGTGGAGACTTTGTTTACTTTGAAGACTATGAACCTAATTCCATAAGTTGTCAATATAGTCACTTGGTGTGTGCAGCACGCATAAAGTTGATAGAAGTTCAATCAAAGAAAAAATCCAAAATTAAGAAATGGAAAATGTCAAAATCCGAACATGAACGGATTATTGAAGATGGAATTCCATTAGAATTTTTTTGAGTGAAGTGTCCAACAATTTATTATCTTTGGATTAAATATGTCTTAGAACTTCCAGTACTCAACTAAAAATTGAGTTGCTTATGTTATTTGTGGTTTGCAAATGTTACAAATTGTTTGGGTACAAGCACGTGCTCTAGTATCAACTGAAAGTAGTTTTTCTATACATGTGAATTGATGAAAAATGTTATATGTATTGGATATATATATATATATATATATATATATATATATATATATATTATACAATGAAATTAATTGTTCTTGTATATTTTTTCCGACCGTATGGTACAAATTATTTCACTTTATTTTGTAAGGTTGGATTCGGTCCCCATATGGCCTAGCCTCCAAGGGACGAGATAACAAGTGGTTGTCCCCACTTGCCCGAATCTCATCTTTTAAGTAAAATTTTAATGTTTATGGCAGGCATCTTACATGATGTCCTAGCCAAGGATAGATTCTCTTTGTTTCAAGTTTCCAGTAAAAGTTGTCACTGAATGACCTACTAGGATATTATAAATACTAGCTTTGTAAGATCATTTGGCATTCGGAAAAATTCGAAAGTCTTAGACTGTCAATCAATTTAAAGTATCATTCACCCTA
Organism: Pinus albicaulis; assembly: GCA_034641835.2. Lineage (NCBI taxonomy): Eukaryota > Viridiplantae > Streptophyta > Pinopsida > Pinales > Pinaceae > Pinus > Pinus albicaulis. Next base: position 1,804,567,437 of record CM076578.1, on the reverse strand, counting down.
GGGAGTGTAAAATATTCAATGTAGGTTGGTGACGATGCTCACTCCTAGCTTGGAGCAGCTCCAATGACCAATTCTTTAATGAATTCCAATGCACTATACCAAAGTTGGTGACCTACTTGGTTTTTCACCCAAGAAATTCCAAGGTACTCTTCTTACCTTTGGCCCCCAAAGCTACAATGGACTTATAGGAAGGTGAAGAAATTTTTTTTCACTGATAGGAATTTGGTCACATCCCTAATCTCCCCTTATCAAAAAGTTCCTATCTACTACATTATCCAGCATGTACTCAAGATCACTATTTCGTAATTAGAATATCACAATATCATAAGTTCTCACAAAAATACATGGAATGCCATTACGACACTCATCTAACAATGGGGAGCTCAAAACCTAGAAAGCTCCTCGTCCCCTTAATAACAATGTGTTTAATTTAGTCTTTTAGGTGAGTATTAGGTGTGAATCTTGTTTTCACATACAAAAATAATTAATTTTTTAATTCCATAAATTTGATTATTCACCAAAATACATGTCATGTCCACTATTTGTCTCTCCTACAAATTCCCATTATTTTATTAAAATATGATTTTATCTCACCCAACTATCACATGTTCCTAAATTTACTCCTAATTGTTCCCTATGCCCTAAATCTACTCCTAATTGTTCCCTATGCTGCTTTTCCCTTACTTATTTTTAGAAAGTTATTTTCCTAGATCCATCATAACTATGGATCTATCAAGGGCCGAGAGGGATCAAATATCTAGAAGTGAAAACCTCTTTTTTGAGTGCAAAACTTGAGGAAAGGTTTGCACCTCGAGAGATTTGATCCCTCTCGGCACTTGATAGATCCGTAGTTAAGATGGATCTAGGTTGGTTTCAGTCGTGTGCAACCAAGGAAAAACTATCGATAATATGAGGAACATATGATTAATTTTATCAATAATATGTAAATACATCTAATATTAATATAACCATTTTAAATATGCTAAATATGTTTGAGATTTATCAAGTCATTTTAATTTTAAATTTTCTTAGTTACCTCAATTTGTTACGATGATAAATATTGTAGAATAACTTTAATAATGGAAAATGATCAAATAAAATTTTTGAATGAAAAGTGACAATGTAATAATATTGAATGATAGAATGTGAATAATTAGAATGTAATCAATTGAAAATAGCATTTATTGTGATCAATCTTAAACTATTTCTTCTTCTATTCTTATTGTCACCCTTATTAATTTTGTCATCTTTCCGTATCGATTATATTAAAAAGAAATTGAAAATCATAAATCATAAACCATTTAAATATTTAGCTCGAACTCTTGTAGTAAACACCATACCTTGTCTCTCTTGCTCTCAAATATTATTAGGTTTAATTATTATAACACAAAAATCGTTCTACATTGTCAATCATTTTTTGCTCTTACACTGAAATCAATGAACACTATTAATCCAATGACTTTACAAGTAATGTACCATCATACATGCAATTATATCAAATCAGAAATCAACATATACAATGAAATCAATGGGGATTGTCTTGTTACAAATAACATAATTTCAATTTACCATATGTGCAAATGTAGGTTGAAACCATCCAAAACTTTAAGTTTTAAAACCCTTTTGATTATATATTGTGCAACATTAAAACATTAAACATTTAAATTTCATTAAATATCACATGCAAAATGTAGATTGAAACCATCCAAAACTTGAGTTTTAAAAACTTCACATGCCATGCCAATTATAATTCAACTATCCAAAAAAAACATTTAACATTAAATATCACATGCTAAATGTAGTTCAGATGAGAACATTACTTCACATTCACATGCCAAAAGTACTAAAACCATCCAAAAATTAAATAAAACAAATTATATAATACCAATGTAATAAAATATGTCCAAAAATTGTAAATCTCACAAGTATCAAACTGTATCAAGTTTAACAAATTTTAAAACCATCTAAATTTTGAAATCAAATCTACTGTAAATCATGTCCATCAAATGGAGGATCTAGCGTCTTCCCTACTAGGGTCTCAGTCCGCGCCCTATCCTGTGATAGGAAACCTACATACACAATGCACATGTACTTGAACATTAAAATTTGAAGTTTTAAAAATGAATGAAAATATATATATCTAGAACTTCATGTGAAAAACAAAATATAACAAAAAAATCATGCAATACCTCATAAGGTTCCCTCTCCATTTGATGAACAGGTTCTCCCATAGGAACATCTTCACTGGTAAACTGTACAATATACATGTACTGTTAAATATATATATATATATATATATATATATAATGGAACTTTTTGAGGTAGAATATATATCTATATATATATATATAACTTTTAAACATAAATTTTAAACTTGTGAAAAATTGTCCATACTTGTGGCTCATCTCCCAATGAAGTAGAAGGTACATCTCCTAAGGAAGAAGAAGGTACCACCATCCCAAAAACATCAGACGAAATTGGTACCTGTTAAAACATTTTATCAAATTATATATATATATACATACATGTACATGTGTGGCAACAATTATTTATTTTAGAGTCACTTAAAAAACACTAACATGTGCCAACATATCATGATGGTCTGACCCATCTGCATCGTTTGAACCGGAGGTCCCGAACGTACTATTAACATTTTCATCACGCATCATGCCTAAGAACTGCAAATGGTGTTTTAACATATAATCATACATTTTTGTTAGATTAATGTACACATACAAATAAATGTATACATGTACATACACATGTATTTATTACAAATTGTACACATGTATATGTAAAAATAATTTTAAACCGTAAGGTCACTAACACATACCGTTCTAGTGCCCTCTTCCTCATGAAAAATTAGGTCTTGTAGACCATTGCGACAATTTATTGCATATGTTCAGAGATCTTCAACATTCATGTTGTAAATCTCCTCATCTGTACGATAAACAAAATTGGCACGTGCATTTTCACATGCTCTTTGTCGATTTAAGCAAAGATCGACTCCACTCAATCCGCTATGAACATTGTCGATCATAACATCCCTTGCTTCTCGACTTATTTTACAAGTCGCATCCATCTCTGATCACAGAGTTTCGACTCGAAACGGTCGACTCACCAATGGGGGCTCAGGGTGAGGCAACTCCACATCTCGCTTAGCGCCCTTACGTTGATATAATCGACCTCTCCCCGGGCCAAAAAATTCTGAAGGAAGGTCATTGTAGTCGGGTTTCATACCCAAAAAAAATTCTGCATAAAACATTTGTGCAAAATAAACAGGAACCTCATCATTCCATGGAAGCCTTCCAAAGGCCGCAAGATGTCGATCATACAAATAACTAGCTTTTTCTGGGTGCTTGAAATATTGCACCTTCAACATTTTTCTTTTTGGCCCTTCCTTATAATTAAACATTGACTTGGCCTCTACTCTTGTAACTTTTTGTTTTATGTCCTGCCATTTATCGGGACCTATCACTGTTTCTTTTCTCTTTCTCATCAGTTCTACAAACGAATCAGCCATTGGCCCCAAATTTCTGTACACATTTACCATTTCGCTCGATGAATGTGTAACTATTTCAAGGCTTTGTCTACTCTCAGCAAGTAGAGACAAAGCCATGAGATCTCTTTGCAATTTTGCATGAAGGCTTTCACACTTTTGTAAGGTGCATTCTGCCATGTTGGTTTCCCATGGTATATCAGTAATCTTAGCCGGATAGGTTGTGCTGGGTTGACAACCTTCTTCTTGAATGTAGTGAGCTGCCCTGCGTCTATTTTGACCACTAGCTCGAACATTTTCGGCCTCTGCATCAATATATATAAAATTTCGTATATTAGAAAAAACACGTGTAAAAAAAGTTGTACAAATTTAATGAAAAAATATTGAAATTGATGGCAACCTTGATGTTGTTGGTTAACATCTTATCCAACATGACCCTCCTGAGAACCAGACCCAGAATGACGTTGCTGAGAACCAGAGCCAGAGTGACCCTGTTGAGAACCAGCAACCGTTGATTAGCCTTCGGGGGAATAAATATCACCCCCTTCTCGCAAACTGCTACCACTCATACCTCGATCGGTTGAACCTTGGCCACGCTCCATGGATGGAGTAGAAACCCTTCTCCTCTTACCTCCTAAAAATTAAAATATGAAACTTATTAACAACTAATTTAACTCACAAAGTTAAAAAAAAAATCAATTCCATATGTACACACATGTATGGATATTTAAGATTATATTTAAATACCGTGAACATCCCCCGATCCCTGAACCTCCATATGGGATTCGGCTGATCTTCATCGTTCATCCTCCATGATATATATCTATTGGTTGACATTTACACAAAATAGATTTCAAAAAATCAATTTGTAATCTAGTGTACACAAATTATGTAGAACACAACTTTCAAAGCAATAATTGATCATGTGTGAAACTAAATTTAATCGAAAAAGATATTATAAAAATGATAAGTTCACCAAATTGAGCTTTACATGGTGGGAGTACACTTGGTATAAAATTTATTACTTATACACTTTAGTTTGTGGTAGAAATGACACATGTACATAGTTTACCTTAAAGTTGTTGTGTTTTACGGATATTAAAATGAAGAACTTCTATTTAGATCCATTCCAGAGATTGACTGTAGGGGCATTTACTAGATATGTCACGTTTCATAAAAGATGAGATCCAAAGGCTACCTGACCCTTTACAGACTCTGCCTATAGAACTTGTAGAAGTAAACACTAGAGGCATTAACAATATCAAAGAACGTTTTCATGCTCAGACATGGGAATGTGTCTCTTTCCCTACGCAAGGTTGTTTCAAATCCATAACAAAGGTTGGCTTTGAGAGTGTCCTCTCAAAGCCCCGTCTTGAGATGAAATTTAATTCAACGTCTCCTAGAGTTGCAAGGTGGAATTGATAGAACTATTTGATTTCTTTACCATAAATGGATATCTCCTTTCATCTATACCTTTCTCTACCATCTTATTTCCAAGTAGGTCCACAATTCAAAAACCTCTACATGCAATGTCATATCTTGATCTAGTGATTTCCACTAATCTTGTTTCTATTTTCTTCCAAATTCTTGGATATACCTAAATATTTGAAATTTATATATATTTGAATCTTCTAGTTTCATTTGAATCATGGAAAGGTACTCAATCCACACTCAATCAATGGTTACACTTTTTGATTTATAGACATCTAGATAATAATAAAATAGATTTCAAAATTCCCATTTAAATAAAAATATATATTCTAGACTCTAAACTCCTAGCCTCCACATCATAATCCTTGGCAACTACCACCTAGACTTCAACATATCACAATCATGCCCCAAATTCAATGTCATTAATGACATGTAATCATGCCACATGGGCATTGTCAATATTATAGAACCTTTGTAGATTTGGATATCGAGGAAAACTCAAAATTGACTTTTTTTATTAAAATTATGGATTCTAGAATTATAATCTCCATTTCAATCACCATGACATGTGCCACTTTGGTTTCCTATTATTTTCTCATGGCATATTAGCATTACACACTAGCCACCCATGTTAGTGTATGATATAAATAATAGTATTCCATACTACCACATCACTAATTACACATCAACTATCATGCTAGTAATCACATGTTATTTAGCCACATCACAATGACCTATCATCATTTCCAGATCAATAGTGACAATTCAACCACCACATCAACCTTGAGACGTTACAAGCCATATCGCCCTCATTTGACACACTACCACATAAGTAGTTATTAGCCACATCCTATGTTGTATTGATAGCCCTGTCACCTCGTCCCAGAACAATGCACAACTTGGTGTTCTTACACGTGGATTCCTCATAACCACCATATTGTATATCCATCTAGGATATAAATCTTGGTTTTTAATTTTTTCCCAATTCATTTATTTTTAAAATTCATGGACCTTATACCTTTTCATTTAACAAAAGTCCCAAATTTCCTTTCACTTACATGGTTAACAAAAGCCCCATATGTTCTTTGATTTTTTCACATAACTAATGTCCTAGATATCCCAAGCTTCCACACTCTATAAATTCCTGAATGTCCTAGATTTCCGCACTTAACATAATTCATAGATCTGTCCCTAGGCATTCACTCATAAAAAATCCCTAATTTCCCATACTTACACACTTAACGAAAATATTTGAGGCCCCCATATTTCCACACCCTTTAGCCTGTTTTATTTGATGTCTCTTGGTCCTAGAAACCATTGATCCATGTGACTGAGGGGGAAGGTCAAAGCTTCAATCCCTAAAATTTAACAAAATATAGGCTTCCAATGGAACTTCTTCAAGCGTGCTACCAATGGTTGCATTTGAATCTAATAGGGCATGTACTTGTCCAAATCCTTCCAAGGATGCTAAGATTCATTTTGACCTGTAAGGCATAACAAACTCCTCTAATGCATAGCGAGTTGACCAATATTTCTCTTCAAGGATTCAAAATAAGGTGATTTTTCATATTTTTCCCATTTGAGTGAAACATATTACTCTTATAAAACTAGATAAGCACAAGATTTATAGCCTAATATAATATCAACAAAAGAAGCCATATATCAAGTCCCACTTTCACAAGGGGCACAATCCTTCCAAGGCATAGACATAAGAATACCTCTAATTTTTCCTATCCCAAAATAGGGACACATATCAATTATTCAACCACATACTATCCCAATTGGCATTATTAATGTTTACATTCATTTTAAAGGTCGTAAAGACCTGATCAAGCCGTAATCACATATTTCACCAATTTAGGATCTCTTTAATGAACTCTTTGACATTTTACATTGAATGTTATGTAAATACTCTTTATTTTTAGTCTTTACTCTAAAATCAAGGCTTTTACTCTTGGCTTATGGTCAAAATCATCAATTGGACTCTCTTACCATAAGTAACAAATTATAGCCTCATTATGGTAACAAATTATAGCCTCATTAGTTTATTTAGAGAAGACCAAACTCCCATGGTTGAGGTTATAGTTGAGGATCACTAAGTGTGCACCAAAACCAAAATTAAATCGCCATCTTAATTGTCTAAGAGGCTAAGGGGACAACGTTCCCTATCTTCTCATCCATAACACATTTCTTTGAAAAAATGCCTATTACAACCATAAACATTAATGATATTTACAAATAATATTTTATTGAGTCCCATGCTCATGTGATCCATTTCATCTATGCCCATTGACTTGACTTGCAGCTAAATCGTCATCTTAGTTGTTTAAGAGGCTAAGGGGACAACATTCCCTATCTTCTCATCCATAACACATTTCCTTGACAAAATGCCTATTACAAAACGTTAGTAATATTTACAAATAAATTTTTTTATTGAGTCCCATGCTCATGTGATCCATTTCATCTATGCCCATTGACTTGCTGCAATGGGAGCAGAGAATGCCTACTTATTAGCAATGAATATTTCTGAGGAAAGGTACGGTGCTATGTTGGGAGGCCTGGATTTCCAATTTAATTTTTACAATGGTGTTATTCTGCCAGAGCTATTCCAGCCCGTCACTTTAATCAATGTTGGGAATTCCAGTAGTAGAATATCGTCATATCAATTTTCATCAGAAAGGGAATACATAAATGTGCTTAAAGGTGACATTAGTCTATGCCTCGAGGTGCCATAAAGGCCATGAGATTAACTTGAGAACTGCAAAACGATTCTTCAATTCCTCTTAGTTCTTGCAAAGGAAAGTTTTATAAAATTAACAAGATGGTTACAGGATGAGCAGCAATGGATGCACGTAAAAGTATTGCTTTGCAAATCAGAAAAGCACTCCTTGTCGATGAAGTTTGGATCGTTATAGAGCGTCGATGTTGATGCTTCATCGGACAAGAGTTTCGTGTAATGTTACAGATGTTTCTCTTTGTTGCCTCCTCCTCTACTCGACCAAATTCTTATACAGACATGCAAGATCCTACTAATAACCTATATAGAGCTGATACAAGAAAATATGATATTTATCTTTCAACGATAAAAATGAGGCAAGATCCAATGGCAGAGGGGAACATTAAAAATAACCAACAATAAGGATAGAAATTAAATATAAGTTGAAAAAAATTATTTTTTGTCAAGTGAGAAAAACTCATCTCAATAAAATTTCATTACATTTTTTTTTTTTTTTGCTAAAACTTTGACAGTCAGCCAAATAGAACCTTGACCACTCACCTCCATAACTTACTTTAAAATGAAGTTCACTCAACCATTAAAAACTACATTTCATAAAATATCATAAGCATGAAACTACCAATACACAATACCCAGTACCCAGAAACCACTATAATTACCATAATATATTTGAAATAATATTTATTCTAAATTAACCAAAAAAAAAATATTTTGAGATTTTTAAAAAATATAATTTAAACATTTTAATTTGGAATTGACAAGGAAAATAATAACAATTAAAAGTGCTTTAAAAATAATATTTTTTCATTGTGTCTTTTAAAAAAAAAAATGGCAATGTAGCAACTCTGAGACATACATAATCCTCCCAAAAATTACAACACAGTACCTACCTACATAGAATAAACCTCCACTTTTTTCTCTCTTGATATCCTCTATCTTTGACAAAGCCTGTTCGTTCCTGTCAGCCATCCTAAGGCCATCCCTACCTTAACCAATAATCTGTGCGACAACCTCTGAATTTGTTTCGAAACGCACCATATTGAACGCATAATATGGGTGTGTCGAATAATATACTTTATTAAATTTAGGATTTTAGGGTTTTATGTTCTTCTCTTCAAATATAAAATTACAATATTTTTCCCAAAAATCCTCATGTTGTGCAGAACAAATGCGGGCTATCACATAGGCCTTCCTCTGTAACATTCGTCATCTAACAACGTAAATATATATATACCATGCGTTAACATATTGTGACTATACATTAAACATATTTATAATTCGTCAACATATTGTGACTCTACCTTACACATATTCATCATACGTTAATATATAGTGACTATACATTACATTCAAATCAACATATTTAACACTCAGTTGATTCCAAACTTATGATTGAAACTTTAACTTTAGCGTATACAAAAGTTCTGGATGACATATATTTTAATTACAAATCCGGGTCTATCTTGTCACCACAATACATGTTTTAATTCATTCCATATCCAAATAGTACTACACCTAGCTTACGGTGCTCTCCCGGTAGGGAGACCAGACCTATCCTATCTCGACCCCCGCTTTGGAGAGATAGAGAGAGGTCTACCATTAGCTATCGACCGGTAGGGAGACCAGACCTATCTCGACCCCGCTTGGAGAGATAGATAAATGAAATGAGGCTCACTCTCTCTGAGTCGAAGACGCACTTATTTAATAATTCGGATCCTTAGTGTTTTATGCATTATGATGAAGTCTTATCAACTTACATCTTGCATTTCGGTTTGGTACTTTACATTTATTTGTCCCAACCTCCAGCAAATATTTCGTACCCGTATGTTTTCTTTGGATTCCATGTATATGATAATTGGTTAAGGATGCACTGTCGGATTATTTTGGATCTACGACTCGTGGGCTTTCCCTCCAAGACGGGTTTTCAACTATACCCCGAACCCTAACTACTCATCTCATTTGCACCGAGACCGTTGGGGTTTGGTGGCTCTGCAACTGTGCGCGATTTGCTCCATTCTGGCTATGACCCTTTACATATTTTTTACGAGAGTTAGACACTTGCGTCTTAAGCCAAGGGTTCCATGGTAAAGCCTGCAATTCTAACAATACGTGACTTATGTCTTTGCTACCCTCAGAATTATAGTCTCAGCTTGAAGGATTCGGAAAGGTTTAAGGTTCGTGTTTCTCATGAATTCATTTTTACTCAGACTTTGTTCAATAGTCTTGCCGAGGGTTCTTACTCCATACTACTTCTTATAAGTCTTGGGTTCACTGCTCACCCCAGATATTTCTCGTGAGGATGTAGCTCGCCCTTCTCTGCCACTGAAGGTAGGTTTTAATACCTCTTACTGCACTAGTTGTTTTTGCACTTGTTTACTTAACTACCATTTTCATTGATGAACGCTTGGGTTTGACCCCTATTCGCCTTGTCTATTCGCAGCATATACCTTTCCTCTGTATTCGCCTTCTCTATTCACAGCATATTCCTTTCCTCTATGTGAGAATCGTACAAGTATAAAATGTTTTTTTACTCATGATGCCCAAATATTTTTCTCTCTTTACATAACTTATCATTCATGAATGATCTAAAAATGTTTTTCTATTTATAGTTGGGTTAATTCTTTGTATAGGTATGGTTTGCATCGATCGTTATCTTGTCATTTCCATTCAGACGTGATTCCTTTCGAGCACCTGTCAAGTTCTCATTTTGTTACTGTGAACCTCTGTTACAGGTATCGTGTAGGTTTCAACTCCTCTTGTCATTGTCGTCACGTCTTGATATTCATGGTCCCAACATACTGCATGCTTATAATTTCTTTTTTGGATTCAAAGATTTATGTTTTGTTTTGTATATGAAGCTTTATCCTCTTGTTTCGGACTCGAATATTGCTATTTTTTTTCAAGAGTTTCATTATAATGTAAGAAAATAGTGTAATATTCTTTAATTCGTCATTTCTAAACTCTTCAACAACCCTATAGCATTTTTGGGGTTTTATTAATGGTTTTCATAATATAAATACTTGAATATTCCAAAAGATTTTGATCATATGTTTTGCAAGTTTTGAGGAACTGTAATTGTATTTTTATGCTCAACATTTCGGAAATACAATTGTGTTTTTTTGTTGCGGTTATATGCATCTTTTTATATTTATGGATTTTGATGTTGAAACTCTTTTTGGCTTTAAGCTCATGGTTTCATAACAATTCCTGCTTTTATTTCTCTATCGTAACTATATATACATATTTAACGATCGACTGAACCGATTGGTCTTCTAGTCCATGTATAGTTTATATGTTGGAACAAACATCCTGCATTCCGGAGCCTTTGAGCTCTATAATCAGACAAAGTCTCCCTTATCAATTCATATCTGAATTTTTCTTGTTTCAGTTACTTATTGTATTTTCCCAGTTTTCCCAGTTTTTCTGTTGTTCAAAATCTTCTAGGTAGACACTAGAATTTAATGCTTGGCTAAATCTGACTATTATACTGCACCCATATCTTTACTGTGGAAAAACATTACTTCCTTTGCAAATAATTTAATAAAATTGCCAAAAAGTTTTACTGTATTTAAATAGGAAATTCCACAACCTGCAAACTCTCTCTTCCTCTTCTGTAAGTCTTTAATACTGTATATAACAACTAAAAATCTAACGATTTTACACAGTAATTATTCTCTTTCATAACTAAATACTTTTCAATAATTTTCAACAAACATTTGACCAATAATATTATGCGCAGCAAGTTTACTTAGTTCTACAGAGTTTCTTAATCTGAATTAACGATATTATTCTACTTCATTTACTTATCAAACTTTCAGCAAAATTTACTTATCTTTCGATTGACTGTGCTTTTCCTCCCTACCGTGGATGAGGAAATTATGTCGTCACCCCCACTTCGGTGTTGTACTCCTGAACCAAGTAGAAAGAAACAGTGCTCAGAAGAGATTATCGGGACTCCAGTCCAATCCACCTTCCAAAAGAATTACAGGATAGATGAGATTATTTCCATTGGTCTTTTCTAGCTCAAGAAATGCATGCTCTCTCTCCTTTATTCACTTCACAGGACACAGGTCAGAACCCCCCTCTTCCTCATAGGGGTGTTGCTTTATCCACAGAAGAAAGGTAACTGACTGGACTGTTTCTGTTCAACTACTTCTCAGTTGGAATAAATATTTTTACCATCAATCTTTCACTTTATGGAACCAATTCCATAACTAATTTTATTTAATCAAACTTAATTCCTGTTCATAATTTACTATTTCAAAATAATAACATTAAATGTCTTAAATTGTTAACAATATAACTTAATCATCAGTTAGCATTAAGCTAGCTGTTACAACTTCCCCCCTGGAAGTGAACATCATCCTTGGTGTTCTCATTTTGCTCCAGCAAACAGTTCTGGATACGCTTCTCGAATAAAGCCTTCATCCTCCTAGGTGGCTTCATCTAGGCCAAAGTGCTTTCACTGCACCTTAACCTGGGTAATGGCTCATTTTAGTAACATGATATCTCTCCTATAGATTATACATTGAGGATCAACTAGAAAATCATCCTCCAGTTCGACCTGTGATCAAAAAATTTTGAATTAATTTTCTCATAAATCTTAGCACTTCTAATCAAGTCTTGTATCCATAACCTACATGAATACTCTACCATTGGATTATGTACTTTGGATCATGTATGTATCGTTTTAGTAACGATACATGAAAGATGTTGTTTACCCAGATATGACTGGGTAAAGCCAATTTGTAAGCTACAGGTCCTACTCTTTCCAATATTTGGAAAGGGCCACAAAAGCTGGGAGCCAACTTGGTACAATAAGGCCACCTTAAAGTGTTTTTCTTTGGCTTGATCCCTACATACACATGGTCTCCCACCTCAAACTCATGATAATTCATTTTCTTATCTGCATATACGTTTTGTCGAATATTCTTTACTTATGTCTCCATTTCAGCGAACATTTCCGGTCCAACCATCAACTTGTTTTCTAGGCTACTCCAATTAATAGGAGTTCCGAATTATCATCCGTATAATGCTTTGAATGGACTCATATTAAGGGATTCCTTATATCTGTTATTGTACGTATACTCCACTAGCTATAGATGTTGGAAATACTGAGAGGGGGGGTGAATCAATATTCCTGTCAATTAGAGCATTAGTTAATCTTCAATTATTATCAATGTTTGTAGAGTGATAGCAGCAAACAAGAGGAAAACAAATTCACACATTTTTTAAGGTGTAAACCCTCTCCGGGACAAAAACCACCTAATGCTTTTCTAATAATTCTTTAATATTCAACTCCAATTGAAAATAAAGCTCCAACTTCCTAGAACCTAGAAAAGCATTCTTCTCCAGCTCCCACTGGATGGACACTCCAACGCCCGATATTCTTCAGTATTCAACTGAACAGATGCCCCAACACCCAATGAGCTACAACTCACCCTAGTACCACCCTACCACCCTATAGAAGAATAAAAGAAGAATGGACTCCAGTACCAGGGAAAATGGTCCACTTTACAATGATATAGAATGATGCAGAAGAAGAAGATATACTAGACCATAACCCCAACTTTGACACAACCACCTAATGATGATCCTAGACCTCCCAACACCACCTCTTCAACCCTTGGCAGATAGAAACTAGTACAATTTTTACAATAATGTATTTACAATGACTAAGTACAATGATACCTTTACAATGATTGTATGCAGTGCTGCCCACTTGAAGACTTCATATGATGAACTTCTTGCTACTGTTATGTACCTTGGTTGCTGCTCTTTTCATGCTACCCTCTCATGCACCTTTTTTTGCTTTTCCGCCATAGAAAGTTTGGTCCTTTGCCATCCTTGACAACACATGATATAGCTCTTTCTTTCCTTCTAGGAGATCGATATTGAATCTGGTGTATCTCTGTTATTTCAGATCATCAATATCTAATTTTTGGTCCTCTAGTATAAATATGAGTCATATTTAAGATGCCACAGGTTTGACCCAATTTTTATTCTTCAAGAGAGAGTTATACCCAATGTCTCACAATGCCCTAATTATGAATTTTTTCAGCAAAGCACACTTGTACATCATTCCACGTGTCACTGTTTGTTCATCTGGATCTGAAATTGATGGAGCACAAAATACAGACTATGTACTATTTTCCAATTATTACGAAATTCCAATCTGATACTCAGAGTGAGAGTTATGACGAATTTACAAAGGTCACTTATTTCAGATGAATTTCAGGAGCCTGCAAAAAACCTGACTTCCACAGATCATATCTCTGAAAATATTGTGCACCTTAATCTGGAATTTTTACTGCAGCTTCCTCAGGATTTCGGCTTCACCTCATAAAAATTTCAGCTTTTGAACCTTCGCAGAAAAAAATTTAGAGGGAAAATTCCATGATGACCTGTTTCAGATGGACAAATCCCTTGCATAAGGAGGAAATGAAGATCACAATTTATATGAATTCTTAAGTTGAGACGGGCTTCAACAAGTGAATGTGGGAGGGATTTTAGGAGCTTAAAAAGTATTAATTATGACTTTTCAATGACCCGTGCCCCAACCCCATGGGGTTTTAGCCCACTAACTCGGGGTACAAAATTCAAAAAATATCTCTCAAGCTGTGAAGAATTAGATGGCATGCCATATATCAACGGAAACATATCGATAAGTAGAAAGCATCAAAATCATTATTGACCCATAATATATTAATTTGGTAGGTTAAAATTCCCATGCAATATTGGGTTAACACTTGGTGCTGCTTGGTTTGACATCAATGACAACCACTGATCAACAATCTCCCCCTTTGGCATTGATGGCAACACAAGTACTCCCCCTGTGATCATGACACCTCTTCCTACAACATTCTCTCCCCCTTTGACATCAATGGAAAAGGGTAACTCCCCCTGAAACACCCCCATCCTGCAGACTTGCACACACTTCCACTCCTGGTGACACACAACCGTCTTGCAGACCTCTAATATAATGAGAACTTGGGAGAATCCCAAGCTTTTGACGAGGATATTCAAATTTTTCACGAGGTAAAGGTTTACTGAAGATATCAAAAAAAAATTCTTTTGTACAAACATACTCAATTTTGATATTATTTTCAACAACTTGTTCTCTAACAAAATGATATTTGATCGGAATGTGTTTTGTTTTTGAATGCATGACAGGATTCTCGGAGATGTTGATGGCACTAGTGTTGTCAGAGAATATGAAAATAGGCTCACTAAATTGTACTTGAAGATCTTTCAAAGTTTGTTTCATCCAAAGGACTTGAGTACAACATGATGCTGCTACAATGTATTATGCTTCCATTGTAGATAACGAGATTGAAGTTTGCTTTTTTCTCAACCATGATTCAAGACAACCACCTAGATAGAATGCTGCTCCACTAGTACTCCTACGATCATTAACACTTCCTGCCCAATCTACATCTATAAAGGCTTGGATAATGAGATTTTTACCCTTGGGATACCACAAGCCATACTCTTATGTGCCTTTTAGATATCGAAGAATTCTTTTGACAGAAATAATATGCGATTCTTTTGGTGCTGCTTGGAATCTTGCTACTTGTCCAACTGCTTGCATAACATCTGGCCGAGAGGCAGTTACATATAGAATACTACCAATCATAGATCTGTACAACTTCTGATCCACATCCTTAGATGAGTCATCTATGCTCAATTTGCAACCTATTACTATTGGAGTAAGGATGGGTTTGCAATCTTCCATTTTGAATTTCATGAGCATTTCCTTGATGTACTTGGCTTGACATATAAATATTCCTTTCTCTTGCTGAGATATTTGAAGCCCTAAGAAGTATGTTAGCTCACCAAGTAAAGACATCTCAAACTCACTTTGCACCTTTGTAGAAAAGTTCTTACTATGTCGATCATCATTGCTACAAAATATTATATCATGCACATCTACCTCAACGATTGTTAAAATATATTTATCTATTTGTACATAAAGATTGTTGTCAACAGTACCTTTATTGAGCCCTTGTTGATGTAGATATCCATCAAGACGAGCATACCATGCTCTGGGAGCCTTCTTGAGACCATATAGAGCCTTCTTTAACTTGCAAACATAGTCTTATTTTTGTGATAGTAGAAAACCTTCAGGTTGTTGGATGTAAACCTCTTCTTCTAATTCTCCATTCAGAAATGTTGACTTAATATCCATTTGGCAGACTTTGATTTTTCTTGAACATGCATAGGCAAGAAACATTCAGATGGCCTCCATTCTGGAAATTGGTGCAAATGATTTTTCGAAATCAATTCCTTCCACTTGTGCATAGCCTTTGCAAACCAATCTTGCTTTGTTTTTGGTAACTTGCCCATCTTCATTCAATTTTTTCCTAAACACCCATTTAGTCCTAATGAAATTTTTATATTTTGGTCATGGAACTAATTCCTAGGTGTTATTCTTCTCAATTTGATCCAATTCTTCATTCATAGCTACTACCCAATTTTCATTTTGGCTGGCTTCCTCAAAACTACTAGGCTCAAAGGTTGCTAGAAAAGCAACGTGAGCTTGTTGTGATGAACAAAGCTGTCGACCTTCATTTATGTCACCAATGATTTGAATTGATGGATGGTTCTTTTGAATCCACTCTTTTGTTCTCCTTGGAGGAGATTCTTGTTGTTTTTCTGGTATATTTTGATGATCATTGTTTACTTCTTCCTCGTTGATAGTTGCTTCTTGTTCTACAATTTTATCTGTGTCTTTTTCAGCCTCTCTCTCAAGTTTCAAAGATTCTAGATCCTCATCATTACTTGCTAGAACACCATCTTCGTCAAATGTAACATTTATTCTCTCCACTATCTGTTTTCTTCTTAGATTGTAGCATTTACAGGCCTTTCTTTTGCATGAGTAACCAACAAAGATACTTTCATCAACATGTGATTCAAACTTACCCAAATTTTGATCTTCTCTTTTGATATAACATTTGCTTCAGAAGATTCTGAAATATTTTACATTAGCTGGTTTTCCTTTCCATAATTCATATGGAATCTTGTTGCAATCATTTCTGAGAAGACTTCGATTGATAATGAAGAATGTCGTATCAATTGCTTGAACCTAGAATTTTTCATCCAATTTTGAGTCCTTCAACATTGTTCTACTCATTTCCTATATGCTTCTATTCTTTCTTTCAGCAACTCCATTTTGCTGAGGTGTTCGTGTTGTTGAAAATTTCCTTTTTATTCCATTTTCGTCACAGTATTGTTGAAATAATTCGGAAGTGAATTCTCCACCATTATCTGATCTTAAACACTTTATTTTCAAATCAATTTCATTTTCAACCAACTACTTGTAGATCTTAAAGCACTCAAATGCTTCATATTTTTTCTTTAGGAAATTGACGGCTATCATCCTAGTATAGTCATCTATCATTAACATGAAATATAATTCTCCATCTAAGCCTTTTGTTCTCATAGGACCACATAGATCAGTATGTGCCAATTCCAATGGATGTGATGCAAAGTTTTCTTTTGTTTTAAATTGGACTTTTGTTTGCTTGCCATGCCGACATGCCTCACATAGTGTGTTGGAAGGTTTTGAGATTTTCGGCATTTCTCGTACTTCTTCCTTTTTGCTTATCCTAACAAGATTGTCAAAGTTTATGTGACCCATTCATTTGTGCCATAACCTGCTTTCATCTTCTTTAGCTAGTAGACATGCTTTATTTGCTTCATCCAGAACATATATGTCATTTGGAGCTTGACTTGCTGTAGCCACAATTTTACCATACTTTCCTTTCCTGATTTCACATTTTATGGAGTTGAATAGCATTGTGTGTCCTTGATCACACATTTGTCCAACACTGAGCATATTGTGATTCATGTTTTCAACTAATAGAACATTCTTGGATATAACATCTTTGCTTCCAAGAGTGACGGTACCTGATCCTATAACATTTGAAGATCCATCTTTTCCAAAGGATATGGTTCCATCCTTCTTCTCTTTCAGAGATACAAACTTCCTTCTATCTCCAGTAATATGCATTGAGCAACTGTTGTCAACATACCACACATATTTATTTTTTTGAGCCTTGAGTGCGAGAGCACAATTATCAATCTTCTTCTTCTTCCATGTTCGTTCATTCTATGGCTTCGAAGATTCTTCTGGAGAATTTCCAAGTCTGTAGTCTCTAGCTATGTGTCCAAAGTTCTGACATTTGTAACATTCCATATTATTTCTTAAATTTTCAAATCTATCGATGTTTCGTTGAGCCATGGGAGGTTCATATTTGAATAATCTCTTGGAATTGTATTGGTTCATAGGGTACATGAGACATTATATAACTTTATGACCAAATTTTCCACATGAATAACAATAGCCATGAAAAATATGTTGGTACCTGGATGAAAATATTCATCGAGGAATCGTCTTCCAAGGATGTGCTTGCGAATCTTGTCCAATGAAGTCTTCATGTATGTCAGATCTCATAGGTTCATTGTATTTTGTTGTAGAAGGTCCTGCTTCTTCTTCTTTGTAACCGAGGCCAGTTCTGTTGTTGTAAGATCATTGATTGTTGATGAGTTCTTCCAATGCCCTTGAGCTGTTGGAATACTTTTGGATAGTTTTTCCCTTCTTCACTTCCTTACGCAGTGAGACTACTTCGACTTCTAATGCTTCCCTTTCTTGGTTGATTTCTTCCAACTTCTTTTGAAGTGACTCTTCAATACATTTGGGTTCTTCAACCTCAATTTTGAGACCTTGAACTTGTTCTTCAAGAGTATTGGAATGGATCTTCTCAGCATTGAGCTCTTTTATAAGCTTGATTGCCTCCTCATAAAATTCTTCTATGGTCAACCCTTCTTCTTCATTGTTTGATACTTCTTGTTTATTGTGCTTTCCCATAAACAAAACTTTCTCATTGGCTTCTTCTTTGCTTTCACTTTCTTCATCGAATGATGAGCTATCTTCTTTAGAGAGAAAATTCCTTTTGGATGCTTTATTTTTGCCTTGCTTGTTGAATTTATTAAAGCCTTTCTTTCTTTTTGAGTTTCCATCACTTTTGTTCGGACATTTTGCTACGAAATGCCCGACCTCACCACAACTGAAACATATCAATGGAAGTTTACCTTTTAATTTTTCCTTACCAAGTTTTAGTTTTCTCGTAAAGTAAGCATATTCTTCATCTAAAATACCTTCTCCATCATCTCCCTTTTATTCACACTTGTAGGTGCGTGTCATTTCAATTGAAGGTTGTTTGTCCTTATTGGTTTTCTTAGATGCAACAAACGCAGTTTCTAGATTTTAAGTACCCTTTCCTTCATCAAGTCCCATTTCATATGCTATGAGAACTCCATGTAATTCTTCCTTGCTGAGTTTGTCCAAATTTTCACTGTATTCTAAGACTGATACCTTTGGGTTGAATCTCCCTGGTAACGTTCTAAGAATATTCCATATAATAGTCTTCTCGTCAACTGACTCTCTGAATCTTTCCAGATTTTTGGTTATTTCATCAATGTATTGAAAGTATGCAGCAATGTTGCAATCTTCTTTCATTCTGAGTTGCTCAAATTTTTCTCTATAGATTTGAAGCTTTGCTTCTTTGACATTTGAGTCACTTGCATATATGTTCTCAAGCTTGTCCCATACATTTTTGGCGGTTTTACAACCCAACACCTTATGATAAGCAGATTCAATAAGTCCACTGATAATAATATTATTTTCTTTTGCATCATTTACCAAATTCTTCTTACCTTGTTCATCCGCGGTTGATGTAAATCCATTTTGAACAGTGTCCCATACTTCGTAACCTTGCGCCAAGAGATAGACCTCCATTCTTCCTTTCTAAAGTGCATAATTATTTTCATTGAATAGAGGTACACCATTCTTGGTATGCTCCATGACCTCCTTCCAGCTGTTAAACTTCTATTGAAGGAACCAAGCTCCGATACCAATTGTTGGAAATACTGAGAGGGGGGGATGAATCAATATTCTTTTCAATTAGAGAATTAGTTAATCTTCAATTATTATCAGTGTTTGTACAATGATAGTAGCAAACAAGAGGAACACAAATTCACATAGTTTTAAGGTGGAAACCCACTTCGGGACAAAAACCACCTAATGCTTTTCTAATAATTCTTTAATATTCAACTCCAATTGAAAATAAAGCTCCAACTTCCTAGAATATAGAAAAGCATTCTTCTCCAGCTCCCATTGGATGGATGCTCCAACGCTCGAGATTCTTTAGTAGTCAACTAAATGGATGCCCCAACACCTAATGAGCTACAACTCACCCTAGCACCACCATACCACCCTATAGAAGAATAAAAGAAGAATGGACTCCCGTGCCGGGGAAAATGGTATACAATGATAAAGAATGATGCGAGAAGAAGATATACTAGACCATAACCCCAACTTTGACACAACCACCTAATGATGATCCTAGACCTCCCAACGCTACCTCTTCAACCCTTGGTAGATAGACACTAGTACAATTTGTACAATAATGTATTTACAATGACTAAGTACAATGATTGTATGCAGTGCTTCCCACTTGAAGACTTCATATGATGAAATTCTTACTGCTGTTATGCAAGTTGGTTGCTTCTCTTGTCATGCTACCCTCTACTGCACCTTGCTTTGCTTTTCCGCCATAGAAAGTTTGGTCCTTTGCAATCCTTGACAACACATGATCTATCTTTTTCTTGCCTTCTAGGAGCTCGATATTGAATCTGGTGTATCTCTGTTATTTCAGATCCTCAATATCTGATTTTTGGTCTTGTCATATTCCTCTGAGTTTTTTTTCCAATGCCATAGGTCTGACCTAATTTTGATTCTTCAAGAGAGATTTATACACAATCTCTCACAATTCCCTAATTATGAACTGTTTCAGCAGAGCGGACTTATACGACGTGCCACATGTCACTGTTTCTTCATTTGGATCTGAAATTGATAGAGTGTAAAGTACAGGTGTGCACTATCTAAATTTTTTTATGAAATTCCAATCTGATACTCAGATAGAGAGTTATGACGAATTTACCAAGGTCACTTCTTTGAGATGAATTTCAGGAGCCTGCAAAAACCATGACTTCCACAGATCATATCTCCGAAAATATTGTGCACCTTGATCTGAAATTTTTACTACAGCTTCCTCAGGATTTTGGCTTCGCCTCATAAAACTTTTAGCTTCTAAACCTTTGTAGAAAAAAATTTAGAGAAAAAATTCCACAATGACCTATTTCAGATGGATGAATCCCTTGCATAAGGAGGAAGTGAAGATCACAATTTATATGAATGCTTAATTTGAGAGGGTCTTCAAAAAGTGAATGTGGGAGGGATTTTAGGAGCTAAAAAAATATTAATTATGAATTTTCAATGACCCATGCCCCAACCCCATGGGGTTTTAGCCCACTAACTGGGGGTACAAACTTCAAACATGAATATCTCTCAAATCGTGAAGAATTACATGGCATGCCATATATCAACGGAAACATCTCGACAAGTAGAAACCATCAAAATCATTATTGACCTAGAATATCTTAATTTGGTAGGTTAAAATTCCCATGAAATATTGGGTTAGCCCCTGGTGCTGCTTGGGTTGACATCAATGAAAACCGCTGATCAACAGTAGATATTCTTCCCACCTAGTTGTTTGTTGCATTACATACATACGTAATATATTCTCGAGGATCTGATTTACTCACTCTGTTTGTCCGTCCGTCTGTGGATGGTAGGCAGTGCAGAAATTAATTTGAGTTCTCAATCCTGTAAATATTTTTTTCCAAAATGTTGACGTAAAATTCACATCCCTGTTAGATATAAAAATCTTTGGGTTACCATGCAGTCTAAATATCTCTCCCATAAATATGTCCACTATCTACATCGTCTTATAAGTGGACTACACTGGTATAAAATGTGCTTCTTTGCTTAATCGATCCACCGCTACCATTATAGAATCATTATGTTTCTTTGACCTTGGTAAACCAGTGATGAAGCTTAAAGATATCACCTCCCACTTCCACTCAGGTACCGATATAGGCTGCATCAACCAGGCTGGGTGTCGGTGCTCCAATTTCACTTGTTGGTGCTCTAAACACTTGTTTAGATACTCTACAATGTCTCTTCTCCTACCTAGCCAAAATTAATTCTTCCTAATTGCAGTTAGCATTTTCTGATACCCGGGATGTCCAGAGTAGTTACTTCAGTGATACTCATTTAGAATTAGTTCTTTCAATTCCATTCTATTTCGAACAAAAATCATTTTCTTGAAAGTTAGCAACTCATCATTGTTAATTTCATAATCAGCAAATTTTCCTTGTTTTCTGAACTCCTCTGCTTGCTCCCACATAAATTGGTATTCAAGATCTTTCTCAACTTCTATTTTTATTTGCTCCAAGAATCTACACTCAACCTGATTATAGTACAACTCATAAAAACCATACAACTTATCACTTAACACATCATCTACTCTATTCTCTTTTCCCTTCACATGCTGCATATCAATGTCAAACTCACTCAGGAAATAATTCCACCTTGCCTGGCGAGAAGCAAGTAGTGCCTCCATACCCGGAGTGCATGCACTACTTCTGTCAACTCCAAATCATAAGCGGAGTAACGTTGTTCATGCTATTTTAGTTTCCATGATTCATAGACAACTACCTTACCCTCTTGTGTCAAAATTTCCCCAACTCCTTCCTTACACACATCTGTGTAGACTTCAAACTCTTTATTGGTATCAACTACCCTTAATACCGAAGCTGTAGTCAATAAAAGTTTTAACTTTCGAAAAATGCCTTGACATTCCTTTGTTCATCTAAATATTTTTCCTTTCCTTTGTAAGGAACTAATTGGAAAATAAATATTTGAAAAACCTTCAATAAACCGCCAATAATAGCTGACCAAACCCATAAAGGATCGTACGTGTGCCAAGTTTTGGGGTATCTTCAATTCCATAATCATTCTGATTTTCCTTGGGTCAACCGAAATTCCCTCAGCAGAAATAACATAACCAAGTTATTTTATTTCTTCCTTGAAGAAATCACACTTTCTGAACTTAGCATACATTTGATGCTTCCGTAAAATTTCTAGCACTATCCATAAGTCCTATTTATGTTCTTCTACATTCTTGGAATAAACTAAAATGTCATCAGGAAATATTAATAGAAAATTATCCAGAAAGGGGTGAAATATACCGTGCATCAGCGTCATAAAGGTTGTTGGTGCATTATTCAATCCGACTAGTAACACCACAAACTCGTAGTGTCTGTACCTAGTACAAAAAGCAGTTTTATGTTTGTCTTCATCCTTTATTTGGTTCTGATGGTATCCTAACCTTAGATCTATCTTTGAAAATATTGTAGCTCCCTTCACTTCATCAAACAAATCACCAACCCGTGGAAAAGGGTATCTATTTTTGACAGTCAATTTGTTGAGCTTGCGATAATCCATGCACATTCGCATGGTTTTGTCTTTTGGCTTCACGAATAGCACTAGTGCTCCCCAAGGAGATACACTTGATCGGATGTACCCTTTATCCAATAGTTCTTGTAACTGCATCTTCAGTTCAGTCAACTCTAGTACGCTCATTCGGTATGGTGTTCTTGAAATCGGTGATGCTCCAAGTATCAACTCTTATGGTAAAATCAATGTCCCTTCTGGGTAGCAAAACTGGTATTTCCTCTAGAAATACGTCCATAAACTCCTGCACTATTGGAATGGTTTCCATCATTGGAGCCTTTTATTTGGAATTATTAAAGCCCACTTGGATGGTGTATAACTGACATCCTTTCCTCATGCACTTACCCATTTAAGATGTCATAATTGGACGCAACTGCAGAGTTTTATTTATACCTTGAATTTCCTTATGGGTTCCATCTTACATTCTGTAATATATGAAATTTTCTTTACAGTCTATTAATGTCCAGTGCTTCTCCAACTAGTCCATACCAAGTAGCACATCATAGGATCCTAGAGGTAATATATTCATGTCTACAGTTAGTTGTTGCTCACTAAGTTCTAGTGCACAGTTTGGAACCTTGGCACAAATCTTTCTCTTCGCTCCCTTTTCTAACTGTACCAGCCATGGATTTATGAATTTCATACTTTGCAATTTACAAATCTCTACTAATTTGGGACTTATGTATCTTAAACTTGCACCTGGGTCTACCAAAATAGAAACAGGTTAAGATAGTAATTTACCTTCCAATTCTATCATTGTTGGTTGGTAATCTTCCTGCCGATATTCTAGGGTTGCGTTAATTCTAGGTATATTTCTGGTCACATCCCCTACTGTTGATGCTTCTTGTAATTTGGTAACCACCTCACTCCTTCCTTGCTATGGACAATTTTTGTAGTAGTGTGCCTCATCACACCCCCAACACTATAGTGGTGGCTTCTGATTTTGTGCTTGATCTGGTTTGTTGGAAGCTTCCGTGGATTTATCTTCCATGGGCCATATTGTTCTTTGATGAATCCTTCCAAATTTTTTGCTAACTGAGCTTATAGTAGCACTCTTTAAATTACTGGTTCTGTTTTTCTTAAAACTAGAACTGCCCTTATGTTCTTCCTTGGTCTGCCAACTTTTACTCTGCTCTCCTTTTTATTTAGATTGCTGATAGCACATTCTTGCCTTTGAAATTGCCTCATCCATAGTATTGGGATTCACAAACTCAATTTTTTCCTTCATATGAGTCGAAAAACTACTCAGGAACCACTATAATTTTTTCTTTTCGTCCCTTAAGTAAGGAACATAATGGATTAAGGAATTTAACTTCGTAATGTACTCATCCATCGTCATTTGTCCCAGCTTTAAGTCATGGAATTCTCTATATTTTTCATCATATAAGCACTCAATTAAGTATTTATCCTTAAAATATTGCTGGAACGTATCCTAAGTCACATCCTAATCATCTATACTGCATACTTTTTTCACTTCCTCCCACCATAGTGTGGCCTTCTCCCTCAACTGATAAATGGAAAATCTAGCTTTAAGTTTACTTCTATATTCGTAAATTTGAAAAGACTTATTCATATTTATCAGTCGTGCCTCAGCCACCTCTTCCTTGACTCTATCAAATGTAGGTGGTTTTATCTTTCGAAATTCACCTTGTAGTTCCACTTTCTGTCTCTTAACTTCTTTCTGATCTGACACATTATCTAACTCACCCTCATTGTATTTTTTGTTTCTATTACTCTGTTGAGACTGACTTTTTTCCAATCTGTCAGTGCCGTGGTCTCTTGCCTGTTGCTCATTTCCTTCCTGCATGTCTCTGTCAGGGCTGGGTTATTCCATTCCCTGATTCTTCTTATCTGAGAGGCTTTTTAATATCCTCTCTTGTTCTTTCATTAAACATGAATTATCACTTTGACCCTCAACATTTCCTCTTGCAGCTTCTGTATTGTATTTAACAGAATGCTAGTTTGATGTCGTTGTTCCTCCAGAATTTTGCTTGTTTGCTAGTGTTGATCCACACACAGTTGCACCCACATCTCTGGGTTCATTTCTGGATGGGGTTGGGGTTCCCCTGTGTTCTATAGTGGCTGTTGCATCTGCCACCTTCGCGTAATTTCTCCTGTTATACTTCTTTTCACTATGCATCAATATACACAGAGCTTAAAAAATTAGTTTCCCATAATGTCCCACCATGCGAATGCTACTCTGGTACCACTTGTAACATTCATCATATAACAATGTAAATAAATAAATAAAAATTATATTTACTATACGTTAACATATTGTGACTCTACATTAAACATATTTATCATACTTTAACATATTCTAACTCTACATTACACATATTAATCATACATTAATTTATAGTGACTATACATTACACTCAAATCACCATATTTAAAAATTCACTGATTCCAAACTTATGATTGAAACTTTAACTATAGCGTATGCCAAAGTTTTGGTTGACATATGTTTTAATTACAAATCTGGGTCTATCTTGTCACCATAGTACGCGTTTTAATTCATTCCATATCCGGATAGTATTACACTTGGCTTACTTATTTAATAATTCAGATCCCAAGGGTTTTATGCATTACTGTGAAGTCTTATCAACTTACATCTCACATTTCAGTTTGGTACTTCACATTTATTTTTCCCAACCTCTGGCAGATCTTTCGTACCCATACCTTTTCTTTGAATTCCGTGTATATGACACTTGGTTAAGGCTACAGCCTCAGATTGTTTTGGATCTATGACTCTATGGCTTTCCCTCAAAGATTAGTTTTCAACTATACCCCAAACCCTAACTACTCATCTCATTTGTGCCAAGACTGTTGGAGTTTGGTGGCTCTGCAACTGTCCGTGAAATTTCTCCATTTGGGCTATGGCCCTTTACATATTTTTTACAGGAGTTAGATGCCTGCGTCTTAAGCCGAGGCTACCATGGCAAAGACTAAAATTCTAACAATCTATGACTTCTGTCTTCGCTGCCCTTAGAATTATAGTCTCAGCGTGCAGGATTTGGAACGGTTTAAGGTTTGGGTATCTCATGAATTCATTTTTACTCAAGACTTTTTTCAACAGTCTCATGAAGAGTTCTTACCCCACACTGCTGGTTAAAATTCTTGGGTTCACTACTTATACCAGATCTTTCTCGTCAGGATGCAGCTCGCCCTTCTATGCCACCGAAGGTAAGTTTTAATACCTCTTATTGCACTAGTTATTTCTGCACTTGTTTACTTAACTGCAAATTTTGTTGATGACCTCTTGGGTTTGAACCCTATTCTCCTTATCTATTCGCAGGTTATTTCATGCCTCAGCGTCAGACTCGTACAGGTATAAAATATTTTTTTACTCATGATACCCAAATCTTGTTTTCTCATTAAAGAACTTATCATTCATGAATTATCTAAAAATGTTTTTCTAATTACAAATGGGTTAATTCTTTTTACATGTATGGTTTTCATCAATCATTATATTGTCGTTTCAATTCAGCCATGATTCCTTTCGGGCACCTCTCAAGTTCTCATTTTGTTATTGTGAACCTCTGTTACAGGTACTGTGTAGGTTTCAACTCCTCTCATCATTGTCGTCATGCCTTGATATTCATTGTCCCAACATACTGCATGCTTATAATTTATTTTATGGGTTCAAAGTTTTAAGTTTTGTTTTGTATATGAGGCTTTATCCTCTTGTTCCGGACTTAGATATTGCTATTGTTTTTCAAGAGGTTCATTATAATGTAAAAAAATAGTGTAATATTCTTTAATTTTCCATTTCTAAACTCTTTGACAGCCCTGTAGCATTTTTGGGCTTTATTAATGGTTTTCATAATATAAATACTTGAATATTCCGAAATATTTTCATCCTACGTTTTGCAAGTTTTGAGGAACTGTAATTGTATTTTTATGCTCGAAATTTCATAAATATAATTGTGTTGTTTACTTGCAGTTATATGCATCTTTGTATAACTATGGATTTTGATGTTGAAACTCTTGTTGTCTTTAAGATCGTGGTTTTGTAACAGTTCCTGATTTTATTTCTCTACCGTAAATATTATACATATTTAAGGGTCAACCAGACCGACTGGTCTTCTAGTCCATGTATATTTTATATGTTGGAACAAACGTCCTAAATTCTTCAGCCCCTGAGCTCTGGAATCAGACAAAGTCTCTGTTAGTATGAATCCTTTGTCAAAGTGTACGAAAAAGGACCACCTTAGCTATGCATAACTAATAGCCCTAACAACAAAAGTGGTTGTCAATATCTTCAGATCTACGGTTAGTTGAACAAGAAAAGAGCTGCAAAAAACTAGTTCTATGCATGGAAAGACATTAAGCAGTAAAAATAAGGGTTTGCTCCATATACCAATAGACAAGACAAGAACAATTTTTGAAAGAATTTTTGTATTAATAGGGCACCTGGGAGGAAAACAAGAAGGCGTATCCAATTCTCCTCAGTGGGATGGGTTCTTGGAATTCCTCAGCACTTCAGATCTAAGATTTCTCTCTCTTGTTGGTGTAGAAAACCCAATGCAAAGAAGAGAGCTCAATGGGAGCTCACACAGCAAATGATGGAAAAATGTGACCAAGTGTATAGATCGAGAGTGATCTAATAGGCAACAAAAGGTGAAGAATGGTAGGAAAAACCCTCCTATTTATAACAAAATATTGGGTCATTCTAGATCTTGGTGCATGATTAAAATAATGTTAACCAAATCTAGATCCACCTTTTATGGAATATTTTATTATATTTGTTGGAGGTAAAAAGTATTTGACTTGGGTCAAATCCCTTTATTTGTCAAAAATAAATAAATAAATGATTTATTTATCTTTTTAATGAAGCGGTTAGAAGATAATCAAATAAATAATGAATTATTTAATTATTTGTGGGTGATTTGGTCATATTTAACAAGGAATATTATCTAAATAAGATTAAATGATTATTCCTAGAAAATAATAAGATAAATAAAGGTTTATCTAATTAATTTCTTTGTTTTTGGGTTAAACATTACTAGGAATAATAATTAAATTATGGTTTAATTAATTATTCCAAGAGGAAAATTAAACAAAATGGGTTTGTTTAATATTTCCTTTTGGGGTTTCCTGTTTTGACCATAAACAGCCTAATAAATGTGGTTTATTAAGTTATTTTACATAGTGAAAGAAATTTTAATTAGGGTAAAATTGGTCTTACATGGTGTACTTGGGTCCATCTAATGATAATAGGTTAGATGACCAAAAAATGGTGTAACAGATTTCCCCCTAGCGTGCAAGTGTCAGGAGCAAATCGTATGACCGAAGTACGTTGTAAGAACTCAATCACCCGACAACAAAAGGGAAGTCAGAGAGAGAAATGAAAGGTAGATAGTGTGCTGAAGAACTAGACCCTGAGGAGACAAGACTCGTAGGTGCAACAAGTCTCTTTTTATGAGAGGGTACCTGTGTTGAAGGCGGCGGGGGAGGCATACCTATGCCCACCGAGACAAAGTACAAAAGAATAGTGTGTCCAGTAAACAAGGGACCGAACCATAAAGTACAGTCGGCATAATCATGAGCCAGATAAAAATAAAATGAGGAATCCCACATACATGTTGTTCCTGGGATAACAGCCAGGACTAATACAAATAATATCTGAGTATATGAGATACAAGTACAACCCAAATGCCCCATGTAAATGGGGAAGGGCTCACAAAATATGACTGATACATGCAAATCAAAGAGGCGCTGCAAGTGGCTAAGGCCAACATCATCAAATATCTGGAGCTGCATCGAAGGCTGCAAGGAGGAGGTCATCCGGGCATGTGGGGGGCTACCTGCAGGGCCACCCCCTCATGAGGGTTGAGACCATCTCACACACACCCGGGAATCATCAAGAGCTGCTGCTGTATCACTGAACCATCAAGTATACGGATCTCAGTCATGCTGAAAGGAGCTGGAGTGGAGAAACAATCAAGTCAAAGGGAAATGAGAGATCCCTTTGCCTGATCTGAGGCACCGAACAAGAGTGGAAGCTGGAACCAAGGTACACCGCCCTCTAGACCTGGCTTCTGGTATGAATGAGATGATGTTGACAGAAGGAGGTCCACCATAGGTGAGGCAATGAGAGATCCTCAACTAAGGCACGAGAGAAAATAGTAGAGCGACGGACAGAATGACACTAATGATGATAGTAAAATGGAAAGGACTGAGTAGCGAATGGACGAATTCTGTTGTTAGAGCATAAAGGGCATGAATGACATGGCAGCGACTGACACAATATCATAAGGGATAGGGGACAGTGGGACTGAAGGTCATAATGTGCAACATAAGAGAGAGACCAAGTAATGAAGGATGGAGGGCTATAGCGGGGTACAAAGGGACTCAGGATAGACTCCATGAATGCGATGATGACTCAACTTGGATGCTCTAAACAAGGGCTACTCGATGGTGCTGCCACACAGTAAAGGCCCAATGGGGGACCATGCAAACATGAGTACAAGATGGTAACTCATGACGAAAATTGACACGAACAAAGACAAGTAAGGAGGCAAAATGGTGCCCCAAGTACAAGTGTCGTAAGTGAGGAAATTCGATTTTAAGGAGAGGTGAAGTGACCCTTCTTGGAAAAAATGTGTCCTGGTGAAGTATCAAACACAAAAAATGAAAAAATATGTTGGCTATCTAAAAGAAAATAAAACATGCATTTCAGAAGGGAAATGCTAAGGGTAATATTTCTTAAGATGGAGTGCATTGCGAGGATTAGGAAGGGGGTTTCCTTCGAAATCCTTTAAGAGGTATGCCCCCTTACCGAGATCCTTACTAATGATGTAAGGGCCTAGCCATAATGAGTCGAACTTCCCATGACCAAGGACATCATGGGCCTAGTCATAGACTAGAACAAGTTCATACTGAGATTTGGTGCGAGGCTGGAATTTTTGGTCATACTGAGATTTGGTGCGTTTCTTGGCCACTTCCATGGTTTGCAAGGCAACATGGCGGTCTTCGGAGGCATGCTCAAGCATGATAAGTCATTGTTCTAGAGGTTGGGTTTCAGGGAGAAGTTCGACGGCCAGATGCAGGGAAGGAATTTCACACTCAATCGGTAAGACTGCCTCCTCTCCAAAAACGAGGTGGAAAGGAGTGAACCCGGTGGCGGTTTTAACAGAAGTCCGATAGGCCCATAAAGTAGGGAAGTGAATGAGGTGCCAGTTGGTTTCATGCTTATTCACCGTCTGTTGAAGCATAGTTTTGAGAATTTTGTTGACTGCTTCAACTTGGCCATTACCTTGGGGGTAATAGGAGGAGGAATATTGGTGCTCAAAACCCAACAGTGAGGATAGCTCGCGCCATATCTCATCTTCAAAATGTCTGCCATGGTCAGAGACCAGTTTTTTCGGAACTCCGAGCCGAGCGATAACATGGTTAAAGAAAAAGAGGGCCGCGGTAGCTGCCGTGTTGTTAAATGTAGGCATGGCCTCGGCCCATTTTGTGAAATAGTCGACCGCCACGATGATATATTTGTGGTTACCAGTGGATGGCGGGCGACACTCCATAAATTCGATGGCCCATTTACAGAAAGGACCAGTGGAGACAACCGGATGAAGGGGATCTGGGGTAGCTCGCGCCTTAGGGGAAAAATGTTGGCAATTAGGACAGTGTTTGACTGCCTCAATGCAATCACTGAAGAGGGAAGGCCAAAAATACCCAGCGTGCATGAATTTCTGGGTAGTAGCAAGACCGGAGAGGTGGCCACCGCAAGCGCCGCTATGGCAGGAATTAAGGACCTGTTCAGCTTCAGTGTGTGTGAGACAACGACGAAGGACAGTATCAATCCTGCGACGATAGAGGTCGTCGCCGATAAGGAGGTATCGGGGAGCCTGGTGTCGGATACGTCGGCGAGCCCCACGATCAAGGTGGAGGGCGAAATTTTGGGTTCGCAAGTAAGTAAGAATGTTGCCATACCATGGGTCGTCGGAAGTAATGGAAAATAATTGTTCATCAGGAAAATCATCATTAACTGGAGGGTCTTGCGATCCGGTAGGTAATTCAGAAATAAGCTCAGCGAGGGCTAAGCCTTTCTTACTCTTTGGTGTGACAAATTAGAGGTCGAATTTCTGAAGAATAACGACCCAACGGGCATACTTCCCAGTGAGGATATGACGACTCAATAGGAAAGCCATGGGGTTGGAATTAGTCACAACCTTGGTGGAGCGCATGAGGATATAATGACGAAGTTTTTGGACTGAGAACATGACAGCCAGCGCTAATTTTTCTTCATATGAGTAGGAAACAGGAGGCCCTATAAGGTTCTTACTGACGTATTAAATCACATGCTCGATACATTGTCATCTTCCTGGATAAGGACTCCAGCGACCGAATAGGTGGAAGCGGAGATATACAGGATGAAGTCCCGATCAAAGTCGGGAGGGCAGATCAAGGGAGCGGATGTGACAGCCTGCTTGAGGGCATCGAAAGACTCATGAGCATAGGAATCCCAAACAAATGGGATAGTAGATCAGAGGAGTCTAAGGAACCCATGTGCGGTGGTGGCATAGTCAGGGACGAACCGACGAAGAAAATTAGCTTTGCCTTGGAGACTTTGGATTTGACGTAGGGTACGCGGAATGGGAAGTTCAAGAATGGCTTGAAATTTCAAAGGGTCAAGAGTGATACCATCCTTAGACACGATGAAGCCTAGGAGACAGCCGGTAGGAACGCAAAAGACGCATTTCAACGAGTTAAGGCGGATATTATATTTGCGACATCGGAGAAAAATGGTACACAGATCGTGTAGGTGCTGCGCTCGATGCTTAGAACGTGTAGTGAGGTCGTCTAAATAAGCAAGGATAATATGAGTTAATTCATGGAAACAATAAGACATGGCCCGTTGAAAAGTGGCGCCGGCGTTTTTGAGGCCGAAAGGCATGACCCGGTAAGCAAAAGTTCCCCACGGACTAATGAACGCGGTTTTTAGTTGATTAGCAGGACGGATAACAATTTGGTTGTATCCAGAGAAACCATCCATAAAGGATAGAACCTCATGCCCCACACACTCGTCAATGATTTGGTCAATGAATGGTGTGGGGAAGTTGTCTTTGGGACAAGCTTTGTTCAAGTCGCGAAAGTCTGTGCAGACACGGATGGTGCCTTGTTTCTTGAGAACGGGAACTGGGTTGGATACCCAAGTGGTGTACTCAATGGGGTAAATGAAACCAGCCTGTTGAAGCTTATCGATTTCAGCTTTGATAGAATCACGTCTGGAAAGATGAATGGGTCTCAACTTTTGACAGACCGGTTTGACATCAGGCCATGTGTCGATATGGTGTTCGACAATGGCAGGATCGAGTCCGGGCATTTCAGAATAGGACCAGGCGAAAATATCACGGAATTCTTGGAAAAGCTTGGTGTAAGCTTCGATTTCTTTCGGGTGCATTGGGCGCCCAAGGTGATGTATTCTTCGATTCCTGGTTTGACTGAAATGTTAATTTTGATGGTAGGAGAGATATTGGCCATGTTTCCTTCTTCGAAAGCATCAGGTGCAGGGATGGGATTTTTGAACCAATCGACTGCATTGGGAATGAAGTCTTTGGTTTCCACAGCAAATTGGTCATGGGACTGCTGTGGGAGGAAGTATGCGCGATGGTGCATATCGTCCCATGGAAAGTCAGGGTTGGTCATGGCTTCCATAATGTCTTCATCGAACTGGAAGATGGGAAGACTGGAGGAAGAAGGGTCACGCGAGGAGGTAGTGCTCTGTGCCGGGTCATCTGGAGGAGAAGGGCTCAGATGTGCAATATCAACAGATCCAAGGTTGGCTGAGGAGGAACCGAGAGTATCTGCAGGTTGAAGGTTAGGTGAACTATCTCGCAAGGATGATGATAGGTACAAAATGGTGGTTGACAGCTCTGTTGGTTCGATAGAGGGATGAGGAATGTGAATGGGAGTAGGAAGATCCTTTGGTCCTAGCGAAGTAGCCTTGAATCGGTGGTACATGTCCAAGGAGGAACGATACTCATCAAGGCGAGGACAGAGGTGGGTGTAATGGCTGTGGAAATCACACAAAGCACAAGGTTGGTTTGTGCGCAAAGTTTTGAGTTTCGGGATAGAGTTCGGGATAGTGACATAGATTTCGAGGATGTCAGAGTCAGGAAACGTTTCATTGACCAGGATCTTGAGGTACGGAAATTCAGGACACGTATGGGTGGCATGACCAACGATATCGCACAAAGCGCATTGGATAGCGGGCTTTGGCAGTCGCGGAGGGGTAGAGGTTGTCGGGGCAGCCTGGTCTTGATGGGTTGCCCCCTTACGAGCTTTGCCTTTCTTTCCTGAGGCTGGCACCACAGGGGTAGAGTCCTGGGGAGGTGCGGGGTGCCTGGAGGAAGTGAGGGGGACCGGTTGAACCGGTGTCAAAGCAAGGTAAGGTTTGGGGTGACTGGGTGGGGTAGCGGCTGGAGGGTCAATGTACCAGACGGGTATGCCCAGAGTTAGGTTAGGGAGAGAGAGGGTGGCCATGACGGGGACAGAATATACTCCGGGAGGGGGAGCCAGGAAAGGTATCTGTCCAGCAGGGTAATGACCAGGAGGGACGACTCCGAGATGGTTAAGGCCTGGGGGAACCGATCCAGGAGGATAAAGGGGTTCCGGGATACTAGCTGTAGGGGAGGGCCAGAAGGAGGAGGTCCGGCTGGTTGAGATGAATGGCTAGGAGTGGGTTGTGGAGGGCGAGGGGGAGGTTGCTGACTAGCCGAAGCA
This sequence comes from Pinus albicaulis, assembly GCA_034641835.2. NCBI lineage: Eukaryota > Viridiplantae > Streptophyta > Pinopsida > Pinales > Pinaceae > Pinus > Pinus albicaulis. Next base: position 1,804,533,618 of record CM076578.1, on the reverse strand, counting down.
TGCCACTTAAGGGCAGCCTAAGATGATTGCATCATGCAAACATTCGATAAGATGGGATTAGTGATAGGAGGAGGGGGGAGATTAGGAAAGGTTCCAAGCAGGGAGGAATCTTTGTAAATGCCGAGGGAGACACTGGTCAAGGAATCGACGGTTTTCTTGTTGGCTATAGAAGAGATGGTTGTCTCAGGTGAGGTCTGAGATTTTGGCTCGTGATATGTCAACTAGTCAATGGTGACTATCTTTCCATGATGGGGGAAAGACATCTTGCGGAAAACCGCGGATGGGACAGCAGACATAGCATAGGTGTAGCTTCACCTCAATAGAATGTTGTAGTCTAGCGGGGCATCTATGACTTCGACGTCAACGTAAAAGGTCTTACTGGCGAGGGTGATAGGACAATTACGAAACAGGCCAATGGGCTGGGAGGCATGGCCGTCCCACGCTCGAAGGGTGATCGTGGAAGGGGCCAACTCAGGGGATCCGAGTTGCTTCAAAATCGAAGCAGACATCATGCAGGTGGATGCCCCCTCATCAATTATACACCGGGAAACGTTGGCATTCCAGATTTTGACTGGGATTTGGAAGGCGACGAAAGGAGGAGGAGGAGGATGGTTCGATTTAGTGGCATCGAAAACAATCATTTGGTCATCAGCAGGATCTACAGCGCCCACGGTAGATAGTAGAGCCTTCTTTTGGGAAGGGCACGACTAGAGGAGTTCTAGTGTGTTAATCACAGCAGGAGATTGTGCCAAATCATCTACTATGTTGTACGAATGAGAAACTCGACCGGAAGCAGCGTTTCGATGTAATGGTCCCTTAGGAATCTTGGTATGAACCTCAACTTTGGGTTGAGGGATATGCAAGGGGCCACTGGGTGTCGAAATAGGCTCTGTAGAATATGAAGAAGGAGGCTCGGGGGTAGACTGAGCAGGAGGCTTGGGGTACTGGAGATACCGAGTTTGAAGGTGGAGGTCGATGGTTGGGGATGGATCAGAGGTCATCATGAGGATCTGGTAGTCGGAGGAACCAGAAATGGAGGGTGGAGTGGAGACCTGCCCGTCAGGTGGTTGGGTAGCCACGAATCCTTGCTGAGGGAAAGGATCAGTAAACACATCTGGTTTAGTAGTGGCCACATTAGGGGGAGCGTGAGGGGAGGCATGTTGTCCACGCAATGTGGCTTGAGACTCCCACATCTGCTGCATTTGTGGTAAAAGGGGACAATCGTGGGTGTAATGACCGTAAACACCGCAACATGAGCAAGGCTTGTTGGTATGAAGAGGCTTGTCTGGCTTGGGTTGAGTGCCCTATTGCTGGTTAGCAGTGTTAGGGTCAAAACCTTGAGGATTGGGTCCACGAGTACCAGGGGCAGATTGATTTGGATTGCCTCTCCACCTTCTTTGAGAAGAAGGGGGATTAGTCGCACCCTGCTGTACAAATACTTTCCTTGAAGGGGGTTGTAGGTGTTGTTGCTGGGGTTGAGGAGGCAAGGGAGGTGGAAGCGCATATGCTGGAGGAGCGGGCACACCAGGCTGTAGATAAGGGTAATGGTTAGGTTGGGCAACATTGAGGTAAGTAGGAGGTTGGGCAAAAGGAGGAGGCATGCTGTATCCTGGGTACATGCTACTGAGAGGGTGAAGAGTGCTAGAGGTCTTGGCCCCTCCGTGAGGGAGACCGTAGCCCATAGGAGGTTGAGCATACGGATGGGAAAGGGCTCCAACGATACCTTCGGTAGAATGAGATTCCCCCGTGGCGTTGGCGCCACCAGGCCTAGGGAGGTCAGGAAGGACGGTATAAACATAACCAGACTGGGCATAGATCAGGTCATATTTCAAGGCTATTTGGAGGGCGGCTTCTTCGGTTTGAGGGAAATGGGAGGCGACATCTTTGTCGATGGGAGCTAGGAGAGAGCGAAGGAACCAGTCCATATAGATCCGATCTTCGAAGGGGGGAGCTCGACATAAGCTGCGTCTACGTCGCCATTCCTGAACATGGGTGGAAAGGCGGGTCGAAGATGTTTGCTTAAAGGAAGTCAAGAGCTCCGTACCAGTATCGTATCAGAGAGGGAGCTGGAAGTAAGATAAAAAGGCTTGGGCAATGGTCGCAAAGGTGGTATGGGAAGAGGTGGCTTGGTCGACATACCATTTAGAAGCTTCGCCGGTAAGCGTGCATTGGAGCAAACGAAGACGGATGGAGTCATCGGTAATGGAATTGGAGGAACACCACATGTGGAAAGATCAGACATGATTGGTTGGATCTTCTCCAACAAGGCCTTCGAGCTTAGGGATGTCGGAGGGGAGCTTGGTTGGCATAGCAGGCCAACCAAAATTGTGGTGGATAGGGTCATTGATCAATTGATTGAAATCAGGGAGGCTGAGGCCTGCAATGTACGACAGCAAGGGTATGGCCGAGGTAGTTCCTGTGGCGGCTCCGCTAGTAGTGGTTCCGGCATTAGGGCCTGGAGCTCCGCTAACGTTAGGCCCTGGACCAGACATAGTGAAGGTGACAGGGGGAGAACCGGGAGGAGAAGGAGAACCCAATGAATTAGAAGAGGAGTCAGAGTGCGGACTCGGAGGAGGACTGGCTTGATGACGGCGGGATGGAGCAGGTCGATCGACCGGAAACAGAGGGTGAAGGCCAAGAAGTCTCCAGGAAAGGTGCCTTGGGGGCGCAATGATGACGGGAAGAAGGAAACTGACAAGGGCAAAAAGGGACAGAATCAAGTGAGGTCAAGGGCAGAAAATGTGCAGTGACAATTGATTTTAGAGTCTTTTCCAGGCGGTGTTAACCAGGCGCTTCTTCACTTAGGGTCAGTGTGTGGTGTGCGTTAATTTTAATTTTTAAAACCCTTTTCGTTTTGAGAGCAAGAAAAAAGTGTGCTGCGTAACTGAAAATAGATCTGCAGAGAACAGTATATAATGCTGAAATAACAGAAAATTAACAGCTACTATTGCATCTATCTAACCCAAGGAGGCGGGTCCCTCAAAACTAGTCTAAAAAAAGGGAAAAAATCTAGTCAAAACACACTGAAAAGAGGCCAATAGATCTAAGGTCAAAAGGGATAGGGATCTAAAGGATAAAGCTGCTGAAAAGAGGTGCAGATCATAGCCAAGAGACAGAGGCAAGGTGGCTGGAAAAAGGGAGGAAATCAGCAAAAAGCGGAAAGGACAGGGAGGAGGTCCTAAAGAGAGGTCCAAACAAAACGACAAGAGGTGATTTGAAAGGAAGAAAGGCTGATTTAAAGGGATCTGAAAAGGAGGTATCAGATCTGGAAAAGGGAAGGCTGAAACTCAGAAAAACAAATGGCTGAAACAGCTAAAACTCTTTCACAAAAAGTGGAAGGTACTGAAGCCCTAGGGGCTAGGTTCCCACTTAGATGAGTAAAAACAGATCAGAACTAGGTCAAAGCGGGCTGGGACAGAGGATGGAAAACCCTGACAGAAGCTTCAGCAAAACTCAGAAAAATTGCAGAAAAACCACTGAAAAATTGGCAGGTTGCATGTTTTGACCTGTTTTCAGTGCAGGTCGCAGAAAAGAGGCTGAAAAGTGCGACCTGGAGGCCCAGGTCGCATTTTTTGGGCTGAAAAGTGCGACCTCCCGTTCCGGTTGTCTCGGCGGCAGATTTTCGGAAAAGTTGCCGTCTCAGTTGCGGCTGATGTTGCTTACCTGCGCAATAGGGCCAGAAACACACGGAAGTTAGAAATTTTAATGTTTTAGGGTTTTATGTGAGAAAAACAACATAAAAATAGGAAAAATAAATAGCTGAAAAGAAACCCTAGGGTCTAAAGTAGCTGGATATGCAGGAATATGAAAAACGACAGCGGTCGTAATTTAAAACCCGTGTGGAGTCGCCATTTGTTAGTATGAATCCTTTGTCGAAGTGTACGAAAAAGGACCACCTTAGCTACGCATAACTAATAGCCCTAACAACAAAAGTGGCTGCCAATATCTTCAGATCTGCGGTTAGTTGAACAAGAAAAGAGCTGCAAAAAACAAGTTCTATGCTGGGAAAGACATTAAGAAGTAAAAATAAGGGTTTGCTCCATATACCAATAGACAAGACAAGAACAATTTTTGAAATAATTTTTGTATTAATTGGGCACCTGGGAGGAAAACAAGAAGGCGTATCCAATTCTCCTCAGTGGGATGGGTTCTTGGAATTCCTCAGCACTTCAGATCTAAGATTTCTCTCTCTTGTTGGTGTAGAAAACCCAATGCAAAGAAAAGAGCTCAATGGGAGCTCACACAACAAATGATGGAAAAATGTGACCAAGTGTATAGATCCAGAGTGATCTAATAGGCAACAAAAGGTGAAGAATGGTAGGAAAACCCCTCCTATTTATAACAAAATATTGGGTCATTCTAGATCTTGGTGCATGATTAAAATAATGTTAACCAAATCTAGATCCACCTTTTATGGAATATTTTATTATATTTGTTGGAGGGAAAAAGTATTTGACTTGGGTCAAATCCCTTTATTTGTTAATAATAAACAAATAAATTATTTATTTATCTTTTTAAGGAAGTGGTTGAAGGATAATCAAATAAATAATGATTTATTTAATTATTTGTGGGTGATTTGGTCATATTTAACAAGGAATATTATCTAAATAAGATTAAATAATTATTCCTAGAAAATAATAAGATAAATAAAGGTTTATCTAATTAATTTCTTTGTTTTTGGGTTAAACATGACTGGGAATAATAATTAAATTATGGTTTAATTAATTATTCCATGAGGGAAATCAAACAAATATAGGTTTGTTTAATATTTCCTTTTGGGGTTTCCTGTTTAGACCATAAACAACCTAATAAATGTGGTTTATTAAGTTATTTTACATAGTGAAAGCAATTTTACTTAGGGTAAAATTGGTCTTACATGGTGTACTTGGGTCCATCTAATGATAATAGGTTAGATGACCAAAAAATGGTGTAACAGTCTCCCTTATCAATTCATATTTGAATTTTTCTTGTTTCAGTTACTTATTGTATTTTCTGAGTTTGCCCAGTTTGTCTATTTTTCAAAATCTTCTAAATAAACACTAGAATCTAAGGCTTGGCTAAATCTGACTATTATACTGCACCCATATCTTTACTGTAGAAAAATATTACTTCCTGTGCAAATAATTTAATAAAATAGACAAAAAGATTTTACTATATTTAAATAGAAAATTCCACAACCTACAAACTCTCTCTTCCTGTTGTTCTTTAAATATTTAATACTGTATATAACAATTAAAAATCTAACAGTTTTACACAGTAACTATTCTCTTTCATAACTAAATAATTTTCAATAATTTTCAACAAACATTTGACCAATAATATATTGCGCAACAAGTTTACTCAATCCTACAGAGTCTCTTTTCCTTAATTAACAGTATTATTCTACTTCATTTAACTATCAAACTTTCAGCAAAACTTACTTATCTGTAGATTGATTGTGGTTTTCCTTCATACCATTGATGAGGAAATTACGTCCTCACCCCCCCATGCTCCACTCTTGAGCCAAATAGAAAGAAACAATGCTCAGAATAGATTGTTAAGACTCTGATCCAATCCACCTTCCAGAATAATTACAGGATAGCTGAGAGTATTTCCACTGGTCTTTTCCAACTTGGGAAATTCATGCTCTCTCTCCTTTATTCAATTCATAGCACACATGTCAGAACCCCCCTCTTCCTCACAAGGATGTTTCTTTATCCACATAGGAAATGTAACTGACTGAACTATTTCTGTTCAACTACTTCTCAGTTGGAATAAATATTTTTACCATCAATATTTCACTTTAGGAAACCAATTCCATAACTACTTTTATTTAATCAAATTTAATTCATGTTCATAATGTACTATTTCAAAATAATGGCAATAAATGTCTTAAAGTCTGAACAATAAAACTTAATCATCAATTAGCATTAAGCCAACTGTTACATCCTTAATCACCTATTTTTTTTTCAAAAACTCAGCTGAGATATGTTGAGTTTATTAGTCGTGATCATGGGTATAGACGTTGGGATTCTAGAAGAAAAGGATGGCTAGATTTGTTGAGGATTTTTATGCATTAGGATTTTAGCACAAAACATTCTGTAGATTTGTCAATTGATTCCTTGAGATTGTTTGTGCGTTATTATTTTAGTGGAAAACAATCTCTAGATTTGTCGATATTATCGTTGCTACCTGCACTGGCTTGAGCTTGGAGTTTTCTAATTAATACCTAATAGATGTTTCTGAGTTTCCCTCATTACTCTACTACTATTTGCACCACAATTATGTTCATTCTAGAGCAGCTAAAGAAAAAGAGAACCCTTGCATTATAAATGGGGTTGGGTTTATGGTTCTAAAACCTGTTTTCTGAGTTTACCTCATTACTCTACTAGTATTTTCCCCACACCCATGTTCTTTCTATGGAACAATTAGTAGCTAAAGAAAAAGAGAACCCTTGCATTATAAATGGGGTTGTGTTTAGGGTTATAAAACTTTTTTGAACTTTTATCATGCTTTTAAAAGTGTATATTTTATTTCCGCAAGTTAACGAATATTTATATTATAACTATAGTAAGTTAACATGGTCACTATATGGACATTCAATGAATATTTGGATTGTTACTTTGATAGGACCATAAGTGTTTAAGATGAACCATGTCTTATTGGAAAGTACTACTTGAGAAAAATAATTTGTATATTATATGAAAAAAAATCATAGATTATATGAAAAAAAATCATCAATCATAAGTAGTACAGGAACTTAAAACATGTTAAAAGTTCATAACCTAAATTTCTACAAAATTAACAACATCTTTGGCATGCACAAAATTTTAATCTACTCTATCTATCTAGAATTTAAGTATATTAATTACTGATTATATAATCTACTTTGAATAAGGAGGAGTGAATGTTACATACATGAAGCAAGAGGCTTGAAACCAATTGTACCTCTATCAATGATAAATAGAATATTTAACCTATATAGAAAAAAATATAAAAAAAGGGCAAAAATGTAAATCAATTCTATTTAGGCTCGCACCACATCCATTAGGAATAAACATAGAAAATTTGAGAGGAATTCAGGTTTTAAAATATAAAATGGGTGGATTTTTTACAATGGGAAAAATTTCAAGCTTTACCTTATCAAGAATAATTGAGTAAAATGAAAGTGTTTATCCCATGCACTTAAAGAGAGGGAATCCCTCTTGGAATATTTGATGTTTGATCTTTACTCTATAATTATTATTTTTCAGTTAATTTTTTGAAACATGTGGAGACTCTAATGAATTTTGCATTAAATTTTGAAATATTTGGAGATTTCTAATTTTTCCTATATTTTGGATAGCTTGCTAGACTCTCTCAAATTTTGAAATATCTATATACCAAATTCACCCAAAAATTTAAAGTGTTTTCTAAAGATATTTTCGTTCCATTCTTTATCTTATAATAATATTTTTCCAATAATTTTTTAAGTATGTGGAGACTAATGAATTTTTCCTAAAATTTTGAAATATTTGAAGAGATTTCTAAATTTTCCTATAAATTTGGGATAGCTTGCTATAGTCTTTCCAAAATTTTGAAATATCTAGATTCCAAATTCATCCACAAATTTTGAATTCATTTCTAAAGAGATTGTGAAATTTACATAGAATTTATGGAGTTTATTTGATATTTTCTTAAGAGACTATTAATTTCATCTAGAATTTTGGATTTTTTACTAGGGAGTTTGTTGAATATGTGTAGAAATTAGGCATATCCTAACTTATAAATGATATTCAATCTTTCACGACATTTTTCTTAGTTAATTTTAACCAAAATATTGAAGATATTTTTAAAAACTTGAGTTTAAGTTGTTTAATCTGTAGAATTTGAGTGCCCCAAAGGTTTTTCAAGGAGTTAAATCCATTTATGCATTTAAAAATATATTTTAAGCAACAAAAAATCACATTCTTGATTGAAATTGTATCATCATATTCCAATGAAAAGGATATTTAGTTTATAAGTTAGACTATGAAAAAATAATATTTCCCATCAAATATGTGAATTTTTTAATCCACATTGTCAAAGTTGAGGATAATGTTCCTAGGAATAAAGATGAAATTTTAAATAATTTGTGTGGTTTTTGTTTTAATATTCTTAATTTTCCTTCTGATTGTATGATCTCTATTGGATGATCATATTACTTTTCATCCATCTCGATGCACTTGGAGTGGAAAAATTGGAGGAATCATCTCACGAAGTCACTTTTACCAGCAGGATTGAGTTTCACAAAACTGGGTCTGATATTTTATGGGAGTGATATGAGGCATCAAACTAGTTTTTAGGGGGGTAAACATTTTCCACTTTAGTGTCATACTATTTCATGTTATTCTACACAAATATCTTTCCCATGATGCAATAAGCACGTTAATCGGAGTTCTATGAAAAACTTATGTCACTTAGAAGTTGACCTTCTTGTTTTCACACCTATAGTTCTGGAGGATCCAGCTTCAACCCCCATTATTCATGGAAAAGGGGCTAGCCACGTGTTTTTGATGTAAAATAATATAGAATCGTCTATATTGTAACCCTAGTTAAGATTTTACGTAGTAAAAAAACCACTATTAGGCTATGAGGTTGCGTTATAATTGGACCACTAGGAGGAAGAGGAATTCCATTCTTTCGAGTGAATTTTATTCCATAGCTTAGCAAAGATAGATAGGAGAGATTGGAGGTAGATTACATAGAGAAGATACGTGAATTGTAGCAGCCCATGGGCCATAGGAATTTCTTCTTCGTATATGAAACCATATTTCTAGACAAAGAAACAGAGTGAATTGGTGTCATCTTCCAGTCGGGTTTTCTACCGAAAGGGTTTCTGAGAGAGAATATCTTGTGTCTTATGTGTGTGAGCTTATTTTTTCGTTCTCTAATTTTTTCATAATTTCCATTCACATGCATGCACTAATTAGAGTTAAATCTATAGATCTTAAAGTTTAATAAAATTTTAATATTGTAGAATATAATATTTTTAATATAATATCATCAGATCCGTTGTGATGAATTGTCTAGTAGAATATCCATGAAAATTTACAGATCATGGTACTTCCCAATTTAATTTATTGAAAATTTGAAGGATGTCTATAGTAGAATGATTTTTTTTTACTATACATATTTTTCATCATGGATATTTATTTTGTATCACATATTGTAACATATGTTGTTATAGGTCAATTTGGGCATCATCCCCAAGACCTAGTCAAATTGGGAATCATGCCCTAAGACCAATGAATAAGGTCTATCATCCCCTTAATTCAGTTGTTATATGCCCTAATTGAATACATTCCTTTGATGCCTTCAACTAAGATATTTACAAGGTTTTAAGTATAGATTATATGACCCATTGACTCACCAACACTCCTCTGCAAGGGCCAAAGTGTGCTACAGTGCACTTACCTCCATGAAAATGTGCACTACGTTGAGATTGCAACAAGATGATGAGCTTATTGAAAAGATTCGCCTTCACTAAGTGGGCTCGCAGGCTATTTTTGGTGCAAGTCTATTTTTAGACTATATCTATTTTTAGACATGTCGATCATATTCTATGAGTTGCAGGATGCTATTTGTGGATGGTTGGTCAAGTTGGAAAGATAGATGGACTTCTATTTTTAGACATATTGGGAAGAATCTATTTTTAGATTGCCAGTCTAAAAATAGATATGTCGAATATTATTAGCTCTTAATAATACTTGGACTATAAACATTATCTTATTCCCTTGGATCACTTCAGTTAAGTGCACAGAAGTGGCATAGGAGCTGACAGAAGGAATTACGCTATTCCTAAGGGTTAAGTGGAGCTATTTCATGGATACTTCAGTTAGAACTCATGTGACAGAGTTTGGTGGAGTTATTGAGGTAGTTGATGGAGTTGTGTTCAGTTTAACTGAGTTAAACATAGTTGAGCTAGTTGTATCTAGTATAACTGATTGATACACTAGTGAGAGTGGTGTGAATTAATTATTATTTAATTCAATAATTAATAACTCATTAATCAAATAAAGAATACATCAGTTAACTATAGTACATGGACAATTTCAGTGGAGACCAATGAAGAGGTAGGTGAAAGAGCAGTGTGACTATCAGTTGTGACTATACTGGTGCATAATTTGCAACACACAGTGGTTGAAGATGCCAATGAGGATTGCATGAGCAAGGCTAGACCAATTCACGTTCATTCAAAGACATTATTTAGCAGTGATTTCATAGTAGAGGCAGGCTATCAAGTGGCAGAGATTGGAGCACGTGATTTGCTAGATTGGGCTTGATTAGTGTGTAGCAATTGGAGATTGTACTGAGAGCTTGTGAGGAGCTTTGTATAATGATTGTTACATGATCTCTATGACATATAATATACATATATTTGGGGGTTTTCAGCTTTAAGCTTTTCCATAAAATATTGTGTTCATATGTGTGATTTTTTATGGTTTTAATGTGTGCATGCAATTGATTTTATTTCCACAATTAATGATCAATGGTAGAATATATTTTGTATTGTGCATGAAGTCAAATAGTGTGTGATCAGGAGAATATTGGATGTATAACATGTCATTTATATAATTTCTACATGGTATAAGAGTGATATTGATCATTGGAGCAGTTTCAAAACATTAAAGCAGTTGAGTTTTGAACTAGTGGAATTCAAATTTGTTGCAATGTTTTCTTGGTGTCGAAGTTGAGATGTCTTTCAACGAATTGAAATTAGAGTATGCCCTTGAGGGCAGCTCAAATTATATTGCATGGAAGGATAGGATGGAGGCGATGCTGGATGACAACGGGTTGAAGGAGTTCATAAATGCAGAAATTCCAAAACCTACTTCTAGCGATGCTGTCGTACTTGACGCATGGCAAAAGAAGACAGCAAAGTGTCGAAGAATTCTATTGGAAGGTGTGAAGGATCACATAGTGTCCAGCCTTCATGGTAAGGCTTCTCCATTCTTGATGTGGAAAGCGTTGGTAGACTTATTCCAAATCAAAACCGACCAGAGGAAGTTGGTGCTCAAGGATAAACTCAGGAACATAAAAATGGAGAAAGGCGATAGTATGCCCAAGTACCTCACAAAGTTCATCCAATGTAGGGATGAGTTGAGAAGTGTGGGGGTGACTGTAGATGACGAGGACTTGGTGAGCTTGGCTCTCCTTCGGCTTCCAAAGAGTTGGCATTCCTATCAGGACTCTATCAATGGTAGGGATAAATTTCCAAGATGGGAGCGACTTTGGTCAGATCTTGTGCAAGAGGAGATAAGGCAGAGTACCAAGGACGGATCTTCATCGAAGAATGCAAATGAAGAAAATTTCACTTTGGATGCCAAAGCAAGGAAGGGTAAGATCAAGAAGAATGCTTCCTAATCCGGTGCGAAAGGCAAGAAGCAGGACATGTCCAAGGTGAAGTGCTTTCACTATCACCAACAGGGACATTACACCACAAATTGTCCACAGAAGAAGAAAAATAAGTAGGCTGTTGGATCCACAACTAGAGAGGCCTTAGCCTCACATTTTGAGCCAGATTTTCTTTGATCACATGATCGGTCTCAAGTTGATGGGTTCAGTGTGGTTTCTTGACAGTGGTGCATCTTTTCACATGACCGGAGACAAAGATTTGTTTACTGATCTAGATGAGAAAGATCTTGGAGTGCACATCGAGATGGGCGATGATGGTAGATACAGTGCGACTAGTATCAGTACCATTTCCTTTGAGAAGGAGTCTGGTAAACCCTTCATATTGAAGGAAGTGATGCATGTTCCAGGATTGAAGAAGAATCTTATCTATGTGGCTATGTTGGAAGACAAGGGATATGATGTTGTCTCTAGCGAGGGAAAGGTTTTCCTGCGCAGTAAGGCAACTGATGAAACTCGGAGGATAGGGGTTCGAGTTAAGAACATTTATCAATTGTAGGTAGATAGCTTTGTAGTAATGGCAAGCAAGGAAGAAGGAGTGGTGAGCCAAGATGAGGGCGAGCTATGGCATAGGAGATTGGGCCATCTTCACCATGGTGCTTTGAAAATTTTGCAGCAGATTTCTACTGGGCTTTCGAAGGGTACACTTGCGTAGTCAGATCAGTGCAAGGGATGTACTTTGGGAAAATTTTTGAAATCCACCTTTCACAAGAAGGATAGTCATGCCAAGATGATCCTTGAGAGAATTCACATAGACGTGTGTGGACCTTTCTCAGTAGCTTCGACAACAAAGCACAGGTATTATGTGATCTTTGTTGATGATTTTTCTTGAAAGTGTTGGATCTTCTTCATGCAGAAGAAGAGTGAGACATACTCAAAGTTCTGTGAGTTCAAGGCACTAGTTGAGAAGGAATCGGGGAATCAGGTGAAGGCTCTTAGGAGAAACAATGGTGGTGAATTCATCTCTGGCAAATTCAAGGATTTTTGCAGTGTAGAAGGAATTCGAAGAGAGCTCATAGCGCCTCATAACCCACAACAGAATGGGGTCATGGAGCGAAAGAATAGAATTATCTTGGGTGCTGCATGGGTGATGTTGCATGATCAGGGCCTTCCCATACACTTGTGGGATGATGCATGCAATACTATGGTTTATGTGCAAAACTATTGTCCTCACAGAGTACTTGGCATGAGTACACCCGAGGAGGAATTTTCTAGTAAGAAGCCTGATATCTCTCATTTGAGGATTTTTGGTTCACCTATTTACATTCATGTGACGAAGGATGCCAGGAAGAATCTGGAGCCGACTATAGAGGTTGGGATATTTGTGGGGTACACTGATACACCCCACAACTATCGTGCGTATTTTCCAGACAGTCGGAAGACTGTTGTGCGACGGGATATCAAATTTCATGAGGAGAAAGCCATGAAGTGTTTGCTTGAGAGGGAGCCACACTTGCATGCATATGAGGAGATATTAGTTCCTAAGGATGAGCCTCAATATGTGGATCAGCCAAAAGAGGAGGTTCATGGAGTGGAAAAGACCACTCATGCAGCACCAACCATCAGAGGGCGGAAGCGCACTACAGAAGTTGAGCGACTGATTTAGGATGCAGAGAAGATTATAGGAGCACATACATCACAACGCACATAGAGACAGTCAACTGACCGATATAATAGATACATGGCTCTTATGAACAAGTGTATCATGACAGAGCCATCCTCTTTCGAGGAAACTGTGGAGAATCTCGCATGGGTAGATGCCATGGTGGAAGAGTATGATTCAATTGTCCGAAACAGTGCATGGGAGATTGTCCCAAGGCCGGAAGGGAAATCAGTGGTGGGTTCAAGATGGATCTACAAAGTGAAGCAAGTAGCTAACGGGAGTGTGGAGAAGTACAAGACAAGACTTGTTGCCTGAGGCTTCTCACAGATTGAGGGGATCAATTATGAGAAGACCTTTTCACCTGTCGCAAGGTATTCTTCCATATGAACGAATCTTGCTGTCTCAGTGCAAATGGGGTGGCACATTCATCAGATGGATGTGAAGACTGCGTTCCTCAATGGAGTGATTGAGGAGGAGGTGTACATAGAGTAGCCCAAATTTTTCGAGATCTTCAGCAGCGAGTCGCATGTGTGCAGGCTCAAGAGAGCGTTGTATGGGTTGAAACAAGCACGTCGTGCTTGGTACACATGGATAGACAGTTATTTCACCAGACTTGGATTCTCCAAGAGTGAGGTGGATCCAAACCTATACCATATTGTGGTGGAGGGTAATTTTTTGATCATTGTAATTTATGTAGATGATTTGATTCTGACATGTGATGAATTGTTGATACACTCATGCAAGGCTGATCTTGCAAAGGAGTTTGAGATGAAGGACCTGGGCCTCTTTCATTATTTCTTGGGATTGGAAATTTGGTAGCACAATGATAGATTGTTTATGTCTCAAGGCAAGTATGCCCAGGAGATAATGGAGAAGTTCAACATGCATGGCTGCAAGCCTATCGACACTCCTCTTCCTAGTGGATGGAGGAAAGAGGATGCTACATTGGCAGAGGTAGTGGATGCCACTGTTTACCGATAGTTGGTGGGGTCGCTTATGTATCTAGCCAATACACAACCTGACATATGCTACGTTATTAACAAGCTTTCACAAGCTATGGTTAAGCCTACCAAGCTCTTTTGGAAGGCAGGAAAGCATGTATTGAGATATCACAGAGGCACATTGGGATATGGATTATGAAAGAGACAGTCGGATGAGGTGAAGCTATGTGGCTTCACGGATGTAGATTGGGCAAGGAGCCCAATGGACAGAAAGAGCACATCTGAAGGGATTTGTAGTATCGGGTCGACAGCAATTTCTTGCTATAGCAGGAAGCAGAGATCCGTGGCACTCAGTTCAACAGAGGTCAAGTATATGGCAGCGATTTTGGTTGCATGCAAGGCTACATGGATGAGGAAGATCCAATTCGGGTTGTTCATTTCACACTTAGATCCTAATGTGATATAGTGTGATAATCAGAGTTGCATCAAACTCTCGGTTAATCCAGTATTTCATTATAGATCTAAACACATTGACATCTGGTATCATCATATCAGAGATTATGTGTAGTGGAAGATCATGTTACTTTCATACATTCCTACGAAGAATCAGGATGCTGATATCTTGAAAAAGGCACTCACCAGGAGAAAATTTGAATACCACAGGGGCGGGATAGGGGTGGCAGATAATCCCTATCTTGTTGAGAGGGAGTGTTGATATTGCAACAAGTTTATGAGCTTAGTGAAAAGAGTCACCTTCACTAAGTGGGTCCGTAGGTTATTTTTGGCGCAAGTCTATTTTTAGACATGTCGATCATATTCTATGAGTTGTAGGATGCTATTTGTGGATGGTTGCTCGAGTTGGAAAAATATATGGACTTCTATTTTTAGACATATTGGGCGGAATATATTTTTAGATTGCCAGTCTAAAAATAGATATGTCGAATATTATTATCTCTTAATAATATTTGGACTATAAACATTATCTTATTCTCTTGAAGCACTTTAGTTAAGTGCACAGATGTGGCACAGGATCTAACAAAAGGAATTACACTATTCCTGAGGGTTAAGTGGAGCTATTGCATGGATACTTCAGTTAGAACTCATGCGATAGAGTTTGGTGGAGTTATTGAGGTAGTTGATGGAGTTGTGTTCTGTTTAACTGAGTTAAACATGGTTGAGCTAGTTGTATCTAGTCAAACTGATCGATACACTAGTGAGAGTGGTGTGAATTAATTATTAATTAATTCAATAATTAATAACCCATTAATCAACTAAAGAATACATCAGTTAACTATAGTACATGGACAGTTTCAGTGGAGACCAAGGAAGAGGTATGTGAAAGAGCAGTGTGACTATCAGTTGTCACTATACTAGTGCATGATTTGCAACACACAGTGGTTGGAGATGCCAATGAGGATTGCGTGAGCAAGGCTGGACCCATTCGAGTTCATCTGTAGAGCATATTCAGAAGATTAGCAGAGTAGAGGCAAAGGACAAAAAGGCAGAGATTGGAGCATAGGATTTATTAGATCGGGCTTGATTAGTGTGTAGAAATTGGAGATTTTACTGAGAGCTTGTGAGGAGCTTTGTATAATGATTGTTACACGATCTCTATGACATATAATATACAGATATTTGGGGGTTTTCAGCTTTAAGCTTTCCCGTAAAATACTGTGTTCATATGTGTTATTGTTTATGGTTTTAATGTGTGAATGCAATTGATTTTATTTACGCAATTAATGACCAATGGTAGAATAGATTTTGTATTGTGCATGAAGTCAAATAGTGTGTGATCAAGAGAATCTAGGATGTATAACATATCAGTTACACAATTTCTACACACTGCAGTGTAGTTCCTGACACTCAAGGGTGCATTGGTCTCCTGGGAGAGAAACCATCATTGTTCCCAGAATCTCCACATCTACAGTTCCTTATAGAAGAGCTCATAGGTGTTATACTTCGAACAAAAGTGTTCATCCATCACCACTGAACTTGGAAACATGTCTCATCTATTATTATAAAGCCATTCAATTCCATTTATTGGGAAACTATCTTCAATTTCCCTATAAATCGAGCACTCATCTAAGTGCTATGGAGGAAGAATTTGTGTAATGTTATGACGTTGGATTCTTAATTGATGAGAACTAGAAGTACTAATATGCTTCTGAGATGATGCTTGGTGTGATGAGGAAATAATGAAGTTGAAGCAAGTTGATGATGAATCGATATATTGGTTGTAATATTCTCCTCCTACTTTCTTAATAAAGATATATGTTCATTTTCTCATATGTATGCTTATATCTTGTGAATTGCATTCTCAATTATATATGTATTCTCATATCTAATCGGTTCAATTTGGTTAAGATAAGTAGATACTTTATATTTGTATGTTGTTTTTTGTTCTCTGTCTTTGATTGCAAGAATCTATCTAGCAACTTTAGTTGGATTGAGAGTGATGGAAACAACGAGAGAAGGAGAAGGAGAGAAAAAGGATCACAAGTAGGATTAATTTCTTTCAGTCTATCTATTTTTCTTAGAGAAAATAATAGTTGTATTTCTTCTATTGTTCTGAGTGAAGGAACACCACACTTAGGGAATCTATTTTCTCCATAGATTAGAATTGCATATAAAAAATTGGCAACCATAATGGGGAGAATTCCATCATTCCTATTGTTTTTGTCTCTTTTTACCATTATCAGTAGACTCTATTTTCTTTTATCAGTCATTTGAATGAAAAAATTTTCTTAGAAGTGTGTTTAGTTGCTTGCTTCCCAAACTTAGTTGCACCCAACGCATTGTTGGTCTGCCCTTACAGGGTGTGTTTCCCCCTCAACCAACCAATTTCCATCAATATTTTTCTTTTCATTCAATTTCAGCCAATTGTCTGTTGTATTCTTATATGTCTGATTTCTCTTAGAGACCAACAAACATTCCTTGTTCTTCCTCCTTTGAAAATTTATTTCTTTAATGTTTCATTAGTTTTTTTCTTTATCATTAGAAAATTAAATTCAAAGTAGTTAATTTTTGCGTTAAATCAATTATGTTTTGGGAAAGGAAATTGTTGTTTCATTCCCCATTTCCTACAAGAAAATTGTAGTTTCATTCTTCATTTTCCTAAGACATATTGTTGTTCCATTCCTCGTTTCTCAAAAGAAAACATGTATTTGATTTATTTGTGCATTTAGTTTCCTTTTACTCATTCACATTAAAGGAAACTGAAAATATAAACATACATGTGCATTTAGAGATTATGTGTGTTACATAGGAACAAGTTAGGGAAATATGAATTTAGTTTGTGCTCTTTATTGTATTCTCAAAATACGATTTCTCTTTCCCCTTAGTAGCTAGGATTTTCATTGAAAATACTGAATTGAAATTTTTTCTTCTCGTTTAGTTTTCATTTTATGAATTTCCCATTACATCATGCGGTGAACCTCAAAGATAAAATTTTAAACAATATCAACATAAAATTTACGTCAATCAACCTAAGAAAGAATAGTAACATTAACAATAACACTTAGAAGGTCTAGGCTAGAGACGTGTTTCGGCATCGTTAAACATAGCAGTTGTCACTAACTTGTCTGTGATACATTCCTAGTGTGAAATCTCATTCCACATACTTAATTATATCAGAGCTTGTCCACGTACCTTCAGGTATATAGGCATTGTTCTAGTATGAAAATTATAAGGGGGTGCTCTCACTGTGCAGTTTCACATTAGATAGTGCTAATATGGACTTGGTCCTCCACGTACCTTTGGGTATATTTGGGAGGACTACTTTAGGTTTCTTACCATCTATAGGTAACCAAGTTAGTTTCCTTGTAATTTATGATACACCGAACACAACATTCAGGGATATTTCCTTCCCATACTTCTTGGTTTGCGAGGAGGTATTCCGCAGTTCATAATTACTTGGTAAACCTTTTTCATAGTATCCCCCTTTAATTTGTTTATTTGTTTTTGTAATAAAATCAATCAGTGATCGTCGTAAAAGAACATCCCTTTCCCCATCATTTTTGTATAATAACACTTAAAATACCTTTACCATCTAAAGCCATTTCTGATCGGCAAAGGAGACCTTGTTCTATAAAAACAAGTACCATCATTACATATGTTCCATCATCTTCATCAAATCTAGAAGAGTCGTCTCAAGTCGTTTCTACACATCCTGGATTATCCACTATCATCCGAATGGAGTCTTCATAGCTACCTATGGACACTATCCATCCAATCAGTTAGACCATACCTCCCATATCTGATGTTGTTAAACTATAAGTTGATCTAGATCCCATATTTCTTTTACCATAACATCTAGATCCCGAAGTCGAACAACTCAAATTTTTTTCTCTATCGATCGCTTCTCAGTCAATTGTAGCCATTGAGTCTTCCCTTTCATACAATCAACCATCTAAAATATATATTGGGCGTGATGACGAAAATGTTTCCACCTGGTTTGATTTTTATTGATGAAGAACCTCAATAAGAAACATACCCCTCAATTCCAACTCATTTTGGGTCGGGGCTTTATCTTTATGAGACTATTCCTTGGTTGAATTACACTACTTCTTTTGATCCCATTTCAATTTGAGTTCCCATAATTCCTATAGGGTATACATTGGGTCATATGACCATGGCTAAGTCAACATATTCAACTCTACCATATGTTATATTTTTGACAACATATACTGCTTCTACCATGTCGATGTTTACCACATCACTCGAGTCACATCTTTATGGTGGTCCTTCCATCCCACCGGGTTACCAATCATTATTTGAAACCTACTTTGGTGCATCCTCCAATCCATGGACTTCACCTGCGTCATATTTTGGGTTTTTATCTAGTACATCTCTAATGAGTACTGAACAACTTGATCCTTTATATACATCTTCAATCACACATCAAGCTAGCCCATCTGGGTACACTCCATCCAATACAATCTCGAATGGAATCCCACCATTTGGAGAACAATATATTCCATATTATTATGCTCCTCATGCTGGGGGGCAACCTATGGCCACCCATTTTGACAGTACTCTATCATTTTATGGTCACCGAAATTTTGGAATGATTGTTTGTCAGTGGCAACCTATCCTTCCCGTTCAACCACAAACAATTGTGCATTCATATCAAACAGTTCAACCTGTTGCACCCACATCTACTCCACTTGTTAATAATTTATTACCCCTGTTACAAGCTTAGATTGTTTTACATCAACCATATTAGGTAGGTCCTCCAACCCATTACCCTCAAATTTTTTTCCCATAGACTCCAACTCCTTTGACTAGTTTACAACAACCACATGTATCCCGAATTTTTCATTCACGGGTTGGATTACATTTTTATGGGATGTCACAGGCTACTATCACTCTTTCCTATTCACAACTAGGTCCAAGCTATTCTATTTTGTGATATAATATTTGTGCGAAGTCTCCTTGGTAGCCACAACCGCAAATGACACAACAAAAATTCCAACAACAAATATTTTACCAAGGACTTGGTCAACAGATCCCTCAAGCATTTGATCATCAAGACAACCCCTATCTGGATTACTAGCAACAAATGTTGTATTCTGATGCTCAAAGGCTTGTTGCCCAAGAAATTCCATCGTATCCTCGTTATGATGAACCTGACTTGATGATCAGAAATTGGATCAGGGCCTAAAATTAGCTAAAATTTCAAAGTGCTCGAAATTTCTTTTAACCTAAAAAATCGAATAGAGTTCATCTATAGGATTCTGGTGCAACTTGTTTCATCAAAATATGATTTCGTATGAGTGAGTGATCATCTATTGTTCATTTTCCAAAACATGAAAAAATGGAGTAGAACAGGTATAAGGATGATGTGGTAGGTACAGTCAGCATTGCAGGGAATATTCTCTAGATTGCAGCCAGTGGCATTGTGACAAGTGTCATATCCAGATTCACTATATGGGTTAATTAAGGGAGAAATTGTCCAATAACCTCTAATATTATTCCTAAGTTTGAATTTGAAATTTTTTAAGGTTGGATTACAACCCAACCAGAGGGTGCCATGTGTCCTCTCTAGTGGGCCCTCTCCAACCCTTGGGTCGAATTATCATTGCACACTAAGGTTGGACATTAAATTTGATATAGTGGAATTATATATATATATATATATATATATATATATATATATATTAAAATCCACATCTCGACAGATTTAAACCAAATGTGGAGGAGGAGTTAACTAAATAGTGGAGCAGCACCACATATGGTCGAAGTGAAAAACTAGCAGAGTTTCCAAAGTCCATTTAAAAGAAAATTTGTATGGCGGAGTGGGGGTCGAGCCTACAACCTTATTCCTGCTAGCCCCATGCATTACCAACTCTCCTACCATGTGGTTCTTAACCACTAAGGTTGTTGCATAAATTTATCATTTGCAAGTTCGACGGTTGGGGGTTGGAGGGGACCAGCCCCCTCCCCATATAGTCACAGTCTAAGAACCAAGCGCCAGATGAATGAATTGGCAGAGTTTTTTTAAACACATTTAATTAGTTTCAAAATGTGGTTTAACCACCTCAAGATGTAATTAGCGCTAAGAACGTGCTTATCATTAAACATAGTGCTTATCTCATAATTAAACATGCTTATCCACTAGTATAATTTCATATTATGTTAGCGGAGTTTTAGGGGATTGCGCCATTTATGGCGGGATTTCTAATTTTAGAAATCTAACTAGGAGTCTCTCCATTTTTAGTGGAGGAAATTGAGCAAAATTGATTGTGCTCTTCGTGAGCATCACTCAGCCAAATTTCGAAAATGAATAGTCATTTTTTACTATATTGGACCTTATAAAGCCATTGGTGCATATTTCATAGGAATCTAGAGACTTTTAGGTGCGAAAATTCTATAGCGAAGTTTCATGGAGCCTAGGGCCACCAAGTGTTCGAGGCATAGACAAGGGAGCCAGAGGTCATTCTAAGTGAATGAAAAATGCATTTTGGATGATTGACATGTTGTGGAGATAGTGAGATAGGTTTCAGGAGTAGATGAGGACTTATAAGTGTGTTTTTACCAAAGGATATCTTAGGGAATCTCAAGGCCAACAGCAGAAGAGGTCATGCCCAAGGGAGCTATTGTCCATTTCCAGTGATTGAATAGTTAATATAGAGGTATTTTGGCATTCTGAGCCTATTGGTTCATTCTAGAAAAACCAATGGAGTTGAGCATTAGCTTGTAAAACAATTTTACCATTTTAATCCCAAAGAGCCTAGTCCATTGATGGAGACTGAAGGAGACGTAGCCCAAGTGTTGAGGGTGAACTCTTTTATTATTTTGTTGTTGTGTGTTTCTGGTTAATTTTCTATAAATTATTTTTTCTTCTCATGCATTTAATCAGCTAAAAAAAATTGTTAATTGCTCACACATAAAGCATGTAAAAAAGAACACATAAACTTGACACAAGAATTCAATTGCACAGATGGATGTATGAGCACGATACTTAGATTTTTTAAATGGAATAGAGGGTTATTCCACATCAAAACAAGTCAGCCACCTATTTTAGATCAAGTTGGTGTTAGATATTAGATTATCTCATTGTAGCCAAGGATAGCTAGGGTTAACTATTGGTTGTTGAATTGTGCAAGGAGAATTTAACTGTTTGAAAGTTTATGTGTGATGGAGAAGTTAGATTGAGAGATTTTTTCTCAAATCACAGTCAAGAAGTTTGTGAAGCTTTGTGAATTTTTTTGAAGCTTTTATTCATTACAATTGTGATGGAAACTTCATTAGGTGGTGATTCTAAACCATCCTCCTTTGCAATAATATTTGATAAAGAGAGGAAGCAAGACTTATACATCATAAAACATATAGTGCAACAATTGTATGAAGATGTAAAGGAGAGCACTAAACTTCAAGAGAAATTGGTTGAAATGAAGAAATAGAAGAAATAAATTCTTCAAAAGATGCATGAGGCTCCATGATGCAAAAGAAGTCTTAGCCAAGCATGTGCTTGAAGAAGAGGTAAATAATTCAATTTTGTCTTCAATTTCCTCTCAAGATAAATGGGTAGGTTATTTTGAAAAACACACTAGAGGAATATGGTCCAAATTGATGATGAAAATGGGCTATGAAGGTAAAGGATTAGGCAAACATGCATAAGGCATAGTTGAGACAATTACGGTTTAGGAAAGGCCTAAGTATTTGGGTCTTGGCTATGAACAACTTTATGGAGACAGCTCAAAATTCATGAAGGCACTTGAAACAGTTCCAAGAAGAACTTTTTTTGCAGGTTCAAAACCTCAAACATGTAAAGTTTGTAATCAAGATGAATGCAATTGTTTGAAACTTATGTTGCAGAAAAAATATTTTAGATATGTAGCTTATGACGAACAAGAGAGTTGTGAAAGCTCTAAGGACATGGACATTTTTTTTGGTATTCAAAAGAGAGTTGGAACCTCTTCAAGTTCATCTCCTCAAGAAAGTGATAATATGAGCATTCAAAGTATCATTCAAGGTATAATTATTCCTATAATCTTGTTGTTTATGATTATGTTAAGAATGAAAAATCTTCATGCATGAATGGGACAAAAAGTTGTTGTTCATATTGTGGTTTGTATAACCATCAAGTTTCAATATGATAGAAGAGAATGATAGCATATAGGAAACAATAAAATCAAATGTGATGTGAAAAGAAGATGCAAAATATTTGCACTCATTTTCATAAGAAGGGACATCTCATTGACCAATGTTAGACACTGCATCCAACCACCCATCCAAAGAAATTGAAGCAAGTGGAGAAAACGATTGGCTAGAATGGAACAAGAGATTCCATAATCGATGTGAGTTAAGATGATTCACAAGAAGAGGATGTTTAGCAAGAAAAATAGCCATTGAAGTGGTTTGGTAAGAAATGGCTCGATTTCTTAAGCAATTAAGGCATGCATTTCCTTTGTACATAGATGCACATTTTAGCATTATCTATGCATGAGTTTTTGTTGAAAGTATGAAAATTTGCAGAAGATTATTACAACTTGTATGATGCAAGATTGCATGTGAATTTTGTTAGATTGAAGGCATTTCTACTTGTTGAAAAATTTCACCAAGATGGTGTAAAAGCTGGGAATGTCACTCATTTATGTTGCATCAATTTATCATTTCGTTCAGCTCTTACGATCACCCATATG
Source organism: Pinus albicaulis (assembly GCA_034641835.2). NCBI lineage: Eukaryota > Viridiplantae > Streptophyta > Pinopsida > Pinales > Pinaceae > Pinus > Pinus albicaulis. The sequence continues at coordinate 1,804,510,516 of CM076578.1, read as the reverse complement.
TTTGGGTTTATGTACTTATTTGTACTTAAAAGAAAGTGTTTAAAAGTGTACATATACATGATATTTTGTATGTGTAAAAAGAGAACTTGTGATAGGTTAATTGTAAATAGATATATGCATGAGTGTTGTCAAAATGTATCATGTGTGTCAATTTTGTTGCACACATTTCATATCAATTTATGTCGATTGTGTTGTACATTTCATGTCGACTTGTGTTGTTGATGTCGCATGTTGTTTGTCAATTATGTTTGTCGATTATGTTGATCGACTTATGTTTTAGTCGATGTTTTTTTTCAATTGTGAGTCGATATTGGATACACCAATGTGCAAGAAGATCACCATGTACTTGTTGTTACAGGAGGTGACAGACATTGCTTTGAAGGAACAAAAAAAGAGGTGGTCATCATTTTGATTCTTGCATAATGTTTTCTTTTCAAGATTGATTGGTGTTCTTGTGACAAGATGTCATGGGAAGTTTGAGGTCCATTCAGTGAGAAGTGGATTAGATGCAAAGTGTTTTTCAGACATTGCATAGCAAGCTGGTTTCTTGTGTTGACACCAAGTGTTCATTCATATTGCAAGCTTAATTTGGGTAAGAGGATTTCCAAGAAGAAGATTGTGTGCATTTGTTGCAAGAGGGACGTGATTCTCAGTGGGAAGGCTGACAGTTTTCCAAGAATATAGAGATCGATTTGGTACAACAGGGTATGTATCAGTTTATAGTAGCCAACAATGTTGATGTGGGTTAGCAACAACCAGAGAGTAATGGTTAAGAGACACAACTAGTTTTGATGTAAGGCATGTCAAGATGATTGTAAAAAATACTTGTCAAGTAAAATAAATACATATAACTTGAAATCAGAAGAGTGTTGAAGCTCAAGAATATTATTATCATATTTTGTGGGTCCAAAAGCCCGTCAGTGGGAAGGTGTGATCAAAATTTGGATCAAGGCCTAAAAATAGCTAAAATTTCAAAGTGCTCAAAATTGCTTCGAACCTGAACGATTAGATAGATTTCATCACCACGATTTTGGCGCAACTCGTTTCATCGAAATACAAATTCGTATGACTGAGTTATCGTATGTTGATCATTTTACAAAACAGGAAAAAAAGGAGAAGAACATGTACAAGGACGATGTGGTAGGTACAATCATCATTACAGGGAATTTTCTCTATATTGAAGCCAGTGGCACTGTGACAAGTGTCATCTCCAGATTCTCTAGATGGGTTAGTGAAGGGAGAAATTGTCCAATAAACTTCAATATTCCTCCTAAGTTTGAATTTGATTTTTTTTTAAGGTTAGGGTACAACCCAACCAGAGGGCGCCACATGTCCTCTCTGGTGGGCCCTCTCCAACCCTTGGGTCGAATTATCATTTCACACTAAGGTTGCACATTAAAGTTGATATAGTGGAATTATATATATATATATATATATATATATATATATATATATATATATATATATATATATATATATATATATATATATATATATATATATATATATATATAGTTTAAAACCCAATTCTCGGTGGATTTAAACCAAATGTGGAGGATGAGTTAAATAAACGGTGGAGCAGCGCCACATATGGCCACAGTGACAAACTACTAGAGTTGCTCAATTCCATTTAAAAAAAAATGTATGGCAGAGTGGGAGTCGAACCCATGACCTTCCTCCTGCCAGGTGCACACATTACCAACTCTCCTACCATGTGGTTCTTAACCACTAAGGTCGCCACATAAATTTATCCTTTGCAAGTCTAACGGTTGGGGGTTGGAGGGGGCCCTCCCCCTACCCATATGGCCATAGTCTAAGAACCAAGCACCTGACGAATGAAATAGAAGATTTTTGTTAAACATGTTTAATTAGTTTTAAAACATGGTTTAACCACGTTAAAATGTAATTAGTACTAAGAATGAACTTATCATTTAACAAAACGTTTATCTCATATTTAAATGCACTAATACACTAATCTAATTTTGGATTATGTTGGTATAGTTTTAGGGGAGCACGCCATTTATGGCGGGATTTCTAATTTTAGAAATCTAACTGGCCGTCTCTCCATTTTTAGTGGAGGAAATTGGGCAGAATTGATTGTGCTCTATCTTGAGCATCACTTAGCCAAATTTTGAAAATCAATAGTCATTTTTTACTATCTTGGACATGCTGAAGCCATTGGTGTAGCTTTTAGAGTAATTTTGAGACTTCTAGGTGCGAAAATTCTACATGGAATTTTCATGGAGCCAAGGGCCACTAGGTTTTGGAGGCATAGCTAAGGGAGCCAGAGGTCATTCTTAGTGAATGAACAATGCATTTTTGATGATTGACATGTTATGGAGATAGTGAGATAGGTTTCAAGAGCATATGAGGACTTCTAAGTGTGTTTTTGCCACAAGATAGCTCATGGAAGCTCAAGGCCACAAGTAGAAGAGGTCATGTCCAAGGGAGCCATGGTCCATTTCCAGTGATTGAAAAATAAATCTAGGGTTATTATACATTTTGAGACCATTGGTACAGTCTGAAAAACCAATGGAGCTGAGCATCAACTTGTAAAAGAATTTTACCAGTTTAATCCTAGAGAGCCTAGTCCATTGATGGAGGCTCAAGGAGATGTGGCCCAAGAATTGAGGGTGAAATCCTTTATTATTTTGTTTTTGTGTGTTGCTGGTTAATTTTCTAAAAATTATGATTGAATTTCATGAATTTAATCAGCTAAAACCAATTGTCAATTTCTCACACATAAAGCATGTAAGAAAACACATAAACTTGACACAAGAATTCAATTGTACAAATGGATATATGATCACGATCCTTATATTGTTTAAATGGAATAGAAGGTGTTTGAATTAAAAAAAATCTCATCCACCTATTCCATATCACTTTAATCGACAATTTCCCTTTGTCGCAACTTTAGAGTTACCTGATTTAAACCTACTTACCAATGATACTATCAGCTATTCTCCTTGGTGGTTGGTGATACCACATAATTACCTTCTGACATTCCTAAATTCAATGGAAACCTTGGAGAAGAACCATCAACAGATGTTATGACTTATTATTTGTGGTTTTCATCCAAATCCTTAAATGATGACTCCATTTGACAATGTCTTTTCCAGCGTACGCTCATTGGTTCGGCCGCAAAGTGGTACGTTAAAATACCACGATCTTAATTTGGTAATTTCACTCCCTTAGCCACTACCTTTTTAACCCACTTCTAGTTACCCATACGATATGAAACCAGAATAGACCTGCTGACCAATTTTAAAAATACAACTACTAGTCACATTTCTGATCATATTCATGAGTGGCGTCGTCATCGTAGAATGGGTAAAACAATTGGTCTTGATCAGCTCCTTGCTGAGTGGTTTATTAAGTCCCTACTTCCATATATCATCAAGGATGTATCTAAAGGTGCCATCATCATTGAAGAGCAGGTAATTTCTCATGCTCAGTACTTATTTGATTTATACTCAGTCTCGTAAATTCCCAACGTGTCATGATCAAATTTTATTGTTCCTCCTCCATCTAAGTACTCTCATGCTGGAGACAGTATGATAGGCTCTACAAGTACTCACAAATCTACTTCATCTGATCCTGCACCTTCTTTCAAAATTCATTTCATGTCATCTGACAAAGGAAAAAGTGACAAGAAACCCCAAAGAAATAAAAAGGGGAAAAGAAAATAAAAATTCAACCTCGCAGAAACAATCATCTGATCAACAATATGAAAATAATCGCAAACCTCATTACCCTTACTTGATATGTAATGAGGAACACATTTTTCAAGATTTTCCTCACAATGCAGAAGTCTCTAAATTTCTTAAGACCTCGATTGCATTTTCTGTGTTGACAAATCCTTTTATGAATCTAGACACAAATATGGTTGCTATGGGTATTTCTTCTAGTTTCCAAGTGCTTATGCTATCTATCACAAAGCCAAAAATTGATGTCTGGTGTCTGCGCAAAATAAATATTATGGTAGTCAGGCTACTGATTAACCTACTACCTTGACCATGAATCCGTCCACTAGATATAGAGTTAACAATAAAGCCACTGAAGGAATTAGTCCACAAATCGACATTCAATCCTCGAGCCTGAGCAGCTCCAAATTATTATATAGTTGAAGATTTGGCTCACACACCTTTAGCTATTTTGATGCTTGAGGTAATTCAAAATTTTCCCTCCCAGAAACAGGATTTTTCTTCGACAATTGGTGGGATTGATCTGAGATATTCCAATCTTGCAGTCTTTAATCATACGATCTATGTGCCCAAATTACCAGTAGAATTAGCATTATCCATCCAAGTAAATGTTCTCAATCACCTTGTTCATCAAAATATTATTGATGAGGGTGCATCTACTTTCATTATGTCTCTAAATTTTTGGAAGTCATTTGTCTTGGCTTTCTTATCTCAATCACCTACGATGTGAAATATTTTGACAGTCGTACATATAAGCCTTACGATATCGTCAATAACCTGCATGCTAAACTAAGGGGGGAAACTATAATTGTGATATTCAAGGTCATTGACAGAACCCTTGACTACAACATTTTACCAGGAATTTTATGGGTTTAAGTTATGACTCTAATCATATCTACTTAATTTAGAATGATCTCCTTTCCTCAAAAAGATGTTATCACAGTCATCAATCAACTCTCCTTATTTTCCTCTAATGTCCAAGTAAATAGAAGAATTATGTTACTTCACGCACCCCAAATAGAACTTCAAAACATTGGTGTAGGGCTCTTAAAGGATTCTTCCCTACTGGGCACCTTTGCATTACCTTCGCCTATAACGTTGGCATAAATGGCAAGCATAGAGACTTGCTGCATGATATCTTCTACTTCATTTGAATTTTAAAGGAAGATTACTAATGACTCTGAAATTGCTACGTTGGATGAATTTCTACTACCAAGCCCAATTGAGTTGGTATATTGATTAGGAGTTCATAAATTTTTCTCAAAATTCAAAGTTACAGGATTGGGTTGGAACTAGGATGGTTGTGTAGATCTTGTCTTCCTGACTCCGGCGCCATGAACAATTCGATAAACTGATGTCTTATGAGGAATATATCGTGTTCTAATCAAAATTCCAAATAGGTAAAATTGTGATAGTTTGACCAGGTTCGACCAAGATGCATAGTCAGCAAGGTATAATGTACAATCAGTAAAAAATAATATTCCTCGAAATATTCCTTTCTACCGGGAAAATCGTGGTTTGACAAGTGTATTTTTTCTATTCATTATACGGGTTTGGAGGAGCCTATCAGAAGCTTCCACGTGGCCAGCCTTGAGGCTACCACGTGGCCCTGAAACAACATGGTAAATTTTTTTTGGAGCATGCATGAATAAACCGCCAGACCTCCCGTCGGGCACATGCACATATTACCATCCAATCTACATGAGTTTCTTAACCATATTGCAAGTCGGGTTTGTATTATCATGTGTTGAAATCGCAATTGGTGGTTGAAAAACACTAGCAGTCCCAACCTACCAGCGGTCTCCACAAAATTATCACATGCTAACCATTAAAATTCAACCACCGTGTGGATAAGTCTTAACCTGACGGCATTATACCGCGGTTCAAACCTGTCAACTAGAATTACTACTGCAGGTTCTACTAACAACCACAATAACTGTGATTTTGGGGGTGCGCATGTGGCCACCCCCAACCGTAAACATTTAATACTGTAGTCAGTTTTGGCGGTAAGTTAGAGGGCGTGCTATTTTTGGCAGCCTGTGCCTTTTTTAACTCCAGTTAAGTGGAGTTCTCCACTTTTAGTGGAGCTTTCCTAGGTGAAACTGGGAAAAAGGGTAAGAGGCCCAATTTTCGAGCATTCTAAGTGAATAAAGAGTCATTTTTTACTAATTGGAGAATTGTGGAGCCATTGGTGTAGAGAAAAAAACCATTAGATCACTGAAACTACATGTAATAGAAACATTTTGAGCATAATTAAAGATGGACAAGCCATTGGGAGTTGGACCAGCAGATGTAGCCTAGGAGGGGTGAACTGCTTCATCATGTCTGTTGTGTAAATTTCATGTGGTAAATTATTTATCTGTTTTACACTATTGTCCAGTGTTATTTAAGCTTATTTTATGCTTATAATTCACTAAAAATCACCTACAATTCATGGAAAAACACCTTACATCTCATGCAAACTAATGAACGGATTATGCACATGTTCTTAAACCAAAAAGACACTTAGCACAACAAAATTAATATATTTATATCAGATAAGATTGGTATCAAAGCTAGAGTTTTATTCTCTGGTTTTGTTTAGTGCAAATAATTGTTTAACTGTTTGAAAGTTTTAGATGCTTAGAAGGCTCAAGCTCAAAAGGGGAGGAGGAAAATTGGTGGAAGAAAGAGGGTTCGAAAAGGAGGCAAAACAAAGGAGAGCAAGATTGCCACAATATCCACCACCTAGTTCAACTCCTAAAGAAGCAGAAGTTCCATTAAGCTGCCTCATGAGGAAGGAGAAATCCATGAAGAATTTGATCCTAAGTAGGAATAAATAGTGTTCAGGAAAGCATCCCTTGACATGATTGAGATGGTTAGAATCCTTTATCAAGAAAGAAAAGAGAGACTGGAAGGAGAAGGATCTAAAATTAACAAGGAAGGATAAGGATATTTAGGAATTCAAAATGATAAAGATAAGTCAAATAAGGGAAATGGAGGAAATTAAGGCAATGGAGAGCCATCATCCTCACCCTCATCATCATCCTCACCCTCTACTTCTTCTTCAGTACATCAACCACAAAAGTCCAAGAGCACTCGTAAAAATCCTTTTTTAAAACTTTATGGTAAGTTCGAATTGCCTATGTTTAATGGTGAAGTAAATGCATAAAATCTTGATAATTGCATTAGACAATTGGAGGCATATTTGAGAATATATAACCTTCAATATGATGATACAAAAATTCAATTAGCTTCTTAGATAATGGAAGATGCAACAATTGTTTGGTGGGAAGCCAAGACAAAGGAGGAAATCAAGAAATATGGTAAGATTGTTCTATCATGGTCAGATTTAACTACTGCTATTAAACAATAGTTTTATCCATTAGCTCATATGCAGAAAACCATCATGAACTAGAAAAACTTTAGGCAATTAAAGGGACAAAATGTGCAATAATGCAACCAAGAATTTAGGAGAAGAGCTCTCTTTTTAGGCGCGGATTTTAAAAGCCAAGATACTTTGCTAAAGTACATGGGATACTTACATAGCTACCTAAAACATACTATTCTCATGTTTAATCCCACCAATCTAGATGAAGTTTGTGTTCAGGCCACAACTCTAGAAGCTAGAGGGAAGAACATTTCTGAAAAGGTTAGAAAGAAACCTTTTAAGGGTAAAGCCAAGGAAAATAATTCAAAAGGTAAAAAAAAAAAAAATGCACCTATTAAGAAATAGGGAGAAAAAGTGGTTTGTTAACATTGTTCAAAAGAAGGCCATGATGAAACTCATTGTTGGAAATTACATCCAGAATTGAGGCCAAAGAAACCCAATAACAAAGGGAAATACAAAATTGTTTCTACAGCTCAACATGATTTAGGATTTGATTTAGGTGATGAATCTAAAATTAAAGTCATGGGATTGAAGAACATGAAGGGAAAATAAATTGAAGCTAAACCCAGTACCAATACATCAAACTATCACATAAACAATCCAGATGAAGAAGAAAGAATAAAATTGTTTCATGTGAGGGTCATATCCAAGCATAGCAAGATTGACACATTGTTTGACAGTGGGTCACAAGAAAAATTTATCTCTGAATTTTTGGTAAAGAAACTTAAATTTTATACAATACCACATCCAAAACCATATCCATTGGCTTGGATTTGTAAGGATGCAAATATATAGGTTTCAAAGAAATGTATATTGAGGTTTGCAATCACTGCAAGCTTTGTTGACACAGTTGAATTAGATGTGGTTTCACTTCACATCATTGGTCTTGTATTATGGATTCCTTACTTGTATGATATGAAAGAGATCTTCTATCTCCATGAGAACAAGTATAATTTATTCAAATATGGGAAGGAGTTCAATGTTAGAGAACATCGCAAGAAGACAAACATTGCTATGGTAAATGTTGGACAGGTAAAGAGGCTGGTAAATTAAAGTAAGAATTTTGTTCTTCTTATGATTAAGCCTAAAGATGATGTTAATCATGAACCTTTTGAAGGATGTGATCCTAAGTTTAAATCATATTTATATGATGTGGTTAATGGACACCATGAGATGTTTCATGAGACAACAGGATTTCCTCCAAAAAGATAAATTCAACATGAGATTGAGTTGCAGCAAGATTGTCCTCTTCCAAACATCGGTATGTATCGCATGTTGATAATGGAGAATTCTGAAATAAAGAGGAAAATCAAATAGATGTTGGATAAAGGAATCATAAGGCCAAGAACCTCGCCATGTGGTTCACCCATAGTATTGATACAAAAGAAATATGGGACTTGGCGCATGTGTGTAGATTTTCGAGCTTTGAATAAGATTACAGTAAAAAATCGTTAACCACTCCCAAGAATAAATTATTTTCTTGATCAACTGAAACAAGAAATTTTTTTCGCTAAGTTATATTTACGAAGTGGATATCATGAAGTAATAATTGCAGAAAGTGATATATGGAAAACTTCATTCAAAACCAAACAAGGACCCTTTGAGTGGCTAGTTATGCCTTTTGGTTTATGTAATGCTCCGGAAACTTTCATGCGAATTATGGATAGTATTTTGCGACCATTTCTGGATGAATTTTTTATTGTGTGTTTAGATAACACTTTAATATTTAGAAAAACAAGAGAAGATCATTTCTTGCATGTGAATAGAGTGCTTGATATTTTGAAGAAAGAAAATTTGTTTCTTAAGATGTCAAAGTGTGAGTTTGGAAAGACTTCTTTGGTCTATTTGGGGCATATTGTAGGAGGAGGAGAATTGAAGATTGATCCTTCTAAAGTGGAGGCCATTGTGAATTGGCCAACACCCAAAACAGTAGCTGAGGTAAATTTTCTTAGGTGCAACTCAATATTGGAGAATTTTTATTGCTAACTTTTCTTCCATCATAGCTCCTATGCATGCAATGACAAGTGTGAAGAAAGGCTTCCAATGGGGAGGCAAATAGCAGCAACAATTCGAAGCTTTAAAAGATAATATCAGTTCATCTCCAGTCCTTGAATTTCCAAATTTGAGACATCCATTCAAGATTCAAACCAATTCGAGTGATTATGCCATGGCACAGTTCTTTTGCAGCATAGTAAGCCTATCTCCTTTCATTCTAAAACTTATAATGGTGTTGTGAATAATTATCATACATATGAAAAAGAACTATATGCATTGGTACAAAGTTTCAAGAAGTGGAAACACTAATTGATGGGTAAATATACTATTGTACACACCGATCACCAACCATTAGAGTACTTGCAGTCACAAACAAAATTGCATCAATCAAGACATTTCAAGTGGATGGGATTTCTTCAACAGTTTCACTTGGTTATAAGGTAAAAAAGGGTATATTCAATAAAGTTATAGATATTCTTTCAAGACCAATCATTAGTTCTTCTAATTTACTCAAAAATGATTATGTTGTACATGAGAGTTACATAGAAAAGAATGCACATGGCATTGATTTTCAAGATGTGTATGCTATTTTAACTGAAGGGAATCAAGTTGAAGAAAAATATTATCACATGCATAAAAATTTGTTCTTTCATTTGGGAAAGTTATGTATTCCACAAGGAGAGAGGCTAAGTGTCATGAGATAATCCCATTCTTCTCTTATTTCTTGACACTTTGGGGTAAGTAAAACAATGGTGGATCTACATAGGTATTGTTATTGGCCTCGCATAATAGATAGTGTGTCACATTTTATAAGAGGATGTTCTATGTGTGCAACAATTAAGCCTAGTAATAGGAAACTTGGGTTGTACATGCCACTACAAGTACCATCAAGCCATGGGATATTGTCTCCATGGAATTTGTTGGAGGTCTACCTATGTCAAGAAAGCAACATAATTATCTTTTTGTAGTTGTGGATAGATTCAGTAAAATGTGTACGCTTATGCCATGTGAGAAAACCATTACTGGTGAACAAATTACTGAACTTTATTTTCAAAATGTTTGGGTTCAATTTTGATTTCCCACTTCTATTGTTAGTGACAGGGATTCTAGGTTCATTAGGAATTTTTGGTCAAATCTATGGAGAATGATGGACACAAAGTTGAAAAACAGTACTACTTTTCATCCAAAAATAGATGGACAAACCGAGGTGGTGAACAGAACAATTGTGCATCTATTGAGAGGATATTGCAGCAAACAACTTAAGTTGTTGGATGAACAACTACATTACATTCAGCATGCTTACAAGTGGGCAAAGCACTCTTCAACGCAGACCTCACCTTTTGAAGTATGCTTTGGGTATTTTCCAAAACCTCCATTAGAATTCATCTTTGGGGAGGATGTTGCAATTGATGGCCATAGTGACATTGATAAGCCTCTAAATTTCATTCACAAAATTCAGATTATACATAAACAAGTTCAAGAGAAGCTTTAGAAAAGTCAAAGAAAATAAAAAGAGAGGCATGACAAACATCGGGTTGATCACAAGTTTCAAGAGGGACATGAGGTATGGTTTCACAATAGCAAAGAAAGGATGCAAGGGGAAGGTAAAAATCTCAAACCCATTCTCTATGGTCCTTTCAAGATCATAAAACAAGTTGGTAACAATGCATTCCAACTTTACTTGACTTATTATATGCAAATGTATTCAGTTGTTTATGTTGAAAAATTATGCTTGTATGAGCCACCTTTGATCGATGATCAAGGAAGTGATGTTTAGCTACCTTTTACTGAAGAATTCTTGCCAAAATTTCTAGATGAGCTCAAAGAATATACAATTCTTGACAGGAGGACAAGAGCATCAAAGAGGGGAAGTGTCATCTACCTTCGATTTGGGCTCAAAGGCACTAAACCAATCAAGGAAAAATGGGTGGAGGTTGGAAAGGTGAGGGAGTTGTACCCTCATCTACTGAACAGGTAATTAAGTCTTTTGGGGTCCAAAATCTTCCCAATGGGGACGAATGATCAGGAGTTCATATTTTTTTCTCAAAATTCAAAGTTACAGGATTATGTTTAAACCATGATGGTTGTGTAGATCTCATATTCTTGATTCTGGTGCTACGAAAAGTTTAAAAATTGATGTTGTATGAGGAAGATATTGCGTTCTGATCGAATTTCCAAACTGGTAAAATTGCGACAGTTTGATGAGGTTTGATTGGGATGCACAGTCAACAAGGTGGAATGTACAGTTAGAAAAAAAGGATATTCCTCAGAATATTCCTTTCCACCAGGCCAATCGTGGTTTCAAAAGTGTCTGTTTTCTATTCGTTGTAAGGGTTTAGATGATCCAATCAGAAGTTGCCACGTGGCCAGCCCTGAGGCTGCCACGTTTCCCTAAAAAGGCATGGTAAAATTTTGTTGGAGGGTGCTTGAATCGACCCCTAGACCTCCCGTCGGGCATGCACACACATTACCATCTGAGCTACACGAGTTTCTTAACCATATTTCAAGTCGGGTCTATATTATCGTGTGTTGAAATCGCAATTGGGGGTTGGGAACCATTGGCGATCCCAACCCACCAGTGGTCCCCACAACATTATCACATGCTAAATATTAAAATTCAACCACTGCATGAATAAGTCTTAACCTGATGACATTAAATCGCAGTTGAAACCCTTCAACCAGAGTTACTACTGCAAGTTTCGCTAACAAACATGATAACCGTGGTTTTGGGGGTGCACATGTCGCTACCTCCAACCAAAAACATTTAATATTGCAGTCATTTTCTGTGGTAATTTAGAGGGCATGCCATTTTTGGTGGCCTATGCCCTTTTTAACTCCAGTTAAGTGGAGTTCTTCACTTTTAGTGGAGCTTTCCTAGGTGACGCTGGGCAAAAGGGAAGGAGGCCCAATTTTCGACCATTCTGAGTGAATGAAGAGTCATTTTGACTAACTGGAGAATTTTGGAGCCATTGGAGCAAAGAAAACAACCATTTGAGCATTGTAACTACATGTAATAGCAAAATTTTGAGCATAATGAAAGAAGGACAAGCCATTGGGAGCTGGACCAGCAGATGTAGCCCAGGAGGGCTGAACTGCTTCATCGTGCTTGCTGTGTAAACTTCATGTGGTGACTTGTTTCTCTATTTTAAACTGTTTTTCATTGTTATTTAAGCATATTTTATGCTTCTAATTCACTAAAAATCATCTACAATTCATTTATAAACTCCTTAAACCTCATGAAAACTAATGAACTGATTATGCACATGTTTTTAAACTAAAAAGACACTTAGCACAACAAAACTAATACAATCATATCATATCACATATCAATCAATATACATGGCTTGGATGGAATTACAGGATTCATTGCCGCTAATTGTTTGGGTTGATCTTTCATTAGATTTTCGTACTCCATCTGATCATTTTTCATCCATTTTCTTGAGTGAAGAAAGCATTATGGAATCCATGATTCCAGAAGGAGATCCATGGGAATATCATCATCATCATTCCCATCTTTAGGATTACGAAGAAGATAATATTATTGAACTATATCAACCTTCGATCAATACTTTATTTTCAAATTCTATTACAATTAATGCCATCGAATCCGAGCAAAATTTATCAAATATTGAAGAAAACATTTCTATCGATATTTTGACCAAACTCGACGTTGTAGAAAACATTCATGTCAGCATTTATTTTTCTCCATCCAAAATCGAAACTTATTTCTCTCTTTTTCGTGAGTTCCAAGATATATTTTCTTGGTCTTATGAGGAAATTTATTTTACTGTGTCAACCTTGTTAAAAAATGAAACAAGTGTTGAGGATAGTTCTTTTACTGTGCCAACCTCGATAAATGAAACAGATTCTTGAGGATGGTTCTTTTACTGTGTCAACCTTGAAAAATGAAACAACTCTTCAAGATATTTATTTTACTGTGTCAACCTCATTAAAAAATGAAACAAGCCATGACCATAATTCATTTTCTTGTGTCAAGCTCGTTAAATGAAACAATGTTCCATGAACATAATTCCTTTTCTTCTTTCAAGCTCCTTGAATGAAACAAGGTTCCATGATCATAGTTATTTTCCAATGTCAAGCTCATTAAAAAATGAAACAAATCCTCTCTTAATTAAGACAAGTCTTCCATTTAATCTCGTAAAATGAAACTTCATTCCATCCAACTATTAGTAACCAGTAGTCTACTTAGGTGAATGAAATTAAGCTTCGGGTGCATGTGTTCTTGCAGGGGGTATTCAACATGTGGTCTTACAGGGGGCGTTCAAAACTATCTCGAGTCCATTTCAGTTATTATCTTCAAGGCTCGTTAAACTCATGAAAATCCCAAGCTTCTTTTTCTATATTTCATGCTCATAAAACACATGAACATGCTAAGTTCTTTCCATATTTTCATGCTCGTAAATTAAATTTAAAGTCGGCCAAAGCATATTTTTATCCTCTTTTTTCGAGCTTTGATAAAAATGAAAAAGGAATTCAAGCACATTTTTATATATTGTTCGAGCTTTGATAAATGCGAAAAAGGAACCCCCTGGAGTCTTATTTTACCTCTTTTTAGACTCCAATAATGTGAAAATATTGTCGAGCACTTACCTTTTTTAACTCATAAAAGTAAATGAAACTACATCTGTTCAATATAAGTTTAACCCTTTTCCGCACTGAGATATATTATTTACGAAAAAAGGAACACATTAGTTGAACATGGCTAAGAGGTTTTCTTAGGTATCATTTTACACTTTTTTGGACTTGAGGAAAATTTTTATGAAAAATGACTCATGGAGTTTTCTTTTTGTCCCTTTTTCAAACTCTCTAAACATGAAAAAGGATCAAGTTTTCACTATTGTTAGACTCGTTAAAACATAAAATAGTGACGAACTTGTCGATCATGACAAGATCGAGTTTCGTTATTGCTAGACTCATTAAATCATTAAATAGTGATGGATTCACCCAGAGGGTCGAATTATAGATCAAGCATATGTTACCCTCCTCAACCTTGTTAAAAAATAAAGAGGTACTGGTCAGCAATGACTGGGGAAAATTTGGCAAAAAGAACAGAACACTTTATGGTAGCAGGTCACTCTTGAACATGACACTTTCACTCCATCACTATGAGTTTTGGGTTGGGTAATCTTCCTGAAGGTTCATCATACCCATGGTTAATCATATCATCACTTCAGTTTTGGTTCAATGCTGCCAACTCATTTCAGTGTCATCGATATGTTCAATAAAAGCCATCCAGTAATTCCTCATCTTCTGTAATACTCATAAACCTTCATTTTCATCACAGTAATCCCTGAAAATTGCTGCATCAAGTCACATTTTGTCTCCGAAATCATTACTCCTGTTTCACAATAAATTTTCTTCATGTCGACATCAGCTCATCATCCTAGAAGTTAAATTAGAAACATCTTTCCAGTACCTTGGATCTTTCTACATAACTAACGAGTTTATCGCTTACAGACCTTCGAATGAAATATTTTGTTTGGCATTTGACATCAAATAATCTATTCATGCCTTGCAAAATTGTGTTGCAGTACCTTGAGATACATTAACATCAATGGTGGTTTTCTCGTGTTTGTTAAAAACTCACATCATTGGTTGGTAATCAGAAGATGTCTTCCCATGTTCAACTTCAGATCATATATTTGCATGGTTATACTTGTACATGAACGATCGAGTGAACGAGATAAGAAGACCCCGGATCTAGTTTCATCCATTTGGGCTACGATTTCAGGAAATTGTACACATCATCTATACAATGGATTTACATATAGATCTTCATTTGAACATGGGCCTATATCTATAGGCATCTTTGTAGAAATTTGGATAACTGATATCTTATTCACCAAGATTCTCCTGATCACACACTATTTTAGCTTCATGCATAATACAGAATCTCTTCTACCATTGATCATCACATGCGGAAATAAAATCAATTGCATGCATACATTAAAACCACAAACAATCACACATATGAACACAGTATTTAATGGGAAATCTTAAAGCTGAAAACCAAAACTATCTGTATATTATATGTCATGGAGATCATGTAACAGTCATAGTAAAAAGCTCCTCACAAGCTCTCATGCACACCCTCAATTTCTACACACTATCAAGCTAGATCTAGCAAAACACATGCTCCAATCTTTTGCCACTTGATAGCCAGCCTCTATTGTGTTTTCAATGCTATGGGATGGCTTCATTAAATAGATAAACCACCTGGCTTGTACTGTGCAATCCTCATGGGCTTCTCCACCTATCTGTGTGTTGCAAAAAGCAATTGTATAGTCACAAATGATAGTTAACTTGCTCTTTCACCTATTTCTGCACTGGTCTCCACTGAAACTATCCATGCATTGAAGTTAACTGATGCATTATTTAGTTGATTAATGAGTTTATAATTAGTGAATTAATTAATAATTAATTCACACCACTCTCACTAATTGTATCAATTATTTAAACTGAATACAAATAGCTCAACTATGTTTAGATTAGTTAAAATAAATACAACTCCACTAACTTCTTCAATCAACTCCACCAAACTCTGTCACATGAGTTATAACTGAAGTGTTCATGCAATAGCTCCACATAACCCTCGATAATAGCGTAATTCCTTCTATCAGCTCCTGTGCCACATCTGTGCACTTAACTGAAGTGCTCCAAGAGAATAAGATAATGTTTATAGTCCAAATATTATTAAGAGCTAATAATATTCGACATATCTATTTTTAGACTGGCAGTCTAAAAATAGATTCCGCCCAGTATGTCTAAAAATAGAAGTCCATCTATTTTTTCCAACTTTACCAACTATCCACAAATAGCATACTGCAACTCATAGAACATGATCCATATGTCTAAAAATAGACATAGTCTAAAAACAGACTTTGCGCCAAAAATAGCCTGCGGGCCCACTTAGTGAAGGCGACTTCTTTCCACTAAGCTCATTATCTTGTTGCAATCTCAACACTCCCTCTCAACAAGATAAGGATTATCTGCAACCCCTATCCTGCCCCTGTGGTATTCAAATTTTCTCCTGGTGAGCGCCTTCGTCAAGATATCAACATCCCGATCCTCCATGGGAATGTATGAAAGTAACATGATCTTCCGCTACACACAATCTCTAATATGATGATACCGATTCGTGAAGCCATGCCACCTCAACTCATCCTCCTATCTGTACCATGATCCATATCCCGATGTGCCTCTGAGATATCTCAATACATGCTTGCCTACCTTCCAGTAGAGCTTGGTAGGCTTAACCATAGCTTGTGAAAGTTGGTTCACAGCATAGCATATGTCAGGTCGTGTATTGACCAGATACATAAGAGACCCCACCAACTATCGATAAACAGTGGCATACACTACCTCCGCCGAAGTAGCATCCTCCTTCCTCCATCCACCAGGAAGAGGTGTATAAATAGGCTTGCAGCCATGCATGTTTAACTTCTCCAGTATCTCCCAGGCATACTTACCCTGAGAAACAAACAGTCCACCACTGTGCTGCCAAATTTCCAATCCCAAGAAATAATGAAGGAGGCCCAAGTCCTTCATCTCAAACTCCTTTGCAAGATCAGCCTTGCATGAGTGTATCAACAGTTCATTACCTGTCAAAATCAAATCATCTACATAAAGTACAATGATCAACAACTTACCCTCCACTACAATCTGGTATAGGTTAGGATCCGCCTCACCCTTGGAGAATCCAAGTCCGGTGAAATAACTGTCTATCCATGTGTACCAAGCACAAGGTGCTTCTTTCAACCCATACAGCGCTCTCTTGAGCCTGCACACATGCGACTCGCTGTTGAAGATCTCGAAACCTTCAGGCTGCTCTATGTACACCTCCTCCTCAATGAATATTTTGAGGAACGCAGTCTTCACATCCATCTGATGAATGTGCCACCCCATCTGTGCTAAGAGAGCAAGAATCATTCGTGTGGAAGAATACTTTGCGACAGGTGCAAAGGTCTCCTCATAATCAATCCCCTCAATCTGTGAAAATCCTCGGGCAACAAATCTTGCCTTATACTTATCCACACTCCCGTCAGATGCCTGCTTCACCTTGTAGATCCATCTCAAACCCACCACTGATCTACCCTCTAGTCTCAGGAAAATCTCCCATGCACTATTTCTGACAATCAAATTATACTCTTCCACCATGGCATCTACCCATGCGGGGTCCTTCACAGCTTCCTCGAAAGAGGATGGATCTGTCACGATACAATTGCTCATAAGAGCCATGTATCCAGTATACCGGTCAGGTGATTGTCTCTGTCTGCATTATGATGTAGGTGCTTCTACAACCTTCTCTGCATCTTGAGCCAGTCGCTCAGCTTCTGTAGTGCGCTTCCGCCCTCTGATGGTTGGCGCTGCCTGAGTGGTCTCTTTCACTCCATGAACCTCATCTTGTGGCTCATCCACATCCTAAGACTCATCCTTAGGAACTAATAGCTCCTCGTCTGCATGCAATTGTGGCTCCCTCTCAAGCGAACACTTCATGGCTTTATCCTCATGAAATTTGATATCCCGTCGCACAACAGTCTTGTGACTGTCTGGAAAATACACACGATAGTTGTGGGGCGTATCAGTGTACCCCACAAATATCCCAACCTCTGCAGTTGGCTCCAACTTCTTCCTAGCACCCTTCGTCACATGAATGTAAATAGGTGAACCAAAAATCCTCAAACGGGAAATATCAGGCCTCTTACCAGAAAATTCCTCCTTGGGTGTACTCATGCCAAGTATCCTGTGAGGGCAACGGTTCTGCACATATACTGTAGTATTGCATGCCTCAACCCACAAGTGAATGGGTAGGCCCTGATCATGCAACATCGCCCATTCAGCACCCATGATCGTTCTGTTTCTCCGCTCAACAACCCCATTCTGCTATGGGTTATGAGGTGCTGTGAGCTCTCTTCTAATTCCTTTTGTGCTGCAAAAGTCCTTGAATTTGCCAGAGATTAATTCACCACCATTGTCGCTCCTTAGAGCCTTCACCTACTTCCCTAATTCTTTCTCAACCAGTGCCTTGAACTCACAGAACTTTGAGTATGTCTTGCTCTTCTTCTGCATGAAGAAGATCCAGTAGTTACGAGAAAAATCATCAACAAATATCACATAATACCTGTGCTTTGCTGTCGAAGCTGCTGAGAAAGGTCCACACACGTCTCGTGAAAGGTGGCGCTGACTGCCGTGGCACGACTATCCTTCTCGTGAAAGGTGGCTTTCACAAATTTTCCCAAGGTACACCCCTTGCACTGATCTGACTGCACAAGAGTTCCTTTAGGAAGCTCAGTAGAAATCTTCTGCAGTATCTTCAAAGCTCCATGGTGAAGGTGGCCCAATCTCCGGTGCCACAACTCGCCATCATCCCGGCTCACCACTCCTTTTCTCTTGCCTGCAATTGCTGCACAGCCATCTACCTACAATTGATAAAGGTTCTTAACTCGAGCCCCTATCCTCCAGGTCTCACCAGTTGCCTTACTTCGCAGGAAAGCCTTTCCCTCGCTAAAGACAACATCATATCCCTTGTCTTCTAACATCGCCACAGAGATCAGATTCTTATTCAATCTTGGAACATGAATCACTTCCTTCAATAAGAAGGGTTTACGAGACTCCCTCTCAAAGGAAATCGTATCGATACTGGTCGCACTATATCTACCATCATCGCCCATCTCAATGTGCACTCGAAGATATTTCTCATCCAAATCAGTAAACAAATCTCGATATCCTGTCACGTGAAAAGACGCACCACTTTCAAGAAACCACACTGATCCCGTCATACTTGAGACCAAGCATGCGATCAGTGTAAAATCTAGCTCAAACTGCAAGGCTAGGGCCTCTCCAGCTGCAGTCCCAGCAGCCTGCTTACTTTTCTTCTTCTGTGGACAATTTGTGGCGTAATGTCTGTGTTGCTGACAGTGAAAGCACTTCACCTTGGACATGTCCTGCTTCTTGCCTTTCGTACCGGATTGAGAAGATTTCTTGCTCTTCCCCTTCTTTTCTTTGGTAGCCAAAGTGAAATTCTCTTCATCAGAGTTCTTTGATGAATATCCATCCCTGTTACTTCGCCTTATCTCCTCTTGCACAAGATCCGACCAAAGTCGCTCCCATCCTGGCAATTTCTCCCGACCATTGACAGAGTCCTGATAGGAATGCCAACTCTTCGGAAGCCTAAGGAGAGCCAAGCTCACCAAGTCTTCATCATCAATAGTCACCCCCACACTTCCCAGCTCATCGCTGCATTGGATGAGCTTCGTGAGGTACTTGGGCATAGTGTCACCTTTCTCCATCTTTATGTTCCTGAGTTTGTCCTTGAGCGCCAACTTCCTCTGGTCGCTCTTGCTTTGGAATAAATCTGTCAAAGCTTTCCACAACAATAATGGAGAAGCCTTACCATGAAGGCTGGATACTATTTGATCCTTCACGCCCTCCAACAGAATCCTTCGACACTTTGCTGTCTTCTTTTTCCATGCGTCAAGTATGGCGGCATCACTAAAAGTAGGCTTTGGAATTTCTGCATCTATGAACTCCTTCAACCCATTGTCATCCAGCACCGCCTCCATCCTTTCCTTCCATGCAATATAATTCGAGCTTCCCTCAACGGTATACTCCAACCGCAATCTGTTGAAAGACATCTCAACTTCGACACCAAGAAAACACTGCTCCAAATTCGAATTCCACCAGCACAAAACTCAACCGCTTCAATGTTTTGTAATTTCTCCAATGATCAATATCACTTCGATACCATGTAGAAATTTGGATAACTGATATATTATTCACCAAGATTCTCCTGATCACACACTATTTTAGCTTCATGCATAATACAGAACCTCTTCTACCATTGATCATCACATGCGGAAATAAAATCAATTGCATGCATACATTAAAACCACAAACAATCACACATATGAACACATTATTTAATGGGAAAGCTTAAAGCTGAAAACCCCAACTATATGTATATTATGTGTCATGGAGATCATTTAACAATTATAGTACAAAGCTCCTCACAAGCTCTCATGCACACCCTCAATTTCTACACACTATCAAGCTAGATCTAGCAAAACACATGCTCCAATATTTTTCCACTTGATAGCTAGCCTCTATTGTGTTTTCAATGCTATGGGATGGATTCATTAAATAGATAAACCACCTGGATTGTACTGCGCAATCCTCATGGGCTTCTCCACCTATCTGTGTGTTGCAAATAGCAACTGTATAGTCACAACTGATAGTTAACCTGCTCCTTCACCTATTTTTGCACTGGTCTCCACTGAAACTATCCATGCATTGAAGTTAACTGATGCATTATTTAGTTCATTAATGTATTTATAATTAGTGAATTAATTAATAATTAATTCACACCACTCTCACTAATTGTATCAATTAGTTAAACTGAATACAAATAGCTCAACTATGTTTAGATTAGTTAAACTGAATACAAGTCCACTAACTTGTTCAATCAACTCCACCAAACTCTGTCACATGAGTTCTAACTGAAGTCTTCAAGCAATAGCTCCACATAACCCTCAGGAATAGCGTAATTCCTTCTGTCAGCTCCTGTGCCACATATGTGCACTTAACTGAAGTGCTCCAAGAGAATAAGATAATGTTTATAGTCCAAATATTATTAAGAGCTAATAATATTCAACATATCTGTTTTTAGACTGGCAATCTAAAAATAGATTCCGCCCAGTATGTCTAAAAATAGAAGTCCATCTATTTTTTCCAACTTGACCAACCATCCACAAATAACATCCTGAAACTCATAGAACATGATCCATATGTCTAAAAATAAACATAGTCTAAAAAATAGACTTTGCGCCAAAAATAGCCCGCGGGCCCACTTAGTGAAGGTGACTTCTTTCCACTAAGCTCATCATCTTGTTGCAATCTCAACATATATTGGGAAAAATTACGATGTAGATGAATTTCTAATTTATGTACATGTTGTGATAGTTTATGTGTTAAGCATGGGTATGCCTCCCTTAAAAACTCATGTCTAAGATGTAAGATAGCATGATGTAATATATTGCGAATTGATGCAGTTCATCATCCGCTTCAGATCCTACTCATCACATCGTAAAGCATCTCATCCAAATATTATAATTATTATTTTGACTTCATGCTTTAGGGGGTAGCGTTATAGGTCAATTTGGGCATCATTCCCCAAGACCTGGTCAAATTGGGCATCATCCTCCATGACCAATGAATAGGGTCTATCATCCCCTTAATAAATTTGCTATATTCCCTAAGTGAAGACGTTCCTTTGATGACTCCAATTGTGAGATTTCCAAGGTTTGAAGTATATATTATATGACCTGTTGACTCAACAATGCTCCTCTACAAGGGCCTAATTGCATTGAAGTGCACTTACCTCCATGCAAAGGTGTACTGCAGCGCACTTCCCAACATTAAGGGTGTGTTGGTCTCCTGGGAGAGAAATCACCATTTTTTTGGGAATCTCCACATGTCTAGTGCCTTATAAAAGAGCTCATAGGTGTCATACTTCAAATATAATTGTCCATTCATCACCTCTGAACTTGGAAACATGTCTCGCCTATTATTATAAAGCCATTCAATTCCATTTATTGAGAAACTACCTTCAATTTACCTATAAATTGAGCACTCATCTAAGTGTCAGGGAGGAAGAATTTGTGTTATATTATGCTGTCAGATTCTCAATTGATGAGAACTGGAAGTACTTATATGTTGCTGAGATGATTCTTGGTGTGATGAGGACGGAATGAAGTTGGAGCAGTTTGATGGCGAATCAATCTATTAGTTGTAATCTTCTCCTACTACTTTCTTAAGAAAGATATATGTTCATTTTCTCATATGTATTCTTACATATTGTGAATTGCATTCTCAATTGTGTATGTATTCTCAGATCTAATCGGTTCAATTTGGTTAAGATAAGTATATACTTGTATATTTGTATGTTGTTTTTTGTTCTCTGTCTTTGATTGCAGGAATCGATCTAGCTGCTTTAGTTGGATTGAGAGTGACAACAACAAGGACAGAAGGAGAAGGAGAGTACAAGGATCACAAGTAGGCTTCTTTCCTTTCTTTCTACCTATTTGTCTTAGAGAAAATAATAGTTTTTTTTCTTATGTTGTTTTGAGTGAAGGTACACCACACTCAGGGAATCTAGTTTATCCAAAGATTAGAATTATATATAACATATGTATTCCCCTCTATCCCATTCTAACAGTATAAAATATTTAGAACCAACTTGCTAGGCTACCTTAATGAAGTGTGTTCTTTTAATTTCTCTTCTTTTAACAAAATCAAACCTATTTTATGAGGCCACCATCATCCTTCTTCCATCAAGAGTTTTCAAATGATATGATTTTCACCAAATTGTGAGCTTTGGAAAAGAAATTATGGCCCTTGGAATATTTTCCTCATATTCAATGTCAATATACAATGCATATCACACATGGTAAACATGTGGAAATCCTATCCATGTGTCACCACCACATAGCTTGAGATCATATGGTATGTTTCTTGGAGACAACGTGTCAGTGTAGGATGGCATTAGTGAGGACATCCACATGATTAATAAAGATTTTATAAAAAAAATTCCCAGAGACAGACACCATTAAGTACAAAGTCAAATTGATCTTGAAGAAAAATTCATTCAAACAAACTAGTGATTACAAAGTTCTATTTAATAAAATGGAGAGAAAAAATTTATTAGAGAAAGTTTTATTACTTATGGGAAAAAATGAATCTAAAGCTTAAAATCTAAGATTGAAATGTGAAATGGAATACAGGAATAAGAAAAATAGGTGAATGAGGTTATGGAGTGCCTATTAGGAATTCTTTCAGAAAAGAACAAATGTTTTTTTTTTCTCTTTATCATAACATTAATAAATATGTATATTCTCCAAAAAATTTCTTTCGCATCATATATAAGTTTCATAGGAAGAAAAATAACAATGTGATAAAAAACATAATAAAATGACACCACAAACTATAATCTTCCACAAGATTGGGAAACAAACTAGTTTGCCTTTATTGATCTCCAAAAAAAATTCATTATTACACAACTAAGCCAAATTCTTAGAATTTTATTTGCTTCCCCAATCTAATTGTCAGATAATCAATTTTAAAACAATTTTTTTTTAAGTTATAAACATATTTTCTTTCAATAAAGGTTAAGAAAATATAAATTACAAATAAAAATTTAATCTTTTATATATGGAATTTGGGATAGTGATGTGCCATTTCTTGATGCATTGGTACATGCAATGATTGAGGTAGAGAGGCATGGCTGGCCCAACTTGGGATTCCGAACTTCTAGGGCATCTCATGTACATGCAACTATCCGTGTGGATTCAAATTTTTAGATATCCCCACCGTCTACTTAACCTGAATTTGGTAATCCATAGAAAATGTTTTTCCAATGTTTGCGGAAAAAGAAGGTTGTTGAGGTTAATTTGAATTATCAAAATCTCGTTTTTGGTTCAGATGTTTTTTGGGACCGGGTGGTAGGATTACAACAGTGTGTTGTAGTGGGTAAGTAGTATTATTTTCATATGGATGAATCTCAGATGGCATTGTAGGTTTTAGACATTGGTAACCTATTCTTAGGTACTCTCCTCTTTTCAACCTTTTATACAATCAATTGTTTTTCTTCGACTTTATTAATGATGATGATGATACGAATATTTTGGGATCATACTAAGTTCATGGTCATGGGTTCCTCTCTTTATATCACTGACATGTGGCCTTTAATCCATAGGTAGAATTTCCATGAAAGAAATTGGTTTGCGAAAAACTCCCTAGTTTACCCCTCATATTTTGGTCAGGTGAATCAGTAATGATAATAAAAAAATCCATTGGTAAATTTTATTTCTTGGAGGAATAAATTCTGTGACAAAGAGATAAATGTATCAGACTTATTTTGGTGGAGGTGGAATTCGATTTTGGCCTACATGCGGAGGCAAAGCTCAATTGGGGTGGTCAGGTGAATCAGTAATGATAATAAAAAAATCCATTGGTAAATTTTATTTCTTGGACGAATAAATTCTGTGAAAGAGAGATAAATGTATCAGACTTATTTTGGTGGAGGTGGACTTCGATTTTGGCCTACATGCGGAGGTAGAGCTCTGTTGAAATTATTAAAGTCACCTGCCGTGCCTTGGGCAGGAAGAACAAAGAACAAAGTACAGTAGCAGCAGCAGCAGCGCAGAGGAGATTGAGTGCATAGCACCGTATAATAAAGAGGAATGGAGAAGAATTAAATTTTGATGGGCCGCAGCCAAGTATAGCAGAGGAATTAATTTTGTTATGGGCGAGAAGTTACTTCAGCAGAGAAATGAAGACTTTTGTCTACAAAGGAGTAGTTTTATTTAAAATAGTCAAGTTGGGCTTTAAAGCCCTTAACAGCCAAAATGAATGAATTGCTTATAAACAGGCGGAAGTATTTTATGAGGAGGAAGGACAAGTGGTCCCTACCACTTAAGCGCTTTAGTGCAGATCGCAGAGCGCAATTTTCAGATTTTCATATGTGAAGTGTCTTGTTGATGTGGATTATTTGCGATGAGTGATCGTTGCGCCATCGCACGATCACAACATTGCAATGTCGCAAATCACCCTCCGCCCATTCCATTGTATTGATCGCAAATATTGAAAGCTGCGATGTGCGCCCGTCGCACCATCGCAATATCGCAATATCGCATTTCCATTGTTCGTTTCCGCCATGTGTTATCGCAGATATTTGTGATGCGATCCCATCACACATCGCAAATATCGCAAATCGCACTTTTTCCGTTCCGCCATATTGCATATCGCAATACTGTCAATTGCGATGGCCAACTACGACGTGGTCCCAACTCGTATGTTGCACCATGTTAAGTTTTATGTTTGGAAAGTGATTTTCCTTTGTATTTTGGTTTATTTATCTGTTTATGTTTCATATGTAATTTTGTTCCACCGTGCCATATAAAAGGAGAAAAGGCCCGAGATCCATTGTAATGAATGTATTGTATTTCATTGTAAACGTTGTGTGAGCCCGCGGGCAAAGAAAACACAGTAAGAAGAACTGAGCACTGCTTGTGCATTCTTGAGAGACAGAGAGTTGTTTAAGAGCACTGCGTCTGTAGCAGTCGAGTTTATTTTGTGAATCCCTCACTGTTGAGGAATAAATTTGTAACAGCTTTTGTTTTTAAGTTCTATTAATCAAATAGAAGAAAGCATTTTCATGCCATCTCTGTCTGCAAGCGAAAGTTCTGTTTTTTAAACTTCTCTATGTTGTAGAGGAGAGTTTGTTCTCTCCACTGTTTGCTTGGAATTTCCAAAAATTCCAACAAGCTCAATTGGGGTGGCTTCTCTAGTAGGAAGAAAACTGACTATTGGGAAATTCATTTTTTCTCCCTAAGTTGTCATTAGATTGAACATATTATTTCCAAGTGCCTGTGTAGATTTGGAAAATGGAAACGTGGAATATCAGAGACTGTCCATGATGGGGTCGCCCATTGATAACTGTACACTCTTACATGAATTAGGGTATTGTTCCACACTCTCTTAGATTATTTCTCGGTGGCACATCAATCACGAGTTGTGGAATTAGAAAAGAGGAAGAATGATATTTTGCTATTATAGGAGGGGTGGCAAATGAAAAGACATGCTCTCTAGGTATTAGGTCGAGACCATAATACTATATTATTTCATAACCATGCATCGAAGGGCTGTATGGAGAACTCCATGTCAGATATTCAATATATTGATGGTAATTTCTTATCCACTCTTCCTGTCATCCAGGATGAGGGATTGAGATATTTTTCAATCAATATCGGGCTAAAGAAGAGGTGGATTTTGTGCAACAGATGGGGGTTGTTGATTCATATCCAAATATGTTCGATGTCGACACAAATACTATTATATTTCAATGCATTACTATTATATTTCAATGCATTATTGTCGAAGAACTAATGGCTACGACGAAATCATTTGTTCGGGAAAAAATCACTGGACATCATCGCTGGCTCATTGAATTATTTTTACACTTTCAGGATATTATGGGTACTAATATATTGGCCACTGCAAAATAATCTCAAAACATTGTTCATATCCTTGGTGATATAAATTCCATTTTCATTATATTCATTCCAAATTTTTCACATGCATTAATCATTTTTAATTACATGCGTATCTCTTTTTGCAACACCTTATACAGTATAATCTCCAAAATCATTGCTAATAGGGTGAAACCTACATTGTCAGATGGTATTGCCCAAAAACAATTCATGTTTCTTCTTCAAAGACAAATTCAAGATGTGGTTGCTATTACACAGGCGACACTATGTTCTATCAATTATAATAAGCTGGATGCGATAATATTGAATATGTACCTACAAAAATCTTTCAACTTTGTCGATTGGACCTTCCTTCGACTAGTCCTACACAGTATTTCCATTTCATTTCAAGTATCAAAAGGGATCATGGCCTTTGTATCTATTGCAAACTTTGTTGTATTTGTTAATGGAAATCCTACTAATTTCGTTTCTGCCTCTCTAGTTCTCCTATGTATATTATATGGGGAATTTTGAAAAGAAGAAATTCACTCATCTTTGAGAACAATTTTCCTAATATCTGAGAGAGGTGTGTTCGCATCGTTTCATGTTACAGGGAAGCATATTTTAGCGAGGGTACACCTACTGTGAGACAAATTTCTCCTCTACGATATTTAACACCCTTTTCGTGGGGTTACTTTGATGGTGCAAAAAAGGATGGGATTTGTGGTTGTGGCGCCTAAATCATCATTTGGCCAGGCAATATGTACCATATAATATGAAATGGGGTAAAGGGAAAATTGCACAAGTTGAAGTTCTAGCACTATGGGGAATTCTATTATGTGCATGTAGCTTTGGGTTGGTATAAGTGGAATTCTTCGAAGATTCACAAGTGATTGTGGAGTGGGTTTCCAATAGATTTGCTTTCTTCCTTCCACTCGTTTTCAACTGGTTGGGTAGAATTGAGAAAATCATGGAACAATTCATTGATATGACAATTACTCATACACATTGGGAATTCAATTCAATTGTGGGCAGGTTACCCAATGTTGACCTTTTGCTTCCTTTTGGTATGGTACAATACAAATTCTATGCAAATTCCATCTATGAGCACACTGAAATTTTTTTCATTCACTGAGCATTGGCACCTATGACTGTCGCACATGGACTCTTGGGTTTCGATAGGAGTTGTCTTTAGTGCAACTTTTTGAAGTTTTTGGTGTTGGAATCCGGCGGAAAAAATTGAGGTGAACTCTGATTTATGTTATTTAAACTATTTTTTTTACTATATATATGGATTCAACACCCTAAAAAACCCCTAGGGCACTTGGATTGTGCAAGGTTACTGATCAAATTTCTGTTTTCATTGAATTCCTCTGGGATTTTCGATTAGAAAAACCTTCAAAAAGTCACACTAAAAACAATTTACGGTAACTTTTTACGGTGTACTTTCTCTAAATTTCCGTAGGACTTTATTGAAAAGAGAAGTTTGATTGCTAACTTTGCACAATCGAAGTGCTCTAGAGGTTTTTTAGGGTGTTGAATCCATATATAGAGTCCAAAAACTCTGAATAACAAAAACCAAGATTTTACCTCAAAAATTTTCATCGGATTCCGGCACCTGAAACTTCAAAAAGTCGCACTAAAAGACAACTCCAAAAACAATTAGATTTAGATATATTTATTGAAAATAAAAATATATAAAACACTAAAAAATAAAGCTTTACTACTTTAAGGTTTTTATAATTTGAATACAAGTATAGGGATACCTTCTTTAATTATAGAAGTAATTTGTTGTAATTTTTTTCTGTGCAGCATTCAAACTCACTGTGATGGACAAGTGAACTACGACAAATGTATTAGGTATAACATATTGTTTACATATGTCGTAATTCACTTGTCCACGTATATATAAAAGTTTGCTGGAATAGAAAGAACGAACGTGCGGGCCCAGTTGTATTCATGCACACATCGGAAATGAGCCAGATATTAATTGTTGACATGGGCTAATGAGTTAGCAGACTGTTGGGTAACGTGCCCGTCGAAAACAATGAGTGGTTTCTGGAAAATATAAATGGACGTTTCTACCAAGCCCGCGTTTTGGCCCGGACGGCAGAAATTCGCCGGAATCCGGTCAACTAAATTTGCAAAAATCAGGTAGTTGCAGTGCTTGGAATCCATTTTTGATAGTGGAAATGGATTCAGCACTATCAAAAACCCCTGCGGCACTCAAAATATTAATGTTTAACAACTTAAAACAAGTTTCTGGGCAAATCTTTGCCGGATTTTCTGAAAATCGTTCCCGGATTTTGGGTCAAAACGCGGGCTCTTTAGACTACGGTAATCACTTCTGACAGGTCAACAGGCTGTTTTGCGAGATGTAGAGTTAGTCGTTCGAATAAATTATGGTCGTTGATCTTGAGATTGGTTGTTTTTCTATTCCGCTTTTCCGACGGGTCCCTCTCACTTATCCTACGTTTATTTGGGAACAGAAGAATGTGAGTTTATGGTCGTTTATCTTGAGTTGGGCTTTTTTTTTGCTATTTTCCTTTTTCGATGGGTTCGTATCACTTATCCTTCCTTGATTTCGGTAAATCCTCATTCACAGCCAAGCACAAGGCTTTAGCATCATCATCAACTTCCGGGAAAATCTCTTCTGCATGGACTCTTTTCGCACCACCTTTCCATGAAGATTCTATACCCATAAAAAAAAATTAGCAGGTATAAATTCAGAATAGGTGACTGCCTGGTGTGGTTATCCCTGGAGAACAATTATCTCACCAATTGCATAAGCAATTTCTATGCATTCACTTACAAATGTTTCAGTATCAAATTTCAAGCCAATTGCCATACATGTTGCATACAATAACTTCCCAAGCCAATTGCCATACATGCTGCATACAATAACTTCCCAATGATCACCCTGAGCTCATGTTTTTCATGCATGTAAAATAAATCCTTTGTCACACTCAAAACTCTCAAAATGTCCATGTGAGTTTCCTCCTTTCCTCCAATCAAAGTTACAATCTTTGGAGCTGCCACACATGTAAAATCTAGATATGTACAAGTTACATTATTCATTAGCCTGTATGCAGCTTGGATAGATGAAGTAATTTGATAAGGAGGAGGATTAAGTGACAAATATCTAAAATACATTGCACAAACACCGAGAGAGGATCTGGTGGAAGCAGCACTTTCGAAAAGCTAAGAATTCTATTAGTAGGAATCATAGTTGAATGAGAAGCAGTTCCAATGTAGAGTGGTCAAGGCTTCTTCTCAGTTGGAGTAGTAACATTTCAAAACTTTGTTCGGGATGATATCATACATTTCCCTTACCTTGGATAAGAGATATGAAACAGTTTCATCAAATCATTTAATTTATTTGAAGAAATTGTACCAGCAGATCTTAAGTATAAATAGTCTTTCTTAAAATTAGAACACAAAATCCATAAAAACTAAATATCCATATCTAACCGTTGGACCACATCCCGAGACTTCAAACCATTCACAATACTTCCGATAACAATCCCCACAATCATCCTCGTCGGAGCTAGACGGAATTATGAAAGGAAGATGTATGTATTGGTATATCAAGGGGTCTTTGTTCAATTTTGAAGCGTTTGGTGCAGCCAATTTTTCGTCTTGGGCTCAATACTCTGATTCAGCCCCTTCTTTGTTCTTTGAATTTTTTTCTCTACTAAGATTTCTTTCAACTCTAGTTCTCATTTTTAATTGTTATTTTCGCATCTTCCAATCTGTCACTTTGACTGTCTAGGTTTCTAGATTAGAAAATTTCCATTGTATATTTTCTAACCTTATTATTTGGAAATCGATGTCTTGGATATACAAGATCCATTAAAGGTCTGATTTCAACTATTTCAATACTTGAAACCGTGAACCATTGTACCCGAATTTTTCTTGGACGTATTGCACAATGTTTGAAGCGAACTTTGTCATCTCCTACTACTGTGCATACCAACACAAGGATATCCACACAGTAAGTGACATGTCGAGATACCTTGATTGATGACACACTGCTTCATGTTCAGATATTCCTTCAACGAAAAATAATAAGCACAAATTGTGATGGAAAGGTGCATTGCAAAGGGTGACCAGTCTAAATATTCATCGCAAATTATTTCAGAAAGAAAAAAAAAATTAGCACTACTTTATAGATATTAACAGTAGTACTACACATGTCTTGGATCTTTTATCTATCCTTCCTTCTACAAACATATAGATTTACCTATAGATTTCTGACAGAAAAATTGTTCTAGATTATCTTCATATGACTGACTAATTATCAACTTTTAATTACACAGTATTACAAATTTCTATAATACCCTATCTGCCGTTAAAAAATTCATCACAAAAATATGATCTTCCCTGTATAACTAGCAACATTTAAAACTCTAGCTTGTCAGTCCTTAACGATATTTTCCAGTGTTGGTCATACCTCCCTGTACCAAAAAAAAATAATTTACATGCTTTCCTATGGATACCTCTTTTTGATAATAAATTCGCAGTCCAATTTTGTTCTCTATGTATGTGGTCAAAGGAGACTTGCTGAAATGTTCTTATTACCATTTAGATATGATTCATCCAATTTATAAGGAGAGGCTTGATCTCATTATGCCCCTTGGCCCATTCTATGATGTCTTTGGTGTCCCCAAATATCTGAATTTAATCTAATCCAAACCATTTGATAGCAATCAACACTCCCTATAATGCAATTAATTTTTTTCTAATGTTTGTGCTCACCCCTCCCTCTCACCAGAGATCATAATATTCATCTATAGTTGTATAAATTACCACACCACAACCACATTTTCTGCCAACATTGACTCCATGAAAGAAACTTATAGGATATGACTATCATAGGTCTCTCTTTTTTGGAATCTTGTAAGGTTTGCTAATCTTCGATGGTCCTATCTCATTGAAATAAGCCATATCCTTGCTAATATCATCTCAGATCTCCACACATTTCTTGTAAAAAATGATTGTGTTCCTTCTTCTCCAAATACTCAAAAATATGTATAATGGGAGTGCATGATAAACCTATAATTTTCTCCGGACTTTGTGGACACTGAGATTAACGGTAGCCTTCCTTTCCTTGATGTGCTCATTTTGAGGAATGATGATGGCTCTTTCTCACACCGAGTCTATCAAAAGAAAAACCACACAAAGTAGTACCTTCATGCTAGCTCTCATCATTTCCAGCTCAAAAGGTTGTGTTCTCAACACTTTGGCCACTAGAGCTTTGAGGGTTTTGGATGGTGAGCATTTGGAGAGTGAGAAAGCCCATGTCCTTAGAGTTCTTAAGAAGAATGGGTATAGTAAGCAGCAAGGTATTAATTCTTTCTTAAATGCAAGTTGAGTTCCTAATCCAAAAAATATCCGAGTAAGGTTGTTGGTGGCATTGAGCTTCCATTTATTCATGGTAAGACTCACAAGATTGCTTGGATTTAAAGAAACATAGGATTTATTCTAATTTTAAACCTATGAACACCATTTGTGGTTCCCCCATATTTGTCAAAGACCCCTTGGACCCGAAGTGCATGAAAGGCGTCTATTTGATCCCTTTCTCCTATGGGATTCACTACATTGGAGAAACCGATCGCTCTATATGTAAAATGATCCAACACCATGTTGTTGATCTTAGGCATTGTAGGACTCGATCCTCAACTCTTGCAGAACATGTGGGGAAGACTAATCACCTCATTTTTTTGGAAGAGTCAAAAGTCATTGCTAGTGTTGAGCAATTCCATCACCGCAAATTTAGGGAAGCTGTTGAGATTGAAAAAAGGTTTCATACATTGAACAGGGACGATGGGTGGAAAAATATCAGTTGTTGGATTCCTGTGCTCTCATCCTAGTTCTTGTTTCTTCCCTCCTTTGGATTTACATTTATCTTTTATTTGATTTCCCCCTTTTTTTCGTATATTTATATATCGAATTATTATTATTGGATATTATTTATGGTCCACTCTGTTGGGTAATTGTGTTGATCTTTTATTTTTTGTGTTAGTTGTTTTGTATTAGGAATTTTACTATTTTTATTTAATCTATTAATTTTTTTATTAATTTTATTTGTTAGTATTAATATTATAATAAAATAGTTATATTTGATTTTAATATGAATTATATTGTTTATCATTTTTATTTAGTTTTATTTATTTCTTGTTTCTATTTTAATCTTTTTTTTCCTTTTCTTTAATTTCTAATTTGTTGACTTTGATTTTGTTGTTTTATTTAATAATTTCCTAACATTCAATTATATTATTTTATGATTTTTTGGTCAATGAACATTGCATATCTCTCTACAGTATATATATGATTAAGTGTTGGATGAGCACAATCATCTTTATAGTGATGATAACCTACACTAAGTCGTTCAAAATGTGTTGGGCTCTTGAATTTATGATTTTATATTGACGCTATCTTTGTCATACTGTGATGTTCGACCATGGTTGACCATGATTGATTTTCATATTGAGGCAATTTTTGTGAGACTGTGACATTGAACCATGGTTAATTACCATATTGAGAAAATCTTTGTGACAATGCAATGTTGGACCATGGTTGATTATGATTGATTTCCATATTGAGACAATATTTTCATAATGCGATGTTGGACCATGACTGATTTCCATATTGAAACAATCTTTATCAGAATATGACATTGGACCATAATTAACCATAATAATATTAGTTAATGTTATTAATATTAATATTAATATTTACAAATAATATTAAAAGTTGATATTAAAATGTTATAAATATTTAATGTTATTAATATTAATGATATTAATATAATAATATATTAATTAATATTAATGTTATTGTTAATAATAAATGTTGTTAATAGCATTTATCGCTATTATTATTATCATTAATATTAATATCATATTTATTATTATCATCAATATTAATATTATTTTATCATTAATATCATATTTATTATTATTATCAATATTAATATTATTTATAGTAATAATGTCAATATCATTAATAATATGAATATCATTAATTAAATTTATTAAAATTAATAATTAACATTTAAATTAAAATTAATATAAATATTTATAGTATAATTATTTTTTATTTTTATTTTTTTAACTGTAACGGATATGAATTTTATTTATTTAAGAAAGAGAGGAGGGGTCTTTGCCAAGGCAGCCCCCATTACAATGAAAAGGTCCATCTAGATCTGCTTATGTGATGTTACATTTCAGGGATTTTGAAAGAAATTTTCGTCGTTTATAATAAAGTGTCCTTTCATGAGAGAGCATCCTTTGTTCGCCATCTGATCTGCTTCGCTATTCAGGTTTATGAGAATATGATAGAACTTGAAAGAGGCAAAGTCTTAAAGGACTCTTTTCAATCTGCCCAAAATTTTGTTGAGGTTGGCATTGCTGAATGGTTCTTTGGTGTTTAGTTTTTGATTAGGATCTCTGAATCTCCAAAAACTTGAAGGTCTTTGGCACCCTTGTCTCTAGCTATGAGGAAGGCTTTGAGAAGACCTAATAAATCTGCTTGATTTTTGGTTTTATGGCCTAAGCCCCAACATAAGCAGTCTCTTGATGTCCCATCCGAAGAATAAAAGACCCCACCTGCACCAGCGATCCCGGGGTTTCCTTTGGAGGCCCCATCGAAGAAAATAGTGGGTAGATTCTTATCCCTCCACCAGCTTATGAAAGATTCCTCAAAGTCTCTTATACGCCATTCCAGATTTGATGTTTGAGGAGTAAGAAGATATGCTCAGGGAGAAGGCTCAAGGGAGCAAAGCCACCTCCTTTCTTCGGGCTGGAGCAAAGAGTATTATGTGAAGTATTGTTGTTGGGAAGCTTCCAAGAGGAAGGATTTTGCTTTAGTAGCTACCTGAAAAGGGGAGTGTTGCAAGCCATTAAAAATCTGATCATTGCGAGCCAACCAGAGCTGCCAACAAACATATTTGGGTATAGCTGTCGAGACTTTGTTCCAAAACGATTTGTTGGGGATACTGTGAGGGTAGAGATGACTCCAAGAGGTGAACAGATCAGAAACGGAGCTCTGTGGAAAGTCAGGGATCTAAAGATCCTGAGGAGTAAGACCCCACACTTCTTTAGTGAATATGCAGTCCAAAAATAGATGTTGGGCAGTTTCAAGGTTGCTATTGCACAACGCACACCTATGTGGCCCTGCAATGTTCCTCTTCATTAGATTGTCTCCAGTTAGAATTTTATTATGGACAAGGGTCCAAAAGAAGAAATTCACTTTTGGGAGCGCTAGATTTGCCTAAACTTTTTTCCAATAGGCTGGAGGGTGACTGTTGTTCCTTGTGGGCTGAAGAGCTTTATAGCCTACTGCTGTAGTGTATATGCCAGACCTACCCCATCCCCAGTTGTCTTTCTTGTAACGATTTTCTGGGGAAGATTCCTCCAACAATTCGAACAGCTGATTTTTTTGGGCCATTAGCCTAGCAGGGACACCATGGAAGTCCCAACCGACCCATTCCCTGCGGTGATCCCAAACATAGAGATCATATAAACTGTTGATGCCTGCTCGAATTAACTAGTCTTTGAGTTCAGTTATTTCCTCGTTCTCCGCTAAGGGATCATTCCCCATGATACGATCGTGCCACAGATTGATGCGTTTGCCGTTGCCCGGGACTCTGTAAAGAAATTTTTTGAATAAACTACTGCTTTTACAGCAGAGACTCCAGACCTGCGTGCAGTTGACAGGCGTGTCAAATTTTAGGTTTCTGAAGGACGAATTGTGCGCGTATTTGGACAGCAGAGTGATGCTGACTGGGTGATAGGGATCGTGGATCAACTTCCACAACAGCTTACCTCCCAGCGCAAGGTTAACTAGAGAGGGGTCGCGAATTTGAAGACCACCTTCAGCTATTGGATTTTTAACCAAGTCCCAGCTAGCTAGGTGCATTTTATTTTCGTTTCCTTTCCCACCCTTCCATAAAAAATCTCTTAAGAGTTTAGACACCTGATCCATTACATTTCTGGGTGCTAAAAGGAAGGTTGCTTGATATATTGGGAGTGCAGACAACAAATACTTGATTAATATGACTTTGCCTCCTTTCGTTAACCAGAAACCTCCCCAGGCTGCGATTTTTGTTTTGATCTTGCAGATTATGTCATTCCAAAGCGACCTCCTGTTGAGCCCATTTGTAATGGGGAGTCCTAGATATTTGAACCGATCCCATTGAGCATGGCCTCTGAATCCAAGGAGATTTGAAATGCTATCAAGCTCTTGCTGGTTCGTGTTCCAACTAAAGATCTCACTCTTGTTCTCATTGACAAGCGCTCCAGACACCTTACAATAGCTTTTGAGAACAGATTCAAATGCTTTGGCTATTCTGGTGGAAGCTCCTCCAAGGAGAAGAGAATCATCTGCAAAAAGTGCATGGTTCAGAGGATCTGCTCCTGAGGAAGGTTTGAGGCCAGGAAGGGAACCATCACATCTTTCAGCTGTGAGTTTTCGGCTGAGGGAGTCGGCCATTAAGATGTACAGAAACAGAGAGAGGGGGCATCCTTGCCTGATGCCTCTCCTAGCCTGAAAAAAGTTGGTAGGGCGGGCATTGACTAAGGGGGCTATCCAAGGATTATCTATGCAGGATTTTATAAGCTGAACAAAGTGTAGAGATAAACCAAAGGAGAGAATAACTTTGATGAGGAAAGAGCGATTTACCCTGTCGAAAGCATTCGCCATATCGAGTTGAATCAACATACCTTTCTCTTTCCGCTGTTTGCTGGAGTGGATTGTCTCCTAAACTTGGATGACGTTGTCGAGAATATGCCTACCTTCCACGAATCCACCTTGAGGGCTGGAGATCAGTCTTTTAAGCAAAGGCTTGATTCTGTTTGCTAAAAGTTTGGCCAGAATTTTGTAAGAGGCATTACAAAGCGATATGGGCTTGAATCTTGCAAAAGTTTCAGGATTGGACTCTTTAGGAATTAAGGCTAGATAAGTGGAGTTGGTTCCTCCACCAATCTTATTTTTTTTCATGAATCCCCTTAAAAATTTTAGGAGATATTTTTTGATGATGTTCCAATAAGATTTGTAAAAATGTATTGTGAATCCGTCTAGCCCTGGGGCCTTATCTGATTCCATGGACCAAATCACTTTAATGATTTCCTCCTTAGTTATGTCACTGGAGAGAGCAGCATTATCTTCAAAGCTGATGAGAAGAGGGATATTAGAGAGGAAGTCAGCGATTTCCTCATCGATATCTTGGGGTCCCTCACTATATAAATTTCTGAAATGGCTTTCAGCAGTAGCTTTGACTTGATTGAAGCCTTTGATGACTTGGCCCTCAGCTGTTTTGATTTCTGAGATGTGGTTCCTCGACAAACGTGCTCTATACTGTCTATGGAAGAAGGAGGTGTTCTGATCCCCTGCCTTAAGCCACAGACTTCTGGATTTGATTCTCCAATATTCTTCTTCCACTCAAAAGGATCGGAAAGCTGAACTTTGGGCCTTTATTTTTTTTTCCAACAAGTCTGTTGTGATCTAATTACATTCCACATCTGTTTGCAGGGTCTGCAAAGTCTGCACTGCTTCTTTTCGTTGGATGGTTGGAGTGGGGATTGGTTTCCTAATCCAATCCTTTAGAGCAAGTTTAGTGGCTTTGATTTTTTGCTCCCAAACATAACTTGGGGACCCTGAGAAGGATTTAGCCCAAGCATCCTTCACAATTTTAGAGAAGCCTTCCCTCTCGATCCATAAAGGGCTGAATTGGAATGGGAGAAGGCCCAGATCTTCTTCATCTTCTAGGAGGAGTTGGATTGGCTTGTGATCAGAAGACAACTTGGGGAGAATTTTAGTGATGATTATCCTTTTATTCATCATAAGGGAACTTTGAACCGGGAATTGATCCAGATGGGCAGCAATGTGATCCTGTCCTGTTCTGTTATTGGACCAAGTGTAAAGACCATGGACCGGACTGAAGTCTAAGAGATCCCAAAGCTATGAGAGCTCTTCCACAGAGGCAAGCATAGGATCTCGGTTGCTGGAACCTCCCTTCTTCTCTTTTGATTTCAGAACTATGTTCAAGTCCCCTCCAATGATAATGTTGTTGGGGGAATGCTGCTCTAGAAAAATTGACAGAGTATTCCAGCATTTTCGTTTTTCTGAGTAAATGACAGGAACATAAAGATTAAAGAGAGAGATTGTCAACTTACTTGCACAATGTGTCAGCTCCATGAAGATCCAATGTTGGGTTTCATGGAATTTATTCAATTGGAATGAGTCTTCTATCTAGAGAGTTTCCAGCCCTCCAGAAGAGCCCCTTGCACTTACTGCTTTACCTGCATTTTTCTTCCATTTTGAGTTGTTGATGTCTAGAAGAGCTCGCCCTTCTATCTTTGTCTCTTGGAGCATGAGAATATCTGAGGGCTCTATTTTTAGGAGATCCTTTACTACTTCAGCTTTAGAGGAGTTCCCCAGTCCTCTGCAGTTCCAAGAGACGATCTTCATTATTTACTTGAGAAAGGGGAGGGGCCTCCCTCAGAAGGCCTTGGTCTGGTATTTCTTCCAATGGACATTTCTATGGTGGGCTAGCTTCCTTGTGTTTTGAGTCTTTCAGCCTCCTCTTCTCTTGCTTCTTTGCGGGATTTCCTACCTACTCTTTTTGAAGGTCGCTCATAGGTTTCGTCCTCAGATGAACCTGAGATTTCTGCTGGTTTTTTCATTGCAACTTCTGCGTATGAAGGGTTGGAGGGGCTGCCTTGGGAGACATCGACCTGTATTGCTTCCCCTCAATCTTTGTTGGGAGGAGGGATTTCTATTTGATCCATGTTTTCCTGAGCTAAGTTTGCAGGATTAGTCTGGAATTTTTCTAGACCTTTCGGTGTTTCTTCCTTTTCTTGATTGGGCTTAGAGCTGCAAGGGACTCCGTTCTTGCTACCTTTGCCAGTGCCCTTTTATTGATGGGCAAATTTTTGGACTAGAGTCCATTGTTCCTCATTTTTATCTAGCTGCTCCTCGGCCTTTTTCTTGCAATGCTTTGCAAAATGACCGTGACCATGGAAATGTCTGCATTTGAAAGGGAGCTGTTCATAATCCAGTTCTTGAACATGCGTCCACCCTACAACAGTGAGCTTGATTGCCTCCGGCAGCCCCTCCTCTAGATCCACTTCTACAAAAATGTGAGCGCATGAATACTAATCTTTTCTTGCAGCTTGGTCTATGTATTTTCCTAGAGCATTACCAATGATCTGGAGATTTTTTTTATTCCAACAGTGGAGAGGCAAATGGGGAAGTCGCACCCAAACCGAAGCAGTAGAAGGGACATCCTGAGTTGGATCAAAATCAGGAGACCATTTGTTAAGGTAGAGTCCTTACGGTCCCATGAAGTAAGGACCATTCCTGAAGATAAGACTTCTATCATCCGGGATTTCAAAAACGAATACAAAGAAGCCTTTTCCCACAAAATAGCTTTTAACGCCTTCTTTGATCAGAGGAGTCCAATTTCTTTGAGCCCAATCCTCCACCGACTTAGGGGAAGGCCAAAGGCCCGTAAATTGGCCTATTAGACCTCTCTCAGCAAGATTCAATGCTGCTTTTCAAGTTTCTTCCTCCGGGAGAGCGACCGTAGGAATAGATTCCATTTTCTTAACAAATTTCTGCTGATTGGCAGAGGGAGGGCGCTTACAGTTTGCTGTAATCAAAGCTTTGAATGTAGATACCTCCGAGGGTGGAATGAGGGGGGGACAGGGCCCCCACCGGGCTCCATGAGCGGAGAGGATGCAGCAGGGATGTGCAAGCAGAGGCACAGCAGTCGCAGGGGCATGAAGGCTGGCACCAAGAAACCCTAAAGCTGACAGCGCGTATAGAGCAAAAAATTTTCTAAAATTTTAGCCCATACACCATTTATAATATAAAATTTAAGTCACATCCATTTATATTAATAATAATAATAAATTTTTAAATTAAAAATAATAATTAATATTTAAGGTTAATGATATTAATACTAAAATTTATTAAGTAATATTATTATTAATAATATTAATAAAATAATAATAATAAAAAATATTGTAAATTAAAATGTATTAATATTATGTTAATATTAAATTTTGTTAATATTATTTATATTTATAATGTTAATGTCATTCATAATATTAATTTTATGAAGAATTTTTTCGGTAATAATCACATTTAAATGAACATTTTCGATGCGTTTCGAAGCAACTAGTGTGGTTCATCATCAGGACTAGGTGAGAGATCAGATCTAGACATTGAGTTTAAATAGATGCAGAAATGGCTAAACTAGACGTTAGGATAATGGCTAGTTTGACTATGAAATTTAATAATCGCTTGTCACATTTTAATTAATTTAATTATTTACTTAATTATTAAATAAAATTATAACAGCTAGTTCTATTTAATTAGTTTAAAAGTTTAATAAAATATATTTATAAATCTTTATATTTTATTTTATTTGGTTAATTAATTATTATTATTATTATTATTATTATTATAGTAGTAATAATTTATTTCTTTATTAATTCGTTATTATTTAATTATTTATTACCTATTATATTTTAGTATTTTTATTTATTTAACTAAATATAAATTTGTAATTCCATTATTCTCCTTTCTAAAAAAAATTAAAAATAATAAATAAATACATAAATAAAAATAAATTAATAAATAAATAAATAAATGCATTCTAATATATATATATATATATATATATATATATATATATATATATATATATATATATATATATATTATTTATTATTATTATTTTTTTATTTTTTTTATTTTCTTTTTCAGACCATTAAGAATATACAGTAGGGATCCAACACCTGCTTATTTTCCAGTTGTCATCTCTATTGAGATTTACAGGTCTTTTTTCAATTTCTAAGGCCTGTCTTAACTTCCGATGATGGAAATGGTCAATCGTAGCTATGATCTTAGCCTCTTCAATGCATATATGATGGTTATTCTTTTCCGCATGCTCAGCTAAGGAAGAGGGGCGAGATCTTCCATGCTTAATGTCAGCAGCATGTTCACTAATCCTTTGGTTGATAAATCGACCAGTTTCACCAAAGTAAGGTGTCCCACAAGAACAAGGAATACTATAGACATCTTTTCCATCTCTAGGGTTAACAAGTTCTTTAACCGATTTAAGAGAGCTGCGAATTGTGCTAAGGGGCTTGAAAGAAGAAGAAACATTGTGCTTCTTAAGGATCCTAGCAATCCTATCAGTGGTTCCTTGAATGAAAGGAATCCTTACATTGCAAGACCACTGTTTAGGTTCATTTATATTTTTATTTTTAACTAACGAACCTCTTTCTGCTTTAAGAAAAGCCTTAAGTCCTTGAGACTTACTATAACCATTTTTACAAAAGACACGAAGGAGATGGGTCTTGTTCTTGTGGGACACCTTACATTGGTGAAACTGGTCGATCTATCAACCAAAAGGATTAGTGAACATGCTGTTGACATTAAGCATGGAAGGTCCCACACCTCTGCCTTAGGTGAGCATGTGGAAAAGACTAACCATCATATATGCATTGAAGAGGCTAAGGTCATAGCTAGGATTGACCATTTCCATCATCGGAAGTTAAGAAAGGCTTTAGAAATTGAAGAAAGACCCGCAAATCTCAATAGAGATGACAGTTGGAATATAACAGGTATTGGATCCCTACCCTATATTCTTAATGGTCTAAAATAGAAAATAAAAGAAATAAAAATAATAATAATAATAAAGAAAAGATAATAATCATATATATATATATATAGAATCCATTTATTAATTTATTTTTAATTTATTTTATTTATATTTATTTATTTTTTATTTTTATTTTTTTAGAGAAAGGAAAATAATAGAAAAAATAAATAAAAATACTAAAATATAATTGGTAATAAATAATTAAATAATAACGAATTAATAAAAAAATAAATTATAACAATAATAGTTAATTAACTAAATTAAATTAAATAAAATATAAATATTTATAAATATATTTTATTAAACTTTTAAATTAATTAAATAGAATTAACTTTTATAATTTTATTTAATAATTAAGTAAATAATTAAATTAATTAAAATGGAACAAGCGATTATTGAATTTCATAGTCAAACTAGTTGTTATCCTAATGGCTAGTTTAGCCATTTCTGCATCTATTTAAACTCAATGTCCGGATCTGATCTCTCACCTAGTCCTGATAATGAACCACACTGGTTGGTTCGAAACGCGTCGACAATGTTCATTTGAATGTAATTATTACCGAAAAAATTCTTCATAATTTTATAATGAATCATAGAAGCCAAAATTCTATAAATATTGATTTTATTTATTAAATGTTATTAATATTAATAGTTAACATTTAAATTAAGATTTAAAAATATAAATAATATTAAAAGTAATATAAATATTTTCTATACATATTACTTAATATTAATAATAAATATTCAAATTATTATTGATAATTAAAATCAATATCAAAATTTATTAATATAGTGGTTAATATTACTAAATAACATTAATATTATTTATGAATATTAATGTTAATATTATATATAATAATAATTTTTAGGTCATTAATAATATTAATATTATTAATTAAATGTTATTAATATTAATAATAAATATAAATATTTAATGTTATTAATGTTAATGATATTAATATAAAATTTATTAATTAATATTAATATTATTGTTAATAGTAAATGTTGTTAATAGTATTTATCACTATTATTATTATCATTAATATTTATACCATATTTATCATTATCATTAATATTAATATTATTTTATTATTATCATTAATATTATTATTATTTATAATAATAATGTCAATATCATTAATAATAAAATTAATTAAATATTATTAAAATTAATAATTGACATTAAAATTAAAATTAATATAAATATTCCTAATATCAAATTTAAGTCATATCAATTTATATTATTAATAATAAAAATCAATATTCAAATTAATAATAATAATTAATATTTAAAATTAATAATTTCGTGATAATGAATTACATTTGGTAGTTGGAAACACGTCTATTTTGAAATTTATTATGTGAAAAGTTATATATTTTTAAATTTAAGATTAATGATATTAATACTAAAATTTATTAAGTAATATTATTATTAATAATATTAATAAAATAATAAAGAATATTGTAAATTAAAATGTATTAATATTGTGTTAGTATTAAATTTTGTTAATATTATTTATATTAATAATGTTAATGTTAATGATAATATTAATTTTATTTATTAAATGTTATTAATACTAGTAATTAATATTTATAAATTTCAATAATATTAAAATTATATTTGAAAATATAAATAATATTAATAATAAATATTCAAATTATTATTAATAATTAAAATTAATATGATGTTAATACTGTTAATATTATTTATGAATATTAATATTAATATTATATATAACACAAATTTTTTGGTAATAATCACATTACAATGAACAATAGATCTAGTTATTGGTAATTTCAATAGTTAAACTAGCCGTTAGGTTGTATTAAATAAATAATTAAATTATTAGAACTAACTGTTATTATTTTCAAAGTCAAATTAGCTATTATTCTAACTGTTTACTTTGCCATTTTTACATCTATTTAAACTCAACTACCGCATCTGATCTCTCACCTAGTCCTGAACATGTCGACTTTGTTCATTGTAATGTGATTATTACGGAAAGATTTCTGCAAATGGATCACATAACCCAAAAATCTATAAATATTATATATAACAATAATTTTAATGTCACTTTATATTATTAATTAAATTTTATTAAGCTTAATAATAAATAGAAATATTTAATCTAATGTTAATGATATTATTATTAATTTATTAATTAATATTAATATTATTGTTAATAGTAAATGTTGTTAATGTCGTTTATCACTATGATTATTATCATTAATAATAATACCATATTTATCATTATCATCAATATTAATATTGTGTTATCATTAATATTATATTTATTATTATTATCAATATTAATATTATTTATAGTAATAATGGCAATATCATTACAAATATTAATATTATGTTAATATTAATTTTTTTTAATATTATTTATATTTTTAATGTTAATTTCATTGATAATATTAATTTTATTTATTAAATCATATTAATATTAATAGTTAACATTTAAATTAATATTTATAAATATTAATAATATTAAAATTAATATTTAAAATATAAATAATATTAAAAGTAATATTAATATTTTCTATTTATATTATTTTATATTAATAATAAATATTCGAATTATTATTAATAATTAAAATTAATATCAAATTTATTAATATTGTTGTTAATACTCCTAAATGATGTTAATATTATTTATGAATATTAATTTTACTATACATAATAATAATTTGATGTCATTAATAATATTAATATTATTAATTAAATATTATTAATATTATTAATTAAATTTTATTAATATTAATAATAAATATTCAAATTATTATTAATAATTAGGGTTGAAATTAAAACTAT
The DNA here is from genome assembly GCA_034641835.2 of Pinus albicaulis. Lineage (NCBI taxonomy): Eukaryota > Viridiplantae > Streptophyta > Pinopsida > Pinales > Pinaceae > Pinus > Pinus albicaulis. Next base: position 1,804,466,907 of record CM076578.1, on the reverse strand, counting down.
ATGAAAATTTATTAATATTGTTGTTAATATTAAATAATATTAATGCTAATTTTATTTATAGTAATAATATTAACATTATTACTCCTATTAATATTGTTATTCATATTAATTAATATTAATTTTAATAATAAATATTATATTATATATTATATATTATAAAATATAATAATCAACCCTACCTAAATCTAAATTATATGTTAAATATTATAATATAAAATTATTATTAACTTTAAAACTTATTATCATTGTCATATTTTGAAAGGTAAAATTATTATCATATTTTTTCTTTTTCTTTTTTATTTTCTATATATCAAAAACCATGTTAATATTGGTTAAATTACTTTTATAAAAAATTTTATTTAGTTTTAAAGAAATAAAAAACTAGTAAAAGGTAAAACCATTATTATATTTTTTAGTTGAGTAAATCATTTTAAAAATGTTTTAAAACCATGTTAGTATATTAACACTTTTATCAAATTTTAATCATTGAAGGTTAATGAATCAAACTGTACTCTTCAAACACACATTTACCAGTGTAAAGCTTATATTAATACGATGATTTCAAGCTTATATTAATACGATGGTTTCAATAATATAGGTTTTAATATTTTTATTTTTAATTAAATTTATGCAATTTTCATTAGTACTGATAAATTACTTTTTAAATTTTTAATCAATCATTGTTGAAAAAAATTTAATTATGGTTTAAATACATGATTGAGATATGCAAAGAACTTAGTTGTGTGAATTTTATTCATTGAAATGATAGCAACTATAGAAATATAGTTACATCTTTGACATCTAGATAATTTAAGAATGGTTTAAACACATGATTTAGAAATGCAAAAAACTTAGTGATCCGAATTTCATCCATTAATATGATAGCAACTATGAAAATATACTTACATCTTTAGCATCTTTAAAAACCATCTTATCAAAAAAATTAATTAAAAAAATCATTAAAATAACCAATTCCAATAATAAAAACACCTTCACATAATAATACCCATTTAAAAATCCATTATTATTTAATTTGCTAACATCCAACGAATAGACCAGTACAAAAGATCAAAACATTGCTAAAACATTTCTATTACATTTGGTAACATCTAAGCAAATCTAGACCAATACAAAAGATCAAAACATTAATCTGTAGTAGTGCAAACTTTTTTCCCTAACCTTTTTACTTCGCTGTTCTGATCATTCACCGCACGGCCTTGACTTGCCCAGTACCAAAAAAACTACTACGTTCTTCCAATGTAATGCATATATGAAAAGTTTGAAAATGAAATGGATGTGACATTAACTTCCGTTTTTGGTAGGATAAACTATATCAGTGTAGATCCCACAAAGTCCCACCCCATCATCAGGGCTGCTGTCCAGCTGAATATATCCTTCTTCTCCCCAGTCAGTACCCCACGAATTCTTTGCAATAAGGACCCCATCGCTGCTATAACCAACTATTAAAATGGCGTGATTCACGTCGGTTCCGCAGCTCCCTGACAGCACGCCCTGCAATGAAAAACACAAACCCAGATGGAATTGGGATGGAAAGTTAATTTACATCAATCATGGGTAGATATGACAAAACTTTTGTAACAATGTGTGATTGTGTGGTGTGAGAAACATCTATAGAAATTTGATTCGAAGAGAAGAGCTTTCACTCATCTTCGAACCTATAGAAGTTTCATTGGAAGTGCCTTCACTCATCTTGGAACCTAGAAAGTTCATTAGAAGAGATTTTATTCATCTTTGAACATAGAAAGTTCATTTGAAAACATTTTTTATTAAAAGAGTAATCTATCCTTAATAAACAATGTGTAAAATGTTCACGTGAAAGGTTCAATATCTAAACAAATCACACAATATTCATAAAAAAAAATATCTTCATGTTTTTAACTATAAAATCTATATACTAGGAAGATACAGTCTAGGAATAATAATCTGTTATGTATAGTTCTTACGCCTCGGTAATGCTGGAAATGATCAGCATCGACTCCCGCAGTGACAGGCTGATTAGCCAGCGCTTGTAAAAGGGCACCACGGCTATTAGACACAGACTCGGACCCATCGATCGTCACAACGCTGTTACTCAACTGAACATGAACATGCGGCAGCAGAAAATCAGGAAATGCAACTTTCTGATTCAAGTGAATATAATATGGAAAGAAAAGTTAATTAGTTGAATTGAGTGGGTTTTAATAATAAGATTTCGAACTATTCCTTAAATTTTATAATAAATCAAATTTAAATTTCAGTAAAACAAATTTAAATTAAAGTTAAACAAGATACTTTGCTGTTATCACATTGTCCATCGTCGCCCTGATAAGGGTAATCTGATGATGAATCAATTCCTCCATTATTAACGATGAAACTGAGTCCGTCCTGCACATCTCCCCCCTCGCAACCGTCGTTCCCCTCGCTACAATCGATAAGCTGTTGCTCGGAAAGGGAAATAAGATTGCCAGTCACAATTTGGTTGATGCTTTCTACTGATCCAGTTACAGCGAAAGACCAACAACTGCCTGGATAATATATAAAACACACCCACAAATTTGAAACGTTAATGAGATTCGATTCAATCAATAGTGTTATTTACATTTCTTGGAGATCGGGCTAAGGATTCACCCAGAGAAGCGAGTGCTCTTACTATTTCTATATGAAAACCTGACTGATGTTAGCTACATTACTGGCTTTGAGATTTCTTGATATTATCTGGCATAGTTATTAAGTTTGAATTCGAATTTCTGAAATAATTTAAATTCGGGAAAAAATTAATATTTTAAGGACTCACACATTTTGTTTACTTTTTTCCAATTCATTTTAAAATTTAAATTTTGAATAATTTATAATAACTCTACATAATATAACAACCAATAAATATAATTTAAAAACAAAATCTATTCCTCTTCCTTCTTCCATAAATGTTTTTCAAAACCTAAATTTCTAAAACTTATTTGCTCATTTCCATAGTTTTTTTTTTCAAAACCTAAATTTCCAAAACATACTTGTCCAAAATTTTCCAAAACTTACTTGTTCACACTTAATATTCTAAACTTACTTATTTACAATAGAAACATATTAAAAAAAAAAAAACATATCTTAAAAAAAAAATTCTTAATTTATTTATTTTCTTGTCTTTTCACTCTTTAGAAAAAAACACAAATGAAAAATATAAAATTTTTCCAATTTCACAATTATTTTCATTTCCTTCCATTTTTTAATACAAGCTATAACATTATATAAAAGCGAATTACGATCAAATCTATCTTTTCACAGAGCCTGGGCTGAGAATAAGACTGAGGAAGGTCCAACCATCTCTGGCCCGAAAGTCCAAGCCTCGTGGTGGATGATACTAATGACCATGGTGCGTGCCCTGTTAAATCTACAGAGATCACTTGTATGTTATGAAGTGTTATTGTTTTATTAAGGAGGTGCCAGAACCAACAAATCTATGAAGAAACGAATCTTTACAGACTTACTAGTTATCCCATTTTATTTTTTTCAATTATGCTGAATTGGTGAATTTGGTAATTATGATTATGGATTTTAAAAAATATCTCTAAATCAACATGAATGAGATAGATTCGAAAAATTAATTACAACAACTTAACAATCCAAACTAAAAACAATTAAAAAAAATAATGTAAAAAAAAAAAAAAAAATCACAAATCTTAAATGAAAAAATAATAAAAATCACAAGTGAACAAACTCACCGCAATCGCCTTGATCTTTCACAGCTGTCACTGCACCTCTGGTCCTCCAATCTATAGACCCGGCCACAGCACTAGGGTTTTCATATGTCAATGTCTTGCCATGACCTCTAGTTGGGTTTGGTGTATATCTTAGGTATCTTGATTTGAACTCCTCATGACTGATGTCTGCAAATTTGTTAAGGCCAAGCCAGTAGCTCAGGTTCTTCTGGTTAACATGATGTATATATCTCAGATTGTCTTTGAAAATCTGGTATTTCTGTAGCTTCTCCTCTGCTAATGGATAGGCCTTGTTGTGCTTGGCTAGCCATGATTCATAGAGACTCGCAGTTCTGTCCTCGCTGAGAAGATCCTCAGGGGAGTATCCAAAATCCCTTGCATATGTCAAGGAGATGAGTATCAGGCACGAAACAAAGAATGCAGTGAGAGATATGTAACCCATCTGAAACTGAAATCAGATACAAACAGATTGCTGAGTCAGTATCAAGTCCAACCCAAAGTTGAACTGAAACTAAAAACAATTCTCTGTTATAAGTCAATGTGGGTTGACAGAATGGACCTGCCTGAGATCTCACAAACAGACTATGGCAAACATGAGTGATGGCTGGGTATAAATAGAGAGCGTCTTACACAGTAAACCAATAATTACGATAAAAGAAATCAAAGAAGAAAAGCCACATCACGACACCTGTATAAGACAAATGCGTATGATAGAAATCCGTATAAGAAAATCAACATTCATTGAATAGTTATCTTAATTATCATTTTTAGTATAATAGGAATACGTTACGTTAAATTAAAAATAAATATTAATTGAAATGGAAATGCTAAAAGATTTTATTTTTATCTAAATATCTTGAAAATAGAATTTAAGAACACTGGTAGGATTATTTGCAAATATAAATGAAATATAAATAATATTCAGTCCCATTTAAAGTGGAAAGTAGTAAAATTCACTAAAATTACATTATCAAAATAAGGAAAGAATATAGGATATATTCCACATAAGTTGGAAACAACCCAATTATATAGGAGTATATTTCCATAAATATTTTAAAAATTGATATATATTATTAAATCAAATTACCTCATATGAATTAGAAAATAATCCTAATTGCTATAATATCTTTTTCAATTGTAGCCTATTTAATTCAAAATTTAAAATGTGTCATAAATTACACTATTTCCAAAAATTGGATAATAATGGAATGATAATTTTATATGTAGCATGAATAATCTTTCATAATCTTGTTAAAAGTTCATCATGTTTTTGACATATCAGCTATTATGCCTTTTCCTTTTTATTAATATTGAGATTTATAATTTAAATTTTCTTAATCTTACCATAAAGTTATTAGTTGCTATGGTTTTCTATAGTTGCTATGGTTTTCTATAGTCCTGGTTGTGATGAGTTTCTCTCATTTCTCAATTAGTATTTTCTTTCCACGTAGGTTCATTATGTGGAAAAATTAACCATTAAAGAAAAAGTGAACTATAATGTTGGTTTTAGGGCTCTAAAACTTTTTTGGAACTTTCATCATGTTTTCAAAAATGTATATTGGATTCACACATGATGAATATTTATATTAGAATTGTGGTAAGTTAACATGGTCATTTTTGCCCACCACTCAAGGTAGTGTATGTAGGATAAATTTATTCTCTTAGATAGTCCTCAGTTGGCAGCCAACAACCCCTTAAAGCCACCAGATAGTTCAAAGTTCCATTGTCTCTCCCACTGGAGCCAACCATGTGGTCCCTTGACAACTTTTGTCATGAATGTATGTCTGAAGGTCGGCCTTCCGACCCCCAAGGTATGGCATTTCATTTGTATAGTTGAGTAATTTTTGTTACTTTTCATGAGAGTTTTTGGACATGGATTAGTTGGGGGATTCAACAGAAAGAGTGGGTTAGGGTTTTATTTTTGTAGAAATTATACAAACAATACATATATCATGGATTCAATCCGATCTAACAATGTACTAAAGATAGATATTGAATCGCTTCTACAAATCAATTATGAAAATTTAAACAGAATCGCCAATCACATGAAGCAAAGAAGAATCAATCAAGCCACAACACAGATAATTTCCCGAGGAAATCTTGTTGCTCAAAACCATACTACCTTCTATTGTATATTGAACATGGATACATGAAACAATTACAATACAACTCTTCTCACAAGAGCCTCCTATACTCAGCTAATTGTCTCACATTGTCCTAGACATAACTAACCAACACCTAGCCAATTCTCAGCCTCTAAACAACCTACCTCCCTTGCGCAATTCATGTGGAATGAAATCCCTATTCTTTAGGAATTTTGTCCTTCCTTAACAATGCAAGGATCATGGAAAATCCAATCGGTGTTTGGTTCCATGGGTGAAAACCAATAACCCTACAACTGATGGTTAACATCCCTCTCACCTAGATCTTAACCATGTCTCCACTGGAACTAACATGCATGCAGCTAATAATAGTAACTCATCATTTTCATGTTAGATCATTGATTGTGAATTAAATAATATTTAATGCACTTGATCTCTCACTAGTGTAACAAACAGTTAGAACTAGCAAAATTGACTTTAACTCACTTAAATGAGTTAACTAATTGCAACATGCATTAAACTAATGCACCACTACACTTCGAACTCTGTTACAACTATAATTACTCTATGGATGAGCACAATCATATTTCTTTTTATGATAAACTACACTAAGTCGTTCAAAATGTGTTGGGCTCTTGAATTTATGATGTGATTTTTTTGGAAAATTATTTGAAATATTGATATGGATCACAAAAGCTTACAATTTCAAATGGTTGACAATTGCTGACCATGGTTGATTTTTATATTGACACTATCTTTGTCATAATGTGATGTTGGACCATGGTTGACCATGATTGATTTTCATATTGAGACAATTTTTGTGAGAGTGTGACATTGAACCATGGTTAATTACCATATCGAGACAATCGTTGTGACAATGTGACGTTGGACCATGGTTTATTATGATTGATTTCCATATTGAGACAATATTTTCATAATGCGATGTTGGACCGTGGTTGATTTCCATATTGAAACAATATTTATCACAATATGACATTGGACCATAATTAACCATAATAATATCAGTTAATGTTATTAATATTAATATTATTGTTAATAATAAATGTTGTTAATAGCATTTATCACTATTATTGTTATCATTAATATTAATATCATATTTATTATTATCATCAATATTAATATTATTTTATCATTAATATCATATTTACTATTATTATCAATATTAATATTATTTATAGTAATAATGTCAATATCATTAATAATATTAATATCATTAATTAAATTATTAAAATTAATAATTAACATTGAAATTAAAATTAATATAAATATTTATAATATAAAATTTAAGTCATATCAATTTATATTAATAATAATAATAAACATTTAAATGCTTCAATTATTCTCAACTAGATCTGTTTTTTTTTTCGCACTCTCCAAGATGAGCCTCTGCGCTCGCTGCGTGCTTTAGGGCTCTTGGGTGCCTGCCTGCGCGCCCCTGTGGATGCGGCGCTCCTCTGCTCAGCCCAGCTATGCCTTTCCTCTGCTCATGGAGTCCAGCGGGGGCCCTGTCTCCCCCCCCCTCAATCTGCCCCCAGAGGTATCTGCGTTTAAAGCTATGATTGCTGCAAACTCAAAGCACCCTCCCTCTGCCATTCAACAGAAATTTGTCAAGAAAATGGACTCTATACCTACGGTTGCTCTTTCCGAAGAAGAAACTTGCAAAGCAGCTCTGAATCTAGCTGAGAGAGGTCTAATAGGCTAGTTTACGGGTCTTTGGCCTTCCCCCAAGTCAGTAGAGGATTGGACTCAAAGAAAATGGACTCCTTTGATCAAGGAGGGCGTTAAAAGCTATTTTGTGGGAAAAGGCTTCTTTGTATTCATTTTTGAAAGCCTGGATGATAGAAGTATAATATTTAGGAATGGTCCATACTTCATGGGACCGCAAGGATTTTATCTAAACAAATGGTCTCTTGATTTTGATCCCACGCAGGATGTCCCCTCCGCTGTCCTGGTCTGAGTGTGACTTTCCCATTTGCCCCTTCACTGCTGGAACCAAAAAACTCTTCAGATCATCGATAATGCTATAGGAAAATACATAGATCAAACTGCAAGAAAAGACCAGTACTCATGTGCCCGCATTTGTGTAGAAGTGGATCTAGAAGAGGGGTTGTCGGAAGAAATCAAGCTCACTTTTGCTGGGTGGATGCATGTCCAGGAACTGGATTACGAACAACTCCCTTTCAAATGCAGACATTGTCATGGCCATGGTCACTTTGCAAAGCATTGCAAGAAAAAGTTTGAGGATTAGTTAGACAAATCAAACAAGGAACAATGACCTCTAGTTCAAAAAACTTCCCATCAAGAAAAAGGCACTGGAAAAGGCAACATGATCGGAGCTCCAAACAGCTCCAAGTCCAATCAAGAAAAAGAAGCAACCCCGATCAGTACAGAAAACGCCTAGACCAATCCTGCAAACTCAGCCCAGGATAACCTGGATCATATAGAAGTCCCTCCTCCCAATAAAGATGGAGGGGAAGCAATACAGTTTGATGCCTCCCAAGGCAGCCCCTCCAATCCATCATACGCAGAAGTTAAAAGGAAAAAGCCAGCAGAAAGCTCAGGTTCATCAGAGGATGAAACCTTCGAGCGTCCTTCAAAAAGAGCCGGTAGGAAATCCCGCAAAGAAGTAAGGGAAGAGGAGGCTGAATGACTCAAAATACAAGGAAGCCAGTCCACCATAGAAATGTCCATTGGAAGAAATACCAAAACAAGGCCTTCTAAGGGAGGCTCTTTTCCCCCCTCAAGTAAATAATGAAGCTCGTCTCTTGGAACTGCAGAGGACTGGGGAACTCCTCTAAAGCTGAAGCAGTTATGGATCTCCTGAAAATAGAGCCCTCAAACATTCTCATGCTCCAAGAGACGAATATAGAAGGGCAAGCTCTTCTAGACATAAGCAAGTCAAAATGGAAGAAAAGTGCAGGCAAAGCAGTAAGTTCAAGGGGCTCTTCTGGAGGGCTGGAAACTCTCTGGATAGAATATTTATTCCAGCTAAATAAATCCCATGAAACCCAACACTGGATCTTCATGGAGCTGACACATTGCGCAAGTAAGTTGACCATCTCTCTCTTTAATCTTTACGTCCCCGTCATTTACACTGAAAAATGAGAATGCTGGAATTCCCTCTCAGCATTTTTAGATCAGCATTCCCCTAGCAATATTATCATAGCAGGTGACCTTAATATAGTTCTGAAAGAAAAAGAGAAAAGGGGAGGTTCCAGTAGCAGAGATCCCATGCTGGCCATAGTGGAAGAGCTCGCACAGCTTTTGGATCTTTTAGATTTCAATCCTGTCCATGGTATTTTTACTTGGTCCAATAACAGATCTGTGCAGGACCACATTTCTGCCCGCCTGGATCATTTTCTGGTCCAAAGCTTCATTATGATGAACAAAAAGATAATCAAATCTAAAATTCTCCACAAGTTGACCTCTGACCACAAGCCGGTTCAGCTTCTTCTAGAAGATGAAGAAGATCTGGGCCCTCTTCCATTTCGATTCAGTCCCTTATGGATCGAGAGAGAAGGTTTCTCTGATATATTGAAAGATGCTTTGGCCAAATCCTTCTCTGGGTCCTCAAGTTACGTTTGGGAGCAAAAACTTAAGGCCACAAAACAAGCATTGAAGGATTGGATTAGGAAACCAGTCCCTACTCCAACCAGTAAAAGAAAAGAAGCAGTGCAGACTTTGCAAACCATGCAAGCAGATATGGAAAGCAATGAGATCACAACGAACTTATTGGAAGAAGAAACAAAGGCCCAATGCTCAGCATACCGATCCTTCCGAATGGAAGAAGAATATTGGAGAATCAAGTCCAGAAGTCTGTGGCTAAAGGCAGGGGATCAGAACACCTCCTTCTTCCACAGATAATATAGAGCACGTTTTTCCAGGAATCATATCTTAGAAATTAAAACAGCTGAGGGCCAAGTCAGCAACGGCTTCATTCAAGTCAAAGCAGCTGCTGAAAGCCATTTCAGGAATTTATATAGCGAGGGACCCCATGTCAACAAGGAGGAAACTGCAGATTTCCTCTCTAACATCCCTCTTCTCATCAGACCTAAAGACAACGCCGCTCTCTCTAGCGATATATCTGAGGAGGAAATCATCAAAGTTATATGGTCCATGGAATCAGACAAGTCCCCGGGGCCAGACGGATTCACAATACATTTCTATAAATCTTGCTGGAATATCATTAAAACTGATCTCCAAAAAATGATAAGGGGGTTCATGAAAAAATTTAAGATTGGTGGAGGAACCAACTCCACTTACCTAGCCTTAATTCCCAAAGACTCCAATCCTGAAACATTTGCAAGATTCAGGCCTATATCACTGTGTAATGCATCTTACAAAATTCTGGCCAAACTTTTAGCAAACAAGACCAAGCCTCTGCTCAAAAGACTAATCTCCATCCCTCAAGGTGGATTCATGGAAGGAAGGCATATTCTCGACAATGTCATTCAAGTTCAGGAGACAATCTACTCAAGCAAACAACGGAAAGAGAAATGTATGTTGATAAAACTAGATATGGCGAACGCTTTTGACAGAGTAAATTGCTCTTTCCTCATCAAAGTACTTCTCTCCTTTGGTTTCTCTCCACACTTCGTTCAACTGATAAAAGCCTGTATTGATAACCCTTGGATTGCCCCCCTTGTAAATGGTCTCCCTTCCAATTTTTTTCAAGCTCGGAGAGGTATCAGGCAGGGATGCCCTCTCTCTCCCTTCCTATATATCTTAATGGCCGACTCCCTCAGTCGAAAACTCACAGCTGAAAGAATTGTTGGCTCCCTTCTAGGTCTCAAACCATCTATAGGTGTCGATCCTCTGAACCACGCGCTATTTGCAAACGATTCTCTTCTCCTAGGAGGTGCTTCCATCAGAATCTCCAAAGCATTCAACACCATTCTCAAAAGCTACTGCAGAGTTTTAGGAGCTTTAGTCAACGAGAGTAAGAGTGAAATCTACAGTTGGAACACAGAACATCAAGAAATCACAAGCATTTCGAACCTCCTTGGGTTCAGAGGTCTTGTTCATTGGGATCGGATCAAATATCTTGGTCTTCCCATTACAAATGGACTTAACAAGAGGTCACTCTGGAATGACATTATCTGCAAAATCAAATAAAAAATCGCAGCATGGGGAGGCTTCTGGTTAACAAAAGGAGGCAAATTCATATTAATCAAGTCATTGTTGTTCGTGCTCCCAATCTATCAAGCAACATTCCTATTAGCCCCAAGAAATGTAATGGATCAGATATCTAAACTTTTAAGAGATTTTTTATGGCAGGGAGGGAAAGGAAATGAAAAGAAAATGCACTTATCAAATTGGGACTTGGTCAAAAAGCCGACTGCAGAGGGTGGTCTTCAAATTCATGATCCCTCTCTCATTAATCTTGCGTTGGGAGGAAAGCTCCTATGGAAGTTAGCCCACGAGCCCAGCCATCCCATCTGCAACACTTTGTTGTCTAAATACGCTCACAATGCGTCTTTCAGAAATCTGCAATTCGACACCCCTGTTAACTGCTCGCAGGTTTGGAGTCTTTGTTGTAGAAGTAGTATCTTTTTCAAAAAATTTCTCTACATAATTCCAGGAAATGGCAGGCACACCAATTTGTGGCATGATCGAATCATGGGGCACGATCCCTTGGTGGAGAACGAGGATATAGCAGACCTTAGAGACTGGTTGGTTCGTGCCGGCATCAACAGTTTACATGATCTCTTTGTTTGGGATCACCATGGAGAATGGGTCGGATGGGACTTCCATGGTGTCCCTGTCCGGTTAATGCCCCAAAAAAATATGCTAATTGAATTGCTGGAGGAATCTACCCCAGAAAACCGATTCAAGAAAGATGGTTGGGGCTAGGGTCAGTCAGGAATATACTCTACAGCAGCAAGCTACAAAGTTCTTCAGGCCTCAAGTAACAATAGTCACTCTCCAGCCTTTTGGAAACAAGTCTGGGACAATCTAGCTCTACCAAAAGTGAATTTCTTCTTCTAGACCCTGGTCCATAGTAAATTACTAACAGGAGACAATCTAGTGAAAAGGAACATTTTCGGGCCACATAGGTGTGAGCTATGCAGAAGCAACCTTGAAACTGCCCAGCACTTATTCTTGGATAGCACATTTGCTAAAGAAGTGTGGGATCTTATTCTACAGAATCTTCAGATCTCTACCTTTCCACTGAGTACTGTTTCTGATCTATTCACCTCTTGGTGCCATTTTTATCCTCACAGCATCCCCATCAAATCCTTTTGGCACAAAGTGTGGACTGCTATTCCCAAATTTGTTTGCTGGCAGCTAAAGCCAAATCCTTCCTCTTGGAAGCGACCCAACAACAGTATTTTAAAGACGATTCATTGCTCCTGCACGAAGAAAGGAGGTGGCTTCTCCCCCTCGAGCCTTCTCCTCATAAGTATCTTATTACCCCTCAAACAGCAAACCCGAAGTGGCATAAAAGAGACTCTGAGGAATCATTCCTAAATTGGTGGAGGACCAAAAATCTAACCACAATTTTCTTCGATGGGGCCTCTAAAGGAAACCCCGAGATCGCTGGTGCAGGAGGGGTCATTTATTCTTCGGATGGGTCTTCAAGAGACAGCTTCTATTGGGGTTTAGGTCAGAAAACCAACAATCAAGTAGAGATATTTGGTCTTCTCAAAGCATGCCTTATAGCAAGAGATAAGGGTGTCAAAGACCTCCAAGTTTTTGGAGATTCAAAGATTCTAATAAAAAAAATTAATCTCGTAGGATCTTTTCAGCAATGCTAGTCTCAACAAAATTCTGGGCAGATTGAAAAGAGTCCTACAAGACTTTGCCTCTTACAAGTTCTATCATATTCTCAGAAATCTGATTAGTGAAGCAGATCAGATGGCGAACAAAGGATGCTCTCTCATGAAAGGGCAACTAATTATAAACGACGACAGTTCCTTTCAAATTCCTTAAAAACGATGTAACTCAAAAGCAAAAGTTGATAGATTTTTACATTGTAATCGGGGCTGCCTCGGCAAAGATCCCTCCTATCTTTCTCAAATAAATAAAACTTATACCCATTTCAGTTAAAAATAATAATAATAAACATTTAAATTAAAAATAATAATTAATATTTAAAGTTAATGATATTAATACTATAATTTATTGAGTAATATTATTATAAATAATATTAATAAAATAATAATAATAATAATAAATATTGTAAATTAAAATGTATTAATATTATGTTAATATTATTTATATTTATAATGTTAATGTTAATGTTAATGTTAATGTCATTGATAATATTATTTTTATTTATTAAATGTTATTAATATTAATAGTTAACATTTAAATTAATATTTAAAAATATAAATAATATTAAAAGTAATATTAATATTATCTATTCATATTACTTAATATTAATAATAAATATTCAAATTATTATTGATAATTAAAATTAATATCAAAATTTAATAATATAGTGGTTAATATTACTAAATAATGTTAATATTATTTATGAATATTAATGTTAATAATATATAATAATAATTTTAATATCATTAATATTATTAATTAAATGTTATTAATATTAATAATAAATATAAATATTTAATGTTATTAATGTTAATATAAAATTTATTAATTAATATTAATATTATTTTTAATAATAAATGTTGTTAATAGTATTTATCACCATTATTATTATTATTATTTATACCATATTTATCATTATCATCAATATTTGTATTATTTTATTATTAATATTGCATTTATTATTATCATCAATATTAATATTATTTATAGTAATAATATCAATATCATTAATAAAATCATTAATTAAATATTATTAAAATTAATAATTGGTATTAAAATTAAAATTAATATAAATATTCATAGTATCAAATTTAAGTCATATGAATTTATATTAATAATAATAATAAATATTCAAATTAATAATAATAATTAATATTTAAGATGAATGATATTAATCCTAAAATTTATTTAGTAATATTAATAAAATAATAAAGAATATTGTAAATTAAAATGTATTAATATTATGTTAATATTAAATTGTGTTAATATTATTTATATTAATAATGTTAATGTTATTGCTAATATTAATTTTAATTATTAAATTTTATTAATATTAATAATTAATATTTAAAAATTTTAATAATATTAAAATTAATATTTGAAAATATAAATAATATTAAAAATAAATATTCAAATTATTATTAATAATTAAAATTAATATCAAAATTTATTAATATCGATGTTAATGCTGTTAATACTATTTTTGAATATTAATGTTAATATTATATATATGAATAATTTTAATGTCATTTTATATTATTAATTAAATGTTACTAAGATTAATAATAAATATAAATATTCAATCTGATGTTATTATTAGAATTTATTAATTAATATTAATGTTATTATTAATAGTAAATGTTGTTAATAGTATTTATCACTATTATTATTATCATTAATATTAATACCATATTTATCATTATCAACAATATTAATATTATGTTATCATTAATATTATATTTATTATTTTTATCAATATTAATATTATTTATAGTAATAATGGCAATATCATTACTAATATTAATATTATGTTAATATGAAATTTTGTTAATATTATTTATATTAATAATGTTCATGTCATTGATAATATTAATTTTATTTATTAAATGATATTAATATTCATAGTTAACATTTAAATTAATATTTATAAATATTAATAATATTAAAATTAATATTATGAAAAATATTAAAATTAATATTTAAAATATAAATAATATTAAAATTAATATTAATATTTTCTATTTATATTACTAACTATTAATTATATATATTCAAATTATTATTAATAATTAAAATTAATATCAAATTTATTAAAATTGTTGTTAATATTCCTAAATGATGTTAATATTATTTATGAATATCAATTTTATTATATATAATAATAATTTTAATGTTATTAATAATATTAATATTATTAATTAAATGTTATTAATATTAATAATAAATATTGAAATTATGTTTAATAATTAATGTTGAAATTAAAACTAATATGAAAATTTATTAATATTGTTGTTAATATTAAATCATATTAATGCTAACTTTATGTATAGTAATAATATTAACATTGTTAACCATATTATTATTGTTATTCATATTAATTAATATTAATTTTAATAATGAATATTATAATATATATTATATATTATAAAATATAATAATCAAACCTACCTAAATCTAAATTATATGTTAAATATTATAATATAAAATTATTATTAAATTTAAAATTTATTACCATTGTCACATTGTCATATTTTGAAAGGTAAAATTATTATCATATATTTTTTATTTTTATTTTTTCTATATATCAAAACCATGTTAATATTGGTTAAATTACTTTTATAAGCTTTTTATTTAGTTTTAAAGAAATAAAAAACATATTAATATTGGTAAAAGGTAAAACCATTATTATATTTTCTAGTTGAGTAAATCATTTTTAAAATGTTTTAAAACCATGTTAATATATTGACAATTTTATCAAATTTTAATCATTGAAGGTTAATGAAACAAATTGTACTTTTGAAACACACATTTACCAGTGTAAAGCTTATATTAATAAGATGGTTTCAATAATATAGGTTTTAATATTTTTATTTTTAATTAAATTTATGCAATTTTCATGAGCAGTGATAAATTACTCTTAAATTTTTAATCAATCATTGTAAAAAAATAATAATTTAATTATGGTTTAAATACATGATTGAGATATGCAAAGAACTTAGTGGTCTGAATTTCATCCATTGATATGATAGCAACTATCGGAATATACTTACATCTTTGACATCTAGATAATTTAAGAATGGTTTAAACACATGATTTAGAAATGCAAAGAATTTAGTGGTCAGAATTTCATCTATTAATATGATAGCAACTATGAAAATATACTTACATCTTCAGCATCTTTAAAAACCATCTTATCAAAAAAAATTAATTAAAAAATCATTAAAATGGCATCCAACGAATAGACCAGTACAAAAGATCAAAACATTGTTTTAAAATGCATTACTATTAAATTTGCTAACATCCAGCGAATAGACCAATACAAAGGATCAAGGCATTGCTAAAACATTTCTATTACATTTGCTAACATCCAAGCAAATCTAGACCAATACAAAAGATCAAAACATTAATCTGTAGTAGCTTAGCTGTGCAAACTTTTTTCCTTAACTTTTTTACATCGCTGTTCTGATCATTCACTGCACGGCCTTGACTTGCCCAGTACCAAAAAAAACTACTACTTTCTTCCAATGTAATGCATATATGAAAAGTTTGAAAATGAAATGGATGTGACATTAACTTCCGTTTTTGGTAGGATAAACCAGATCAGTGTAGATCGCACAAAGTCCTACCCCATCATCAGGGCTGCTGTCCAGCCGAATATATCCTTCTTCTCCCCATTGAGTACCCCACGAATTCTTTGCAATAAGGACCCCATCGCTGCTATAACCAACTATTAAAATGGCGTGATTCACGTCGGTTCCGCAGCTCCCTGACAGCACGCCCTGCAATGAAAAACACAAACCCAGATGGAATTGGGATGGAAAGTTAATTTACATCAATCATTGGTAGATATGACAAAAACTTTTGTAACAATGTGTGATTGTGTGGTGTGAGAAACATCTATAGAAATTTGATTCGAATAGAAGAGCTTTCACTCATCTTCGAACCTATAGAAGTTTCATTGGAAGTGCTTTCACTCATCTTGGAACCTAGAAAGTTCATTAGAAGAGATTTTATTCATCTTTGAACCTAGAAAGTTCATTTGATCACATTTTTTTATCAAAAGGGTAATCTACCCTTAAAAAAAATTGTGTAAAATGTTCACCTGAAAGGTTCAATATCTAAACAAATCACACAATATTCATACAAAAAAAATATCTTCATGTTTTTAACTATAGAAATCTATATACTAGGAAGATACAGTCTCTAGGAATAATAATCTGTTATGTGTAGTTCTTACGCCTTGGTAATGCTGGAAATCACTGGCATCGACTCCCGCAGTGACAGGCTGATTAGCCAGCGCTTGTAAAAGGCCACCACGGCTACTAGACACAGGCTCAAACCCATCGATCGTGACAACGCTGTTACTCAACTGAACATGAACATGCAGCAGCAGAAAATCAGGAAATGCAACTTTGTGATTCAAGTGAATATAATATGGAAAGAAAAGTTAATTAGTTGAATTGAGTGGGTTTTAATAATAAGATTTCGAAATATTCCTTAAATTTTATAATAAATCAAATTTAAATTTCAGTAAAACAAATTACTGAAATTTAAATTAAAGTTAAACAAAATACTTTGCTGTTATCACATTGTCCATCTGCGCCCTGATAAGGGTAATCTGATGATGAATCAATTCCTCCATTATCAACAATGAAACTGAGTCCGTCCTGCACATCTCCCCCCTCGCAACCGCGGTTCTCCACGCAACAATCGATAAGCTGTTGCTCGGAAAGGGAAATAAGATTGCCAGTCACAATTTGGTTGATGCTTTCTACCGATCCAGTTACAGCGAAAGACCAACAACTGCCTGGATAATATATAAAACACACCCACAAATTTGAAACGTTAATGAGATTCGATTCAATCAATAGTGTTATTTACATTTCTGGGAGATTGGGCTAAGGATTCACCCAGAGAAGCGAGTGCTCTTACTATTTCTATATGCAAACCTTACTGATATTAGCTACACTACTGGTTTTGAGATTTCCTTGATATTATCCGGCATAGTTATTAAGTTTGAATTCGAATTTCTGAAAAAAATTTGATGAAAAAATTTAAATTAGGAAAAAAATTGATATTATATATGTTAAGGACTCACACATCATGTTTACTTTTTTCTAATTCATTTCAAAATTTAAATTTTGAATAATTTCTAATAACTCTACATAATATAACAACCAATAAATATAATTTAAAAATAAAACCTATTCATATTCTTTCTTCCATAAATGTTTTTCAAAACTTAAATTTCTAAAACTTATTCGCCCATTTCCATAGTTTTTCTTCAAAACCTAAATTTCCAAAACATACTTATCCAAAAGTTTCCAAAACTTACTTATCCAAAAATTTCACACCTAATAGACAAACACATTTAAACTACTTATTTACAATAGAAAATTATAAAATAGAAACATATCTTAAAAAATCTTTATTTATTTTTTTTTCCTTGTCTTTTCACTCCTTAAAAATATAAAATTAAAAATATAATTTTTTTTCCAATTTCACAATTATTTTCATTACCTTTCCTTTTTTACACAAGCAACACAAGCAATAACATTACATAAAAGCAAATTACGATCAAAGCTATCTTTTCACAGAGCCTGGAGTGAAAATAAGACTGAGAAGGTCCAACCATCTCTAACACTTCATCTCTGACCAAAAGTCCAAGCCTCGTTGTGGGTGATACTAATGACCATGGTGCGTGCCCTGTTAAATGAAAATCTACAGAGATCACTTGTATGTTATGAAGTGTCTTTTTGTCTCAAGGAGGTGCCAGAGCAAACAAATCTATGAAGAAACGAATCTTGACAGAATTATTAGTTCTCCGAATATTTTTTTTTTCCAATTCGGGTGAATTGGTGAATTTGGTAATTATGATTATGGGTTTTAAAAAATATCTCTAAATCAACATGAATCAGATAGATTCGGAAAATTAATTACAACAAATTAACAATCCAAACTAAAAACAATTAAAAAACAAAATAATGTATATAATAAATAAATAAATAAATAAAAATTCACAAATCTTGGATGTAAAAATAAAAATAAAAATCACAGGTGAACAAACTCACCGCAATGGCCTTGATTTTTCACAGCTGTCACTGCACCTCTCGTCCTCCAATCTATAGACCCGGCCACAGCACTAGGGTTTTCATATGTCAATGTCTTGCCATGACCTCTAGTTGGTTTTGGTGTATATCTTAGGTATCTTGATTTGAACTCCTCATGACTGATGTCTGCAAATTTGTTAAGGCCAAGCCAGTAGCTCAGGTTCTTTTGGTTAACATGATGTATATATCTCAGATTGTCTTTGAAAATCTCGTATCTCTGTAGCTTCTCCTCTGCTAATGTATAGGCCTTGTTTTGCTTGGCTAGCCATGATTCATAGAGACTCGCAGTTCTGTCCTCACTGAGAAGATCCTCAGGGGAGTATCCAAAATCCCTTGCATATGTCAAGGAGATGAGTATCAGGCACGAAACAAAGAATGCAGTGAGAGATATGTAACCCATATGAAACTGAAATCAGAGACAAACAGATTGCTGAGTCAGTATCAAGTCCAACCCAAAGTTGAACTGAAACTAAAAACAATTCTCTGTTATAAGTCAATGTGGGTTGACAGAATGGACCTGCCTGAGATCTCACAAACAGACTATGGCAAACATGAGTGATGGCTGGATATAAATAGAGAGCCTCTTACACAGTAAACCAATAATTACGATAAAAGAAATCAAAGAAGAAAAGCCACATCACGACACCTGTATAAGACAAACGCGTATGATAGAAATCCGTATAAGAAAATCAACATTTATTGAATAGTTATCTTAATTATCATTTTTAGTATAATAGGAATACGTTACGTTAAATTAAAAATAAATATTAATTGAAATGGAAATGCTAAAGATTTTATTTTTATCTAAATATCTTGAACCATTAATATGAAATCCAATCTTCAATTTGATTTATTTATCGGATCCTAACTTGTCTCTTTTCTTATGATACATCTGAGTCTTCTCCCCTTGAAAGAAAGGAAAATACAACAAACCACACAATTTTATGGAGTGAAAATAGAATTTAAGAACACTGGTGGGATTATTTGCAAATATAAATGAGATATAAATAAGATTCGGTGCCATATAAAGTGGAAAGTAGTAAAACTCACTAAAATTACATTACCAAAATAAGGAAAGAATATAGGATATAGTCCACATAAGTTGGAAACAACCCAATTATATATGAGTATATTTCCATAAATATTTTTAAAATTGATATATATTATTAAATCAAATTGCCTCATATGAATTAGAAAATAATTCTAATTGCTATAATATATTTTTCATTTGTGGCCTATTTAATTCAAAATTTAAAATGTGTCATAGATTATACTATTTCCAAAAATTGGATAATAATGAAATGATAATTTTATATGTAGCATGAACAATCTTTCATAATGTTGTTAAAAGTTCATCATGTTTTGGACATATCAGCTATTATGCTTTTTCCTTTCTATTATTATTGAGATTTATAATTTAAATTTTCTTAATCTTACCACAAAGTTATTAGTTGTTATGGTTTTCTATAGTCCTGGTCGTGATGAGTTTCTCTCATTTCTCAATTAGTATTTGCTTTCCACTTAGGTTCATTATGTGGAAAAATTAACAATTAAAGAAAAAGTGAACTATGATGTTGGTTTTAGGGATCTAAAACTTTTTTGGAACTTTCATCATGTTTCCAAAAGTGTATATTGGATTCACACATGATGAATATTTATATTAGAATTATGGTAAGTTAACATGGTCATTTTTGCCCAGCACTCAAGGTAGTGTATGTAGGATAAAGTTATTCTCCTAGATAGTCCAGCCAACAGCCCCTTACAGCCACCAGATAGTTCAAAGTTCCAATGTCTCTCCCACTTGAGCCAACCATGTGGTCCCTTGACAACTTTTGTCATGAATGTATGTCTGAAGGTGGGCCTTCCGACCCCCAAGGTATGGCATTTCATTGGTATAGTTGAGCAATTTTTGTTATTTTTCATGAAATTTTTTGGACATGGATTAGTTGGGGGATTCAAAAGAAAGAGTGGGTTAGGGTTTTATTTTTGTAGAAATTATACAAAAAATACATATATCATGGATTCAATCCGATCTAACAATGTACTAAAGCTAGATATTGAATCGCTTCTACAAATCAATTGTGAAAATTTAAACAGAATCGCCAATCACATGAAGCAAAGAAGAATCAATCAAGCCACAACACAGATAATTTCCCAAGGAAATCTTGTTGCTCAAAACCATACTACCTTTTATTGTATATTCAACATGGATACATGAAAAAATTACAATACAACTCTTCTCACAAGAGCCTCCTATATTAGGAATTTTGCTTCTGTGATCCATAAATTGTGATTAAAATCTTTCGGTGAAAATCACATCAAAATAGATTTGGTCGACGCGTTTCGAACTAGCCAATGTGGTTCATCATCAGGACAAGCTGGAAAATATGATCAAATAACCCCTTTAAATAGAAAGTAAAGCTACCACTAGCCGTTTGTAAAATAACGGCTAGTTTAACTTAAATAAAAATATATATTTTATTTAATTTTTAATCTATATTAAAAAGAGTAAATCAAATTATTAAAGTTTTAAATTTTGAATTTTATATATTCTTTTATATTTTTATATATATTTTAAGAAAAATAAGAATTATTAATTTAATATATTTAAAGAATATAATAGATGTTTATATATATTTTATTTTATTTTATTTATTTTTTATCAAGTAAATTAATTATTAAAAATAGTAAATAATATTTATAGTCTGAATATATATAATTATTTTATTTTAATAATTAAATGCGATGTGATTCCAAAATTCATCAAACAATTATCATTTATAATAATAATAATAATAATAATAATAATAATAATAAAGAAATAAAATAAAATAAAATAAAATAAATAAAGAAATAAAGAAATAAAAATAAAAAATATAAATATAAATATAAAAATAAAATTTTTAATTAAATAAATAATAATAATAAAATTAATTAATTAATTAAGAATTAAATAAATAATAATAAAAATAAAAACAAAAAAAATTAATTGATTAATTAAATAATTATAAGAGCCAATTGTCTCACATTGTCCTAGACATAACTAACCAACACCTAGCCAATTCTCAGCCTCTAAACAACCTACCTCCCTTGTGCAATTCATGTGGAATGAAATCCCTATTCTTTAGGAATTTTGTCCTTCCTTCACTATGCAAGGATCATGGAAAATCCAATGGGTGTTTGGTTCCATGGGCGAAAACCAATAACCCTACAACTGATGGTTAACATCCCTCTCACCTAGATCTTAACCAGGTCTCCACTGGAACTAACATGCAAGTAGCTAATAATAGTAACTCATCATTTGCATGTTAGATCATTGATTGTGAATTAAATAATATTTAATGCACTTGATCTCTCACTAGTGTAACAAATAGTTAGAACTAGCAAAACTGACTTTAACTCACTTAAATGAGTTAACTGATTGCAACATGCATTAAACTAATGCACCACTACACTTCGAACTTTGTTACAACTATACCAATGGATTAGCCATTATGGTCAACAGCAATCTCTGATAATAATCTAAATGATAAAGAACACAAGAATTTCTAACTGTTTCTTGGAGAAAAGCGAAACTTGGTGAGCTGTCTAATGGGCCTTCTAAGCATGTGGAATGATGCCCAACCAGCAATCTGGAACTCGAGAACAGATACAATTTTTAGGACAGTCTAAGCGCTGAGACAGAAGTCATAATCGATTTTTGCAAACACTTAAAACTTATAATAAAATTGGCATAGCAGAATACTTATGACACTAGCGCAAATTAAAAGGATGTATGAATGCTTAAACAGTGTGACAAGCTCGTTAAATGAGAGGGATGGTATAAAAACTGCAAGGCATATCTTAAATGAGAGGGCTCGTTAAATGAGAGGGCTGGTATAAAAACAGTGATACGCACGCAATCTTAAAGGGCTCGTTAAATAAAAACCGCACGCAATCTTAAAAAAACTCGTTTACAAATTCTGCGCAATGTGTTGAGCGGAATGAAGTTCAAACAACACAGCAAAATGTTTGTTGTCTGTCTGCGTGATGTAAACTCATGAATTGTAAAAAATGTGAAAGCGCTGGCATGAACAGCAACCTCTGCACTCCACGCGCTGGCAGCAAAGCAACCTTTGCAACGGAGTCAAACTGGTGTTCTTCGACTGACAGCAACCTCTTCGACCTCTGTTCTTTGACCTCAACAGCCGCGTTAAACTGGTGTGCAGCGGATGGCTCTCACCAACAGTTCTTCAATTTTCTGATGGGTGTCGATAGCAAACTTACTCCAGTACCCAACAGATCGGTGACTACTCATATGCTCTGATACCAACTTAAATTAAACAAAACACAACAATACAACAGAGAAGCGTGAGACAAAGCTCACTGAAATCATTGAATTTCACTGGAAGATTACATCACACTTATATAGCAGATTGCACTCACCTAATCTTCCTGAAGAAGAGGAAACAAACCTAAATACATGGAACCAATTTCTAAATACACACTCTCGTTCAACAACTCAAACTAAATCTATTTCTGCATGATCTAGATTATTCTCACAATTACTCTATGGATGAGCACAATCATCTTTCTTGTGATGATAAACTACACTAAGTCGTTCAAAATGTGTAGGGCTCTTGAATTTATGATGTGATTTTTTTGGAAAATTATTTGAAATATTGATATGGATCACAAAAGCTTACAATGTCAAATGGTTGACAATTGCTGACCATGGTTTATTTTTATATTGACACTATCTTTGTCATAATGTGATGTTGGACCATGGTTGACCATGATTGATTTTCATATTGAGAAATTTTTGTGACAGTGTGACATTGAACCATGGTTAATTACCATATCAAGACAATCTTTGTGACAATGCGACGTTGGACCATGGTTTATTATGATTGATTTCTATATTGAGACAATATTTTCATAATGTGATGTTGAACCGTGGTTGATTTCCATATTGAAACAATATTTATCACAATATGACATTGGACCATAATTAACCATAATAATATCAGTTAATGTTATTAATATTAATGATATTAATATAATAATTTATTAATTAATATTAATATTATTTATAGTAATAATGTCAATATGATTAATAATATTAATATCATTAATTAAATTTATTAAAATTAATAATTAACATTGAAATTAAAATTAATATAAATATTTATAATATAAAATTTAAGTCATATCAGTTTATATTAATAATAATAATAAACCTTTAAATTAAAAATAATAATTAATATTTAAGGTTAATGATATTAATAGTAATATTATTAATAATAATAATAATAATAATAATAATAGAAGAATATTGTAAATTAAAATGTATTAATATTATGTTAATATTATTTATATTTATAATGTTAATGTCATTGATAATATTATTTTTATTTATTAAATGTTATTAATATTAATAGTTAACATTTAAATTAATATTTAAAAATATAAATAATATTAAAAGTGATATTAATATTTTCTATTCATATTACTTAATATTAATAATAAATATTCAAATTATTATGGATAATTAAAATTAATATCAAAATTTAATAATATAGTTGTTAATATTACTAAATAATGTTAATATTATTTATGAATATTAATGTTAATAATATATATAATAATAATTTTAATATCATTAATAATATTAATATTATTAATTAAATGTTATTAATATTAATAATAAATATAAATATTTAATGTTTTTGGAATCTAAGCTTCTGTGATCCATAATATAGATTTGTAGAAATTCTTTCGGTAGTAATCACATGCAAAAGAATTTAGAAAGAATTTCTACAAATCTATATTTAATGTTATTAATGTTAATGATATTAATATAAAAATTATTAATTAATATTAATATTATTGTTAATAGTATTGTTCAGTATTATTATTATCATTAATATTTATACCATATTTATCATTATCATCAATATTAATATTATTTATAGCAATAATGTCAATATCATTAATAATATCATTAATTAAATATTATTAAAATTAATAATTGATATTAAAATTAAAATTAATATAAATATTCATAATATCAAATTTAAGTCATATGAATTTATATTAATAATAATAATAAATATTCAAAATAATAATAATAATTAATATTTAATATTAATGATATTAATACTAAAATTTATTTAGTAATATTATTATTAATAATATTAATAAAATAATAAAAAATATTGTAAATTAAAATGTATTAATATTATGTTAATATTAAATTGTGTTAATATTATTTATATTAATAATGTTAATGTTATTGATAATATCAATTTTATTTAGTAAATGTTATTAATATTAATAATTAATATTCAAATTATTATTAATAATTAAAATTAATATCAAAATTTATTAATATCGATGTTAATACTGTTAACATTATTTATGAATATTAATGTTAATATTATATATGAATAATTTTAATGTCATTTTATATTATTAATTAAATGTTACTAAGATTAATAATAAATATAAATATTCAATCTAATGTTAATGATATTATTATTAGAATTTATTAATTAATATTAATATTATTGTTAATAGTAAATGTTGTTAATAGTATTTATCACTATTATTATTATCATTAATATAAATATCATATTTATCATTATCATCAATATTAATATTATGTTATCATTAATATTATATTTATTATTTTTATCAATATTAATATTATTTATAGTAATAATGGCAATATCATTACTAATATTAATATTATGTTAATATTAAATAATATTAATAATGTTCATGGATAATATTAATTTTATTTATTAAATGATATTAATATTAATAGTTAACATTTAAATTAATATTTATAAATATTAATAATATTAAAATTAATATTTAAAATATAAATAATATTAAAAGTAATATTAATATTTTCTATTTATATTACTAAATATTAATAATATATATTCAAATTATTATTAATAATTAAAATTAATATCAAATTTATTAAAATTGTTGTTAATACTCCTAAACGATGTTAATATTATTTATGAATATTAATTTTGTTATATATAATAATAATTTTAATGTTATTAATAACATTAATATTATTAATTAAATGTTATTAATATTAATAATAAAGATTGAAATTATGTTTAATAATTAATGTTGAAATTAAAACTAATATGAAAATTTATTAATGTTATTGTTAATATTAAATCATATTAATGCTAATTTTATTTATAGTAATAATATTAACATTATTAATCATATTATTATTGTTATTCATATTAATTAATATTAATTTTAATAATGAATATTATAATATATATTATAGAATATAGAATATAATAACCAAACCTACCTAAATTATATGTTAAATATTATAATACAAAATTATTATTAAATTTAAAATTTATTACCATTGTCACAATGTCATATTTTGAAAGGTAAAATTATTATCATATATTTTTTATTTTTATTTTTTCTATATATCAAAACCATGTTAATATTGGTTAAATTACTTTTATAAGTTTTTTATTTAGTTTTAAAGAAATAAAAAACATATTAATATTGGTAAAAGGTAAAACCATTATTATATTTTTTAGTTGAGTAAATCATTTTAAAAATGTTTTCAAACCATGTTAATATATTGACACTTTTATCAAATTTTAATCATTGAAAGTTAATGAATCAAATTGTACTTTTGAAACACACATTTACCAGTGTAAAGCTTATATTAATAAGATGGTTTCAATAATATAGGTTTTAATATTTTTATTTTTAATTAAATTTATGTAATTTTCATGAGCAGTGATAAATTACTTTTAAATTTTTAATCAATCATTGTAAAAAAGAAATAATTTAATTATGGTTTAAATACATGATTGAGATAGGCAAGGAACTTAGTGGTCTGAATTTCATCCATTGATATGATAGCAACTATAGGAATATACTTACATCTTTGACATCTAAATAATTTAAGAATAGTTTAAACACATGATTTAGAAATGCAAAGAACTTAGTGGTCTGAATTTCATCTATTAATATGATAGCAACTATAAAAATATACTTATATCTTTAACATCTTTAAAAACCATCTTATCAAAAAAATTAATTAAAAAAATCATTAAAATAGCCACTTCTAATAGAAAAACACCTTCACAGAATAATACCCATTTAAAAATCCATTACTATTAAATTTGCTAACATCCAACGAATAGACCAATAGACCAGTACAAAAGATCAAAACATTGTTTTAAAATGCATTACTATTAAATTTGCTAACATCCAGCGAATAGACCAATACAAAAGATCAAGACATTGCTAAAACATTTATATTACATTTGCTAACATCCAAGCAAATCTAGACCAATACAAAAGATCAAAACATTAATCTGTAGTAGCTCAGCTGTGCAAACATTTTTCCCTAACTTTTTTACTTCGCTGTTCTGATCATTCACCGCACGGCCTTGACTTGCCCAGTACCAAAAAAACTACTACTTTCTTTCAATGTAATGCATATATGAAAAGTTTGAAAATGAAATGGATGTGACATTTATCCGTCTTTGATAGGATAAACTATATCAGTGTAGATCGCACAAAGTCCCACCCCATCATCAGGGCTGCTGTCCAGCTGAATATATCCTTCTTCTCCCCAGTCAGTACCCCACGAATTCTTTGCAATAAGGACCCCATCGCTGCTATAACCAACTATTAAAATGGCGTGATTCACGTCGGTTCCGCAGCTCCCTGACAGCACGCCCTGCAATGAAAAACACAAACCCAGATGGAATTGGGATGGAAAGTTAATTTACATCAATCATGGGTAGATATGACAAAAACTTTTGTAACAATGTGTGATTGTGTGGTGTGAGAAACATCTATAGAAATTTGATTCGAAGAGAAGAGCTTTCACTCATCTTCGAACCTATAGAAGTTTCATTGGAAGTGCTTTCACTCATCTTGGAACCTAGAAAGTTCATTAGAAGAGATTTTATTCATCTTTGAACCTAGAAAGTTCATTTGATCACATTTTTTTATCAAAAGGGTAATCTACCCTTAAAAAAAAATGTGTAAAGGTTCAATATCTAAACAAATCACACAATATTCATACAAAAAAAATATCTTCATGTTTTTAACTATAGAAATCTATATACTAGGAAGATACAGTCTCTAGGAATAATAATCTGTTATGTGTAGTTCTTACGCCTTGGTAATGCTGGAAATCATTGGCATCGACTGCCGCACTGACAGGCTGATTAGCCAGCAATTGTAAAAGGCCACCACGGCTACAGCTAGGCACAGACCCGTACCCATCAATCGTCACAACGCTGTTTTTCAACTGAACATGAACATGCAGCAGCAGAAAATCAGGAAATGCAACTTTGTGATTCCAGTGAATATAATATGGAAAGAAAAGTTAATTAGTTGAATTGAGTGGGTTTTAATAATAAGATTTCGAAATATTCCTTAAATTTTATAATAAATCAAATTTAAATTTCAGTAAAACAAATTTAAATTAAAGTTAAACAAAATACTTTGCTGTTATCACATTGTCCATCTCCGCCCTGATAATCTGATGATGAGTCAATTCCTCCCGTCCGGCACATCACAATGAAACTGAGTCCGTCCAGCACATCTCACCCCTCGCAACCACGGTTCTCCTCGCTACAATCGATACGCTGTTGCTCGGAAAGGGAAATAAGATTGCCAGTCACAATTTGGTTGATGCTTTCTACTGATCCAGTTACAGCGAAAGACCAACAACTGCCTGGATAATATATAAAACACACCCACAAATTTGAAACGTTAATGAGATTCGATTCAATCAATAGTGTTATTTACATTTCTGGGAGATTGGGCTAAGGATTCACCCAGAGAAGCGAGTGCTCTTACTATTTCTATATGCAAACCTTACTGATATTAGCTACACTACTGGTTTTGAGATTTCTTGATATTAGCTGGCATAGTTATTAGCTGGCATAGTTATTAAGTTTGAATTCGAATTTCTGAAAAAATTTTGATAAAAAAATTTAAATTAGGAAAAAAATTGATTTTATATATGTTAAGGACTCACACATCGTGTTTACTTTTTTCTAATTCATTTCAAAAATTTAAATTTTGAATAATTTCTAATAACTCTACATAATATAACAACCAATAAATATAATTAAAAAAATAAACCTATTCATATTCCTTTTTCCATAAATGTTTTTCAAAACTTAAATTTCTAAAACTTATTCGCCCATTTCCATAGTTTTTCTTCAAAACCTAAATTTCCAAAACATACTTATCCAAAAATTTCCAAAACTTACTTATCCAAAAATTTCACACCTAATAGACAAACAGATATTCTAAACTTACTTATTTACAATAGAAAATTATAAAAATAGAAACATATCTTTAAAAAAAATCTTAATTTATTTTTTTCCTTGTCTTTTCACTCTAAAAAAATATACAAATTAAAAATATAATTTTTTTCCAATTTCACAATTATTTTCATTTCCATCCATTTTTTAATACAAGCAATAACATTACATAAAGCAAATTACGATCAAAGCTATCTTTTCACAGAGCCTGGAGTGAGAATAAGACTGAGGAAGGTCCAACCATCTCTAACACTTCATCTCTGACCAAAAGTCCAAGCCTCGTGGTGGGTGATACTAATGACCATGGTGCGTGCCCTGTTAAATGAAAATCTACAGAGATCACTTGTATGTTATGAAGTGTCTTTTTGTCTCAAGGAGGTGCCAGAGCAAACAAATCTATGAAGAAACGAATCTTGACAGAATTATTAGTTCTCCGAATATTTTTTTTTTTCCAATTCGGGTGAATTGGTGAATTTGGTAATTATGATTATGGGTTTTAAAAAATATCTCTAAATCAACATGAATCAGATAGATTCGGAAAATTAATTACAACAAATTAACAATCCAAACTAAAAACAATTAAAAAACAAAATAATGTATATAAAAAATAAATAAATAAATAAAATTCACAAATCTTGATGTAAAAAAAAAAAAAATCACAGGTGAACAAACTCACCGCAATGGCCTTGATTTTTCACAGCTGTCACTGCACTCTCTCGTCCTCCAATCCATAGATTCGGCCACAGGCACTAGGGTTTTTCATATGTCAATGTCTTGCCATGACCTCTAGTTGGTTTTGGTGTATATCTTATCTTGATTTGAA
The DNA here is from genome assembly GCA_034641835.2 of Pinus albicaulis. Lineage (NCBI taxonomy): Eukaryota > Viridiplantae > Streptophyta > Pinopsida > Pinales > Pinaceae > Pinus > Pinus albicaulis. The sequence goes on along the minus strand of CM076578.1, from coordinate 1,804,437,027 downwards.
CTCCTCATGACTGATGTCTGCAAATTTGTTAAGGCCAAGCCAGTAGCTCAGGTTCTTCTGGTTAACATGATGTATATATCTCAGATTGTCTTTGAAAATCTGGTATCTCTGTAGCTTCTCCTCTGCTAATGTATAGGCCTTGTTGTGCTTGGCTAGCCATGATTCATAGAGACTCGCAGTTCTGTCCTCACTGAGAAGATCCTCGGGGGAGTATCCAAAATCCCTTGCATATGTCAAGGAGATGAGTATCAGGCACGAAACAAAGAATGCAGTGAGAGATATGTAACCCATATGAAACTGAAATCAGAAACAAACAGATTGCTGAGTCAGTATCAAGTCCAACCCAAAGTTGAACTGAAACTAAAAACAATTCTCTGTTATAAGTCAATGTGGGTTGACAGAATGGACCTGCCTGAGATCTCACAAACAGACTATGGCAAACATGAGTGATGGCTGGATATAATTAGAGAGCCTCTTACACAGTAAACCAATAATTACGATAAATCAAATCAATGCAGAAAAGCCACATCACGACACCTGTATATGACAAACGTGTATGATAGAAATCTGTATAAGAAAATCAACATTCACTGAATAGTTATCTTAATTATCATTTTTAGTATAATAGGAATAAGTTACGTTAAATTAAAAATGAATATTAATTGAAATTGATATGTTAAAAGATTTTATTTTTATCCAAATATCTTGAACCATTAATATGAAGTCCAATCTTTAATTTGATTTATTTCTCGGATCCTAGCTTGTCTCTTTTCTTATAATACATCTGAGTATTCTCCTCCTAAAAGAAAGGAAAATACAACAAACCACACAATTTTATGGAGTGAAAATAGAATTTAAGAACACTGGTGGGATTATTTACAAATATAAATAAGATTCAGTGCCATTTAAAGTGGAAAGTAGTAAAATTCACTATAATTACATTATCAAAATAAGGAAAGAATATAGGATATATTCCACATAAGTTGGAAACAACCCAATTATATATGAGTATATTTCCATAAATATTTTTAAAATTGATATTTATTATTAAATCCAATTTTTCAAAATAATCCTAATTGCTATAATATCTTTTTCATTTGTGGCCTATTTATTCAAAATTTAAAATGTGTCATAGATTACACTATTTCCAAAAATTGGATAATAATGGAATGATAATTTTATATGTAGCATGAACAATCTTTCATAATGTTGTTAAAAGTTCATCATGTTTTGGACATATCAGCTATTATGATTTTTCCTTTCTATTATTATTGAGATTTATAATTTAAATTTTCTTAATCTTACCACAAAGTTATTAGTTGCTATGGTTTTCTATAGTCCTTGACTTTATGAGTTTCTCTCATTTCTCAATTAGTCTTTGCTTTCCACTTAGGTTCATTATGTGGAAAAATTAACAATTAAAGAAAAAGTGAACTATGATGTTGGTTTTAGGGTTCTAAAACTTTTTTGGAACTTTCATCATGTTTTCAAAAGTGTATATTGGATTCACACATGATGAATATTTATATTAGAATTATGGTAAGTTAACATGGTCATTTTTGCCCACCACTCGAGGTAGTGTATGTAGGATAAAGTTATTCTCTTAGATAGTCCTCAGTCGGCAGCCAACAGCCCCTTACAGCCACCAGAAAGTTCAAAGTTCCATTGTCGCTCCTACTTGAGCCAACCATGTGGTCCCTCGACAGCTTTTGTCATGAATGTATGTCTGAAGGTGGGCTTTCCAGCCCCCAAGGTATGGCATTTCATTAGTATAGTTGAGTAATTTTCGTTACTTTTCATGAGATTTTTTGGACATGGATTAGTTGGGTGATTCAACAGAAAGAGTGAGTTAGGTTTTTATTTTTGTAGAAATTATACAAACAATACGTATATCATGGATTAAATCTGATCTAACAATGTACCAAAGCTAGATATTGAATCGCTTCTACAAATCAATTGTGAAAATTTAAATAGAATCCCCAATCATATGAAGCAAAGAAGAATCAATCAAACCACAACAGAGATAATTTCCCAGGGAAATATTGTTGCTCAAAACCATACTACCTTCTATTGTATATTCAACATGGATACATGAAACAATTACAATACAACTCTCCTCACAAGAGCCTCCTATACTCAGCTAATTGTCTCACATTGTCCTGGACATAACTAACCAACACCTAGCCAATTCTCAACCTCTAAATAGCCTACCTCCCTTGCGCAATTCATGTGGAATGAAATTCCTATTCTTTAGGAATTTTTTCCTTCCTTAACTATGCAAGGATCATGGGAAATTCAATGGGTGTTTGGTTCCATGGGTGAAAACCAATAACCCAACAACTGATAGTTAACATCCCTTTCACCTAGATCTTAACTAGGTCTCCACTGGAACTAACATGCATGTAGCTAATAATAGTAACTCATCAGTTGCATGTTGCATCATTGATTATGAATTAAATAATATTTAATGCACTTGATCTCTCACTAGTATAACAAATAGTTAGAACTAGCACAACTGACTTTAACTCACTTAATTGAGTTAATTGATTGCAACATGCATTAAAATAATGCACCACTACACTTCGAACTTTGTTACAACTAGAACTACTCTACATGCCTCACCAACTACCCTCAACTCGAAATCCATGAGCTAACTGAGTTTATCACACTCAGTTAATTATTACAAGTGATTTCGAGATAAGATTACATTTTATTTTCCATTCCAATTAAGGGAAAATTAAAATAGAAACTGCACCAAATTTAGCCTACACTAGTGTAGGGTCTTCTAAGACCTCCTGGTCCCACACTAGTGTAGGTGCTTCTTAGACCTCCTAGTCCCACACTCATGTACGTGCTGCAATTTCTTGCTGGACTTCACAACTCCCTGTCAACAAGAAAGGGATTATAATTCAACCTAATCCTATCTCTATGGTATTCGAATTTTATCCTGGTGAGCATCTTCGTCACAATATTTGCATCTTGATCTTCCATGGGAATGTAGTGAAGCAACATTATATGCCTCTAGAAAAAATCTCTAAGATGGTGGTATCGGATGTCTATGTGCTTGGACCTATCATGAAACACAGGATTAATCGAGAGTTTAATGCAACTCTGGTTATCACAATGTATCACTGTCGGATCCATCTGAGAACCAAAAAAAAAACCAGGATAGATGGCCTCAAATTTAGCTTGACTTGTTACCATGTACTCTGCCTCTGCTGAATTGAGTGCCACAAATTGCTGCTTCTTGCTGTACCAACAAACTGCTGTCAATTTTATGCTGAAGATCCCTCCTAATGTGTTCCTTCTGTCTAATGGAATGCCTGCCCAATCTAGATCCATGAAGCTCTGAAGATTCACTCCCTCTTTCCGTCTACACCATAATCCATAATCTCTAGTGCGTTGTAGATATCTCAAGACATGCTTCCTCACCTTCCAAAAGAGCTTGGTAGGCTTAACCATATCTTGACTCAGCTGGTTAACTGCGTAGAAAATGTCTAGTCTAGTGTTCACTAAGTACATCAGTGAACCAACTAACTCCCTGTAGACAGTAACATCCACTACCTCTCCTGAAGTAGCATCCTCTTTCCTCGAAATTTCTGTAAGAGGAGTTTCCATGGGTTTACAGCTCTCCATGTGAAACTTACCCAGTACCTCTTTGGCATATTTTCCTTAAGAAACAAAAATTTCACCATCCTGCTGCCATATTTCCAAACCAAGGAAATAATGAAGGAGTCCCATGTCCTTCATTTTGAACTCCCTTGCAATATCCTCCTTGCATGAGTGTACAAACTACTCATCACTTGTCAAAATTAGATCATCAACATAGAGTACGATAATCAAGAGCTTACCATCAACCACAATTTGCTACAGGTTTCCATCAGCTTCACTTATGGTGAAGCCCAACCCGGTGAAATAGCTATCAATCTGAATGTACTAAGCATGAGGTGCTTGCTTCATCCCACACAGTGCTCTCTTGAGTCGACACACATGCGACTCAACGTCAAAGATCTTGAAGCATCCTGCCTGCTCTATGTACACTTCTTCCTCAATAACTCCACTGAGAAACATAGCTTTCACATCCATCTGTTGAATGTGCCACCCCATCGCCGCTGAGAGTGGAAGGATAGATCTAATGGAAGAGTACCTTCCAACTAGTGAAAAAGTCTCATCATAGTCGATCCCCTCAGTTTGTGAGAATCCCCGGGCCATAAATATGACCTTGAACTTCTCCACACTCCCATCAGTAGCTTGCTTTACCTTGTAGATCCATCTTGATCCAACCGCAGATTTTTCGACCGATATTGGGACAATCTCCCATGCACTTTTCTTGATAATGGAGTCATACTTCTCCACCATTGCATCTACCCAAATTGATTGTTGCACTGCCTCCTGAAAGGAATATAGTTCTATCACAATACACTTGCTCATAAGAGCCATGTATCGAGTAAACATGTCTAGAGAGTGTCTCTGTCTACGTAGTGAAATAGGGGCTCCTACATTCTCTGCTGCATCAAGTCTCAATATATCAACTTCCGTGGCGCGCCTTCTACCATTTTTGGTGGATGGCTCTCCATGTGTGTTTTCTTCACTTCATTATCCTACGTATCTGGTTTCTACACATCTTAAGGCTCATCCTTTGGAACCAAGAGTTCCTCCTCTGCATGCAAATCTAACTCCCTCTCAAGGGACAATGGCATGGATTTATCCTCATCGAATTTTATATCTCGTCGTACAACATCTGTTATGTTGTTTGGAAAATACACCCGATAATTTTCGGGAGTATTAGTGTACCCCATAAGAATCCCAATCTCAGTTGTTGGTTCCAACTTCTTCTTGGCGTCTTTGGTCACATGTACATAAACATATGAGCCAAAAATCTTAAAATGTGAAACATCAGGTTTATTTCCAGTAAAATCCTCTTCTGGTGTACTCATGCCAAGTATCCTATGAGGACAATTTTTTTTCAAAAATACCGCTATGTTGCATGCTTCCTCCCACAGATGCAATGGTAGGCCCTTATCATGCAACATCGCTCTGGCTACACCCACAATCATTTTTTTCTTTCTCTCTGTGACCCCATTCTGTTGTGGGCTATGAGGCGCAATTAGTTCTCTCTGAATTCCTTCTTTGTTGCAAAGGTTCTTGAATTCATTGGAGATGTACTCACCACCATTTTCACTCCTAAGAGCCTTCACATGATTCCTTGTGTCTTTCTCCACCAGTGCTTTGAACTCAAGAAAATTTTATAACATATGATATTTCTTCTACATGAAGTAGAATTATGGTACGTTCACATGGTAATTTTTACCCACCACTCGAGGTAGTCTGTATAGGATAAAGTTTTTCCCTTAGATAGTCCTCAGTCGATAGGTGACAACCCCTTACAACCACCACATAGTTCAAAGTTCCATTATCTCTCCACTTGATCCAACCATGTGGTCCCTCGACATATTGTCATGAATGTATGTTTAAAGGTGGGCCTTCTAACTCGCAAGATATGGCATTTCATTAGCATAGTTGAGTAATTTTCATTATTTTTCATGGGAATTTTTGGACATGGATTAGTGGGGGGATTCAACGGAAAGAGTGGGTTAGGTTTTTATTTTTATAGAAATTATCCAAAAAATATGTATATCATGGATTCAATCCAATCTAACAATGTACTAAAGCTAGATACTGAATCACTTCTACAAATCAATTGCGGAAATTTAAACAGAATCACCAATCACATGAAGCAAAGAAGAATCAATCAAACCTGATTTCATCTGCGCATTTCATCTTTGAACAAATCCTGACCAGATATGGATGTTCGAAGATCCTCATGAGTGATAGAGTTATGCACTTTGTTACTGAAACAATCCAAAATCTTTGACCGAGGAGTTTTGGATCCATCATGCGAAGAGCACACCATATCACTCATAGGCCAACGGCACAGTTGAAGCTTTTAATAAAACCTTGGAGAAAGCGCTGACAAAGGTATGCAATGCTGATCACAATGATTTGGACGTGCATATCCCATCAGTTCTCTGGGCCTATCGAACAACTTGCAAGAAGCTAACAGGAAAAACCCCATTCAGGATGGTTTATATAAAGAAGTCGCTATGCCCATGGAGGATATTGTTCCCAGTCTATGTATCGCAGCATTTACAAACATGGCAGAACCTGACATCATGGAGGAGCACTTAGTGCAACTTATGGCTTTGGAGGAAGATTGGTTTCTTGCGAATTTCCATCAGCAAGTCTAGAAGGTCTGTGATAAAGCCTGGCATGATCGACATATTCTCCAGAGGACGTTTGCAGATGGCGAATTGGTCCTCTTATATGATAGCCAGTTCTCAATGCATCTTGAGAATTTTCGGCAGCATTGGCTTGGTCCCTACATAGTTAGGGAGATCGTGGATGGAAGAGTAGTTAGGCTTGCTACCCTGCATGCTGATATGCTCCCAGGCTACATCAACAGTAGATGACTCAAACCGTATCGGATCAAATGACTCTATGGCCGGAGTAGCCATACAAGCGCGGGTAGAGACCCCACCACCACAGTGACTTGGGATGAGTCACAAGATTGTGTTGGGGGATTGTTGGAACAGGGTCCTCCAAGGGCTTCAAATTGGGACAGTTTTGAGTATTTTTGTATATTTTTGGCATATTTTAGTCTAGCGCAGGGGTTTTGGGGTGAGTCAAAGCCCCGAAAGCATTGTAATGGGTCAAAGGGTAGACCTAGAGTCCGTAAACCATGGTTTACAGACCACGGGAAAGATTAGGCTAGATATTTATAAATAGAAGGACATTTTGAGTCAGTAGAGGCGATGAATTAAGTTTGGTGTGAATTACTAATTATTAGATCTATTTGGGTTATTGAGGAAAGGACTCGTGCTGGCTGTGTGCGCGCAGATCCTCAGTCCTGCTGTGTGAAGACCCTGCTACTGTGTACGTTGGTTGGGTTTTGGGTATTGTAAAAGGATCTGAAGGATTAATGAAAGTGGAAGGTTGTGGAATATCTGAATCTATTAATGCGAATATATTATATCTGCTATGTTATGCATGGTTCTGTATTAAGCTACGAAAGTAACTGTTATTTTCTTTTGCTGCATTGACATCTGACTTGGATCTATCTATTATACTTTATGCAAGAATAGTTGTGATAGTTTCATTAATGTTCTGTGAATTTATGATATGTTGTTTATTGTGATTATAATTGGTATTGCGCATGTGGATGCAAAGGGATCTGTATATTTGGGTTCTGTGATATATGATTTAGTAATTGTGAAGTCGAATGCAGCTCTGTTTGACTTACCTACCCTCTACAGGGGTGCGGAAACCTGGTTCCAACACCATCCCATACTACTTTGGGTGAGACTTTGGCCTGCGCAAGAAGGTCACTACCGAAAGGGCCAACAGTATAGGGGTTTGTTGGCAAACCTTAACCTACGAACCTATGTCAGGACCCCTCGAGCCAAAAAATAGTTCCGTTGCCGAAACCTGGAGCATTTTGAGAGAAGGATCGGGTAATGCCAAGGCCATATTGGAAACTTGAAAGAAAAGAGATTGATGAATGGTTTGAACAAAATGTTTAGGAATTTGTAGTAAAAGAAAACCGTAGTAAGAGGTTGACCACCGAAGAGTGGAAGAATAAGTATATTTTCATGGAGATCTACAAGATATTCTTTGTAACAATTGCGATCGAGCTCCAGGAGTGGGTCACAAGGTTGGTCGAATTTCAGAAGTGTTGGAAGGACGAGCAGGTCACAAGTGGACCCCAGAATTGATCCAGTAGTTATAGAATATTGATAACACCATCACTCGCACGATGGACCACCAGGTGGATAGTGTGCTAGGAGGGGTCATGACAGAATTTTCCATTGATTAGTTCGTCTCCTACTCTGAAGCAAAGCAAAGATTCTTCAAGGGATTCCAGGGTAAGTTTATGAAGACCTTACCATTGCTTATTAAGATATTACTGTGCGAAAAGAGTATTCCATGTAGCCACACTGAATTAATGACTTATGATCCAGACAGGAGTACGACACAAAGTGGCAAGTACTATCAGACCAACCAAGGAGATAGATTTTTTTATAGTCTGGTAAGAGTAGCAGCTGCGTAGAGTCCTCCGACCACAACACTTTCGAACCAGAATAGGGGTAAGAATTCACCTACACTTGTGCTAACACCGGAAGATGACATTGCTGCACATATGAAGTTGCCTACTTTTAAGGGTGTGGGAGATGAAGACATGGATCAGTTTTGGTTTGTCATAGAATCAATATGGACTGCGCATAACGTAGTTAATGATGTGGTGAAGAGGGCACAACTGTCCCTTGCCTTAAAAGGAAGAGATTTGTACTAGTGCATGGAATACATCGGTTAGCATGTGAACACAACCATTGAAGAGATTAAGAACGCCTTGAAGCAACAGTTCAAGAAGCCTAAGTCCTACTCTCAAATAGTACTTGATCTAAAGGATTTCAAGCAAGGGCTTTCTGAGTTTGTGTGGGAGGCTGATCAATGAATGAAGAAGGTAATCAGAGAAGGAGGATTTCAGTATGATGACAGACAACACACGGGATGGTTCATTGCTATGCGCCTCACCTGCGTGTACCTATGGGTCACCCAAATTTCGAATCACAGGAAAAATCCCTAGAGGTCGCTATGAATTTAGAAGCTGCACCCAGAGATGATACCCAGCTGGGCATCCAAAAAATTCAAGGACAAATAGAGGCGATGCACATGGAGCCCTGAAAGATGGTGCATACAATGCAGGAAGAATGGTTAGACCAAGGATAACTTCCCTCTGTTAGCAAACTATATGCAGGTCGAGGACCTAGTCTGTTGCACCTTAGGGAAGTTGCAGGATCAAGTGGGTTGGTGCTATGGTGCAATGATTGTCACGTTGCGGGGATATAGGACACAAACCACTATCCTCACCTTGTTGCATATGTCCCAGAAGTAAAGCATAAATGGTGCAGGTTCCACAGGTCGGTAGGACACGATGAACAGAACTATCGGACGTATGATTTGATGATCAATCGAGGGAACCTCTATAGGGTACAGTCAGATCCATCCTTGCCAAGATACCTCTTGAGCACAGGTGGCTCCCTAGCCAGGGGTAGGGGAGGTAAAAGAGGTGGAAGCGTAGGATGGGGACGAGGGAAAATAATTTATTATAGTTGTGGAGAAATAGGACACTTGCCAAGGACTGTCCAAACCCTAAAAGGCAGTGATGTCGATATTGCAGACAGTTGGACCATGCGATTGAAGATTGTCCAATCTTGATAATAAAAATGCAGGAGAAGCATTCAACACCTACACCGAATGTGGAGAGGGTTAAGGCTGAACTGCGAGACAAAGATCTAAGCATGAATTTCATAACACACATTGGGATGGCCACCGGGGGGGCTTAGGGAGAAGATTGCAACCGAACCTCTGATCCGACAAGAAGTTATTGAGCAGGAAGGTTTGGATCTAAAAAAGGAGAAAGAAACATTTCTTGTAGCTCGCAAATACTTTGCTGAGGTAGAGGCGTCTACTTCGCGGTCGCTGGGAGACCTTGAGGTAGATGAGGAGTTTAAACCCTTTTTACAGGCATGTATGAAGCTGCTGTGCAACCCAAAGGTTGTGGAAAATATTTAGGCATTAATAGATAACTACGGAGCACAACCTAGCCTCCCCTTGGAAATCAAGGACGTACAAAACTATATAGATATAAGAAACGCACTGGTAGGGAGATGTAGTTGACTACGCAAATCGATGATTATGAGATGGATCAGGTTATTTTGGACCTAAGGTTAGATGTGAATGTATTACCTAAAAATACATGGCAACGAATGGGGGAACCTAAGTTGTAATGGTCCATTATCTAGTTGCATATGGCCAATCAACAGAAGATCATACCCTTGGTGAGACTATCAAAGGTCGTGGTGGATATCGTAGGGGTCAAGCTCTGGGCTGATTTTGAAGTAATTCAGATTGTAGAATATGCAGACCCCTACCCTACGCTCCTAGGCTTGGATTGGGCCATCGATGTGGGAGGCATCATTAACCTAAAGAAGAGAAGAATGGTATTTGAAAATAACAGTACAAGGGTAATAGTACCATTAGATCCTGCGGAAGGGGAACGATACACAGAACCGGTATGCGACGAAGAGGATGTGGGTCACATCTATAAGTTGACTACGTGGGATGAATATTGGATCAACCCCATGGTGGATGGAGTAATCTTCTGGGAAAAGGATAGTAAATTCTTCTTTAACTCCGAAGGGGAGATAGAGAATTGGCAAAAATAGTTACATGATGTCTCTGTGCTGTGATGTCTTCGGGTCACAAAGAACATCCACTGCATTTCCTTAGAGGTAAGAGATCTACCTTACATTCATGGTTTTGGTAACGTTAGGGAATTTTTGCGAGCGTTTGAAGCTGACGTTCACAGAGAATGAAAGGTATGTGCCCTTAAGCTAGCTATGTGGGCAACCCCTGCACGATGGGAGGATACGCATAAGGGATCGATCCAGGAGTGGGAGGATTGTCGGGACATGATGCTCATGCGATTTGAGACTCTGGCGGAGGTACGGGTCAAGATGTTCCTTGGCTTAGGGGATCCAGAGGAACACGTGGTTGCGTGGATGAAGACGTGGGGTGAGCAAACCACAGAAGATTGGGTTCACTTATTTGCTCATGCGTTGGGTCCAATCCCTACTACATGGTACTTGGATGAGGAGCTACACCAATGCACAGACCACTGGGAAACTTTGAAGAGCGACTTCATAGTAACATTCAGACTGATAGTGGCTTCGGAGGCACTTGACGAAGCTCTGCAGCACATAGATACATCCGTGTTTAGCAAATTCAGCTCCTTTATGGTATTCGGAGCACCGAAATGGGAAACACAGACGCAGGATATTGTCAATTGTCGCATCTTGGCAAGGTAGGAAGGTGAACATGATCTGCGATCTGTCTCTATCTCAGAGTTAGAAGGGGAGTACACTGTTGGGGGACCTCCACTAAAAGAAGTGGATGTCACTAAGCCTCTCAAGCTGCGTGAAGTAAACATTGGGATGAAAGAGCACCCTAATTTGGCTAAGATTGGGGACTACTGGGACGACGATACAGTAGGAAAAGTGGCCAAACTACTTACAGAATACTAGGACTTGTTCCCAACAAATTTTTCAGAGCTGAAGGGGATCACGGGGGACTTAAGCGTCATGCATATCATTCTCAAACTTGATGCATGTCCCATAAAGCAAGGACCTTAGAGGTTGAACCTCAAGTATAAGAAGAAGCTCAAGGATGAAGTCAATAAAATTCTTGTTGTAGGTATCATCGAACCCATTGAACAGTCAGACTAGGTCAGTCCAATGGTGGTTCAGGAGAAAAAAATAAGGGGGAGATTCAGATCTATCTGGACCTGTGCAAGTTTAATGGTGCTTGCATTCATGATCCATTCCCGACACCATTCTCAAATGAAATATTAGACAGCATGGGAGGATAGGAAGCATACTCCTTCATGAACGGGTTCTCAGGATATCATCAAATCAGAATCACACCTACAGACCGCAGCAAAACCACATTCACGACTGAGTGGGGATCGTTTCAGTATACTGTCATGCCATTTGGACTCAAGAATTCCCCTGCTATCTTCTCTCGAGTCATTGTCGTAGTGTTCAAAGAACTCATCCACAAGTTCCTCGAGGTGTATTTTGATGATTGGACTATCTTCGGCCTGGTAAAGGTGCACATATCAAACTTGCACATGATGTTGGATGCCTGCCAGAAAAACCAGATTTCCCTAAATATCAAGAAGCGTATCTTCTACGTACCCTTCAAAATATTTCTCAGCCACATATTTTTTCGGCATGGACTGATGGTAGATCCTGCCAAAATCGTAGTTATCATAAACTTGCTAGTACCAACCATGGAGAAACAGCCGCGCTCGATCCTTGGACACACGAGTTACTACAGAAAATTCATTCAAGGCTATGCTCTAATTACTGCCCCTATGGAAAGATTTCTCAAGAAGTATGTTTCATTCTTTTGGAATGTTGAATGTCAAAAGAGCTTCGAGTTACTTAAATAAAACATTCTCTCATCACTTATTCTCATCTTTCCTGATTGGGAGAAGGTATTTCATGTTCACGTTGATGCATCAGGAATTTCTCTCGAGGCTATCCTTACGCAATCGAGAGGAGGAGATATTGACCATCCGGTTGCCTTTGCAAGTAGGAAACTCTCTGGTGCAAAACGAAACTACTCCCCACAGAATGGGAGGGATTGGCCATGGTCTACGCTTTGCAGAAATATCAGCATTACGTTTTAGGAGGAAACTTCAAAATTTTCACAACCATTTAGCTTTAAAGTACCTGGTAAATAAGCCTGTGTTGGGGGGGAAATATGTCGATGACTACTCCTATTTCAGGAGTATAAATTTGAAATCATCGTCAAGCTGGGAAAGTTGAATGCCGGACCAAATCACTTGTCCCGAATAGAGAGTGGTGAGGAGCCAATCGATCTGGAAGCCAGATTTCCTGATGTGCAACTATTTGCTATTAAGGTATTAGATGCACACTTCATGGATATCATTCAGTTATTTACTATTGTGACAACACCTCCAGAGTACTCTATACAACAAAAGAAAGAGTTAGCCACTGGGGCAGCAGATTTTACCATCATCGCAGGTCATTTATATAAGATGGGAGCAGATGAAGTATTGCGGTGATATGTTTTGGAGCATGAAAGGCACACTATCTTGGCAGAGGCTCATGACAGAGTAGCAGGAAGTCACTATGCATGGAAAGCAATGATGAAAAAAATCCTGAGAGCTGGGTTAGGGTGGCCAACCCTGCATAGTGATGCCCACGACTATTGTAAAGCCTACGATACGTGCCAAAAAACGGGGAGGCTATCCCACAAAGATGAAATGCCCCTTCAACCACAAATGGCTCTAAAAAAATTTGATAAATGGGATATCGATTTCATCGGGCCTATCAACCCACCATGGAGGAAGATGGGTGTGCGCTACATTATTACTGCCACCGATTATGTAACCAGGTGGGAAGAAGCATAAGAAGTAAAGGAATATACTGCAGATACCACTGCACATTTCATATTTGAACAAATCCTGACCAGATTTGGATGTCCGAAGATCCTCATGACTGACAGAGGTACGCACTTTGTGAATGAAACAATCCAAGCTTTGACCTAGGAGTTTCAGATCCATCATGCGAATAGCACACCATATCACCCACAAGTCAATGTCGTAGTTGAATCTTTTAATAAAATCTTGGAGCAAGCACTGACAAAGGTATGCAATGCTGATCACAGTGATTGGGACATGCACATCCCATCGGTCCACTGGGCCTATAGAACAACTTGCAAGAAGCTAATAGGAAAAAACCCATTTAGGATTGTTTATGGTAAAGAATCCATTAGGCCCATGGATTATATTGTTCCTAGTCTACGTATCACGTCATTTACAAACATGGCAGAACCTAACATCATGGAGGAGCGCTTAGCGCAGCTTATGGCTTTGGAGGAAGATCAGTTTCTTGTGAATTTCCATCAGCAAGTCTAGAAGGCCTACGATAAAGCCTAACATGATCAACATATTTTCCAAAAGATGTTCATGGAGAGAAAATTGGTCCTCTTATATGATATCTAGTTTGCAAAGCATCCCTGGAAGTTACGGTAGCATTGGCTTGGTCCCTACACAGTTAGGGAGATCACATATGGCTAAGCAGTTAAACTTGCTACCCTGCGCGGTGATATGCTCCAAATCTATGTCAATTGTAGGCAACTCAAACTGTATCGGATCAAATGAATCCATGGCCGGAGTAGCCATACAGGGGCGGGTGAAGACCCCACCACCACAGTGACTCGGGATGAGTCAAAATATTGTGTTGGGGTACTGTTGGAATAGGGTCCTCCAAGGGCTACGAATTGGGACAGTTTTGAGTATTTTTTTTATATTTTTGGCATATTTTAGTCTAGCGTAGGGTTTTTGGGGTGAGTCAAAGCCTTAAAAGAATTATAATGGGTCAAAGGGTATACCTAGAGTCCGCAAACCATTGTTTGCAGACCACAGGAAAGAATAGGCTATATCGTTATAAATAGAAGGACATTTTGAGTCAATAGAGGCGATGAATTAATATTGGTGTGAATTTTGAATTAGTAGATCTATTTGGGTTATTGGGGAAAGGACTCCTGCTGACTTTGTGCATGGAAATCCTCAGTCCTACTATGTGCAGATCCTGCTACTGTGTGCGTAGGTTGGGGTTTGGGTATTGTAAAAGGATCTGAAGGATTAATGAAAGTGGAAGGTTGTGGAATATCTAAATCTATTAATGCGAATCTATCATATCTGCTATGTTATGCATGGTTTTGTATTAAGCTGCAAAAGTAAATGTGTTGTTTTCTTATACTGCGTTGACACCCAACCCGGATCTATCTGTTATACTTTATGAAATAATAGTTGTGATAGTTGCGTTAATGTTCTGTGAATTTATGATCTGTTGTTTAATAATTATAATTGGTATTGCGCACGTGAATGCGAAGGGATATATAGATATGGGTTTTGTGATATACGATTTGGTAATTGCGAAGTCGAACATAGCTCTACTTGACTTACCTACCCTTTCCCGGGGTGCATAATCCTGGTTCCAGCACCCTCACATACTACTTCAGGTGAGACTTTGGCCTGCACAAGAAAGTCACTGCCAAAAGGGATAGTAGTATAGGATTTTGGTGGCAAACCTTAAACTCCAAACCTGGGTCAGGGCCCCTTGAGTAAACAGTACCATAATCCATAGTCTATAGTGCCCCAGAGATATCTCAAGACATGCTTCCCCACCTTCCAAAATAACTTGGTAGGATTAACCATAGCTTGACTCAGCTAGTTAATTTCATAGAAAATGTCTAGTCTCGTGTTCACCAAGTACATGAGTGAACCAAAAAACTTCCTGTAGTCAGTAGCATCCACTACCTTTCCTAAAGTAGCATCCTCTTTCCTCGAATTTCCTTGAAGATGAATGCCCATGCATTTACAGCTCTCCATGTGAAACTTACCCAATATCTATTTGACATACTTTCCTTGAGAAACGAAAACTTCACCATCCTATAACCATATTTCCAAACCAAGGAAATAATGAAGGAGTCCCATGTCCTTCATTTTGAACTCCCTTGAAATATCCTCCTTGCATGAGTGTATCAGCTACTCATCACCTATCAAAATTATATCATCAACATAGAGTACGATAATCAAGAGCTTACCATCAACCACAATTTGGTACAGGTTTTCATTACCTTCACTTTTGGTGAAGCCCAACCAAGTGAAATAGATGTCAATCGTAGTGTACCAAGCATGAGGTGTTTGATTTAGCCCTTAGAGTGCTCTCTTGAGTCGGCACACATGGAGCTCACTGTCAAAGATCTCAAAACCTCATGCATGCTCTATGTACACTTCTTCCTCAATAAATCCATTGAGAAACACAATTTTCACATCCATCTGATGAATGCACTACCCCATCAATGCTGAGAGTGTAGGGATAGATCTAATGGAAGAGTACCTTTCAACTAATGAAAAATTTTCATCATAGTCGATCCCCTAAATCTGTGAGAATCCCTGGGCCACAAATCTAGCCTTGTACTTCTCCACATTCCCATCAACAACTTTCTTTACCTTGTAGATCCATCTCGATCCAACCACTGATTTTCCGACTGGTATTGGGACAATATCCTATGCACTATTCTTGACAATGGAATCGTACTCCTCCACCATTGTATCAAACCAAATTGGTTGTTGCACAACCTCCTGAACGAAAGATAGTTCTGTCACAGTACACTTGAACATAAGAGTTGTTAGGGTCATGTAATCTATAGTATCACATGGTGACCGAACTTTGCTTATGTTTTTTACTGAAAATAATATTCCATGGCTATCATTTATTTTCAAATAAAGAAAGGGAACTCTTGATGTCAAAGAGCTTCAAAGGAATCAATCTCTCTTTCCATCTAGTAAAGGGAAGGAAGTGTTGTTGATAAGGTGTGATGGGGATCAAACTTCATTTACCCTATTTCCCCCCTCATTCCCTCCATATTCTAAAATGATTTGAATCCTATTCAAACCCAAAAACCCACATGCAAAAAATTTGGGACCTATTTCTCTATAAACCATTTTATATTAAAGTATGAAATTCCATGGATATAGCTCCGCCCACCCATTAGAAACCATATCATTTTCTCACCTAAACTTTCCTTATTTACAGCTCTGAACCCACAGCCAACTACTTGATACATACATATATGTTACATAAACTACAATAAACACCTGCACTTCCTTTATATCCTAAATCCAAACCTCTACATCTCTTCGCAATTGTACATCGCAAGATTCAAAGGATAAGCGCCCAAGGTAAATGTTATAGTCGTCAAAGTGCAATTTGCAGTACTGGCGAGACCCATATTATCCTCGTATAAACCTTGAATGCTTTGAAACCCTTCATATCATGGTTTGGGTAGATTTTTCCATTTATTAAATAAAATCATTTGTCTGCTTGGAAATATTTATGGCAGGGTCCATTTCCCAATCACAAATCGCAAATTTTAATAAATAACTGCGGGAGATAAATGTTATAATTTCCAGAGTGCGATACGCAATGTGGTGGGACTAGATTGCAAATGGAAAATCACAAAACTTAAAGGATAAGTATGAAGGGTAAATGTTAAGTCTTGTGTTGTGCGAACTACGCAGATACGATGTGGCTCCAAGATGAAGTTTATAATATTTCAAGTCCGGGTAAATGGTTTTTATGCTATTTCATTTGAAAAAGGGTTAAACGAAAAAATTAAGGACTTAGGTAGAAAAAGGGTCAAGTCGGGTCACATCTGTGTTCTATGTTATTCCACCTCTAATATCCCTCCACCTTTCATCCCTCTCCACCTCTCTTCCTACATCTAATGGTCCTTATCCAATTTCGGCTTCCCCACATCATTCGAACTTTATCAAAAGGGGAAGCGGGGGGTCTGAAATGGGTGGTATCCCATACTGTCCATCCGGCTACGTGTCGCACCCAAGAGTACTCTACACCCCCCTTGTCCAATACCAGTTACCACTCTCATCCAACTCCGAAAAGTTGTTTCCACCCTCCTCCCAAACCGTCGTCGCTGTATTACCGTTGCCAATTCCACCATGCCACATCCTCCAGCATCCATCCTCGTCTGCCAACCACCATCCCTCCATGACTAGGAATATGAGGTTTGAAACTCATTATATAAAGAAATAAGGGAAAACGTGGCCAGAATCGCTCGTGTGGAAATAGACAGAAAAGGTCAAGTCGGGCATTTTGTGATAAAACAACAGTAGCCAAAGGGGCAATGAACACATCAACGTAGCTACTGATCCAAGCACCTCATCAATTTAATAATCAAACAAATACTTTCTGAAGATGAAGAGCCAAGGTGTTAGAGCCTTCCTGTCCTCTTCGGCATCACACCAGCCAAATCCTGATCATTGTATAATTAATAACAGACTACTAAAGCCACTATTATGACCGAACTTGTCTTATCACTACTTGCATGGCTCCACCTAGAAAAAGTTTAGCTTGAATGTAATTAATGAACAGACAGAGGGAATGACTTAAGTTTTGTATAAATACTACATACATTAGCAGTATGAAGGAGGCTCGGAAGGGGAAAAACTATTGTAATAGACTAAGCGGGTTGTAAGCACTCTCTTTTGCATGAATAAAGGATGATGCTATTTTCCAAATTCTTTTGTCATCTTCTATGGTGAAGTGCTTCTCCCATGTAATTTTTTATTCTTCTATTTTACACACTATTTTCATTTATCTACTGTGGATAGAAATCTTTTTTGTAGGATTTTCCATGGGGTACCCAGCTCAGTCTTGAAAAAATACATTATGTATTCCTCTGAGACTTGGATGCATAATTTAGAGACGGTCTGCCCTGCATCCATGTTGAACCACCAGAATGCAGAATTCAAAGACAGTCTGCCCTGTGTTCTCGTTGAACCTTAATATCTTCCTCCTTTACATTTCATAAGTTGTAAATATCCATTGACATGGCTAGCTTGCCTGGTTTCACCTTACCTCAATTATTCATCCATTTGAATATGTTTTCACCTACTTGATTCCATAGCCCAATGGCCCCCTTCTGTTGCCTCAACTAATTCTTCAAACAAAACTATATGCACTAATAGCTAGCCTAAAATGTCCCTATAAACAAATCTATATCTAACAAAGAGAGCCCTCTCTGAGTCCAGGAAGGCTAGCTCATGGATTCCAAAGTGGTTTGATGTCTCCCTCCGTGATTCTATCTTCAACCTTAGGAATTACAGGGTGACAACATAGTGGTGACTCCATCAGGGACGAAATTTATCTTCCTCACAAAGCACATCAAATTTCAGATCTAGTTACTCGTGGTGGACAGTGAAAAAATAGAAGAAGGCTACATCATTCACCTGGTGACTCCATGATTCCAAGAACCCAGCTTTTGTGCATTCATGGTGACTCCACAACATGCTAACCAGAGTTACTGCTGAACAAAATGACAAGGTTTGTGGCAGACCTTCTACCTAATGAATTTTTAAATAAATTTAGGAATCAGTTATCAGAATTTTAGCTTGATGAAGATTTTATAGCTGCTGTCTTTCTCATTTCAAAGTTAAGAAAATTTAATCCTAAAGCTAAAAAATGTTTTCTGCAGATATTTTTTGAAAGATATGAAACTGGTATTGAAATTTTGAATTCTCAAATTCAGACATATAATTTCCAAGATCCTAAATGATTCTTGGAAAATATTTCTTTCCCTAAGAAAGATGAAATTTTACAACCTCTTGACTTACATATTGAGGATGATTGTGCTTTCAAGTCCCAACACTACAAGGAAAAGACCCTCTAGCAAATGGTTTTGAGGATCCCTTATAAAAATACCCCATACATACGTTTCTAGTGAAGGTTACTAGAGGAGGTTGGTGGGTGGAGGTTTTTATGGATGTTTTTCGTCATGTGCACTTATCATCCCAAACCTCACCTATATGTTCAACAAGAGAAAGCACCAGTGCGCACAAAACATCGGAACACTGGACACCATGGGCTTCGCACGAAACCACCTGGTGCATCTTATTACTGTAGCGCACTGGTGCTTTACAAAGATTCTACAATAGTACATCCTAAAAACTTGTGCCAAAACTAAAACCTCCTGGTGAGGTCTTAATAAACTACATTGGTGCGCCTATAAAACCCCACGTACTGAAACAGGGTTAAGTAAAAAAAAATTACGGAAAAAAAAACCACATTTTTCACTTTTCTCAATGCTCCAAAGCTCTCAAGCACTGGTGCCATTTACCTTTTTCTGACCCACCCTAACATCGGTGCTCCCATTGCACCCATTTCACATAGTGCTATTGTGCATTGCCCACCAATATCCAGCTTGAATTTTGCAAAACAGTGGGAAAATTTACATTTGCAAATTCTACAACCAATATGCCTCCTCAACAACCAAATTTACAGGTATTTTTCTTGTTTTTCCATAATTAATTCTTTTAGTCGATTACAATTTTAAATAGCCTTAAAATTAATCATTAAAAAAAAATTGTCGCACAGTGTGCTCGAGCCATTTGGCTCTCACCAGTTCCTGGTGCTACTTGTAAATTTACAGGCCGCACCACAACTGGTGCTAACGATATCCACACCAGTTTTGGGGCAGTACCGAAAGGCACACTGTTCTATTTTAAAATTTAAAAAAAGTGCGGTGCGGTCGGTTACCCAACTACACCATTGACGCTGTGAAATAGAGACAATGTGATGCGTTGCCTTAAACATTGGCCCCGGGGCAGGTAATTTTGTCATCACACCTCATTCTAACATTTCGACAGGGTTAATTGTGTGTCCTAGTAAAATACCGCACCATTGACTATGTAATGATGTCAAGAGGTTGGTGTGCTGACCAAGCTATATGCCCTGGGGCATATCGTTTGGTCAGTCCACCGCCCTCCCAACCAATCCATAGTAAATGGTGTAGTTTGTTATACCACCGCACTATTTACTTAAGAACAATGATAGGAGGGAGGTGCATTGTTCAGGTGCATTGCCTCTGGTGCGCTGAAGATCTTCTGGTGCACCGTCGCCGGTGCGCGAAAAAAAAATACGCATCGGTACTAGTGCGTGCCTATTTTTTGTGGCACGCTGATTGTTTTTTTTTCCAAAAAAAATTATATATGTATATTGAATATTCATTTAATAAAAAAAAATTATTTGATATGTCAGTCATTCAAAGACGTGAACGAAGAGAAGAGAGGGAACAAAAAAAACAACAGGCAGACCAGTATAACATGGTTCACCTGTGGGAGGTATGAGAGAGGGAGAGAGATGCATACCCTCTCCCTATTACAGTAGCTACCCAAGGGCTCCTAATGCAAGTAAGCCTCCTCAAGTTCTATGAGGAGGCTACTTCCCTAAAGGGCCATGGTTGGTTTTTGAGACATCTTATCCGTAAGTGGAATGCCCATCTACAGGCTTTCCGGGTTGGTCCTAACCAGTGGTACGTGCCGACTGAGAAGGAAATATACTTCATTACATGGCTATCAAGGAGAAGGGTGGATTTTCCCTCATTCCCAGAGGTTCCAGTTGGATATACAGCAGGGAGTCAGTTGGTGTACTCCCAAACATACATTAGCACAGATATATTGTCTCCTTTAGATTTTCATGTCTCCTAAGGCCAGTTACATATTGCTGCATTTGGTAGTGAGGAGGCGAGGTGCCTCTCACTTCTAATTTCGACCTTTTCACACAACACTAATGACAAGAAACACATTAGCTGCTCGCTTCTATATTATGTTGATTCTTTAGTACAGGAGCCATGACTTGTCAGGTGGTTTGCCATTTTTTTTCAGCAATTCTGTACAACCTTAGATAGATGTCATGCTCATGCACAAGGGAGGGTCAACTTCCCTTTTGCTTCAGAAATTTTCTGTTTATTTTCTAAGAGGTTTCCAAAGACGATGCCTACTTTTGTTCGACAGTCTCATAGGCCGATGTTGGAGGCACAGTTGCACATGTGGGGATAGATGATGCCCAAGAGGGGTGATACTAAGTTTTCCGTGAGGATATTGCATGATTCACTCTAGTTTCTAGCCACTATTGACGAACATACCTTCATTATAGTCCCCTATCCTTATGTTGGTTTGGATTGGTGAGGGTGTGATAAAATACTCTTCATAGATGATGAGCCACTGGATGATAGAGGTAATCTCACTATTTTATTTAAATTTATTCTAACATGTTCTTTAACTTTTTTTTATTAAATCGTCTAATTATTGTTGTGTACTAGTGTATATTTTGTAGAAATTGGGCCCTTTAATGGCGAGGACATGCCAGTGCCACCACATGATCCAGGTGTGGATCCTGATGATGATTAGGATATGCCAGATGCTAAGGATTATTAGCAAGCTGATGCAGAGAGACCTGCTCCTGCTGGTGCGTCGGTACCATGTTTTTCTAGGCACAGGAGGCTTGATAGCAGATTGAGGATGGAGTTGGGTGA
Organism: Pinus albicaulis; assembly: GCA_034641835.2. Taxonomy (NCBI): domain Eukaryota; kingdom Viridiplantae; phylum Streptophyta; class Pinopsida; order Pinales; family Pinaceae; genus Pinus; species Pinus albicaulis. The sequence goes on along the minus strand of CM076578.1, from coordinate 1,804,415,475 downwards.
CCAACTCTATCCATTGATTGTTGAGGTGGGATTTAGGCCTGATACTATGAGAGACATACAGGGCGATGGTAGGTTGGTACATATGTGGAGAGGCATGCCGCATGACATGTGCAACTTGATGTGACATGTCTTAGGAGATACGACCTTAGTTATGCAGCTGAGGAGGACCCTCTCACATTATAGGCATGGTCGAGATGCAAAACATGATCAATAGTTCGAGAGTAGCGCCGACGCATCATCTGATGATCACGATGAGGGGAGTGATCATTGTTCACCTCGCATCACGTGAGATGAGCAACCTCCACTAGCATTGAGAAGCAGTCATCATGGAGAGTAGGTTGGACCATCGACCACATTGAGTCAGCTGCCTACAACATTCAGTAGTACTCATGATCATGAGTAGGCTAGACCATCGACCATGTCGACTCATCATGATGAGCAGTCGATAGTTGATCCTGATCAGCATGAGGCACCAATACTAGATCAACAGGCACAATATGATCAACATGTATCTTAGCTTTTCGAGGCTGCACCATTGACTGAGCAGGCCTCGAATAGTATTGCTATTGATGATGTACAACCAACTGATATATGACATTATATATATACATATATATATATATATATATATATATATATATATATGATTCATGTATTTTATGTTCATGTTGCAGTTGTACTTAATTTACATGTTGGTGATCGTCATGATGTGTATATTGTTAGGTCATGTTATATATGTTCATTTAATGTGCAGCTTGCAAATAGATGTGTATGTGATAGAAGTTATTTCACATGAGATGTATATTTGATGTTTGTATTGTGACGATGTTATACAATTCTAATTGTATTTTGTTAGATGATCATGATCACGATGATGTTAGAAAATTTGAATGTGTTTTTTAGTTGAATATGATGTTTGTACGATGGCTATCATGATCGTGATGTTTATTGATTTATTAATATTAAATGATCAGGCTATTGTAAAATTGTAATATTTGTAATTCTAATTGTATGTAAAATTATAAAATTTTAATTGTAATGTTAACTGTAATTGTATGTAAAATTCTAAAATTGTAATTGTAATCATATATATGTAAATCTGTAAAATTGTAATTGTAATTGTAAATTTTAAATTTGTGAAATTGTAATTGTATATATGTAAAATTCTAAAATTGTAATTGTAATTGTAATTCAAATTCTAATTCTAATTCTATGTAAACTATTTGTAAAATTTCAATTCTATTACTGTGAAATGATTGTAATTGTAAAATTGTAATCGTAATTGTAATTCTAATTCTAATTTTAATTGTAATTATATGTAAAATATTTGTAAAATTGTAATTGTAATTGTAATTGTAATTATAATATTAATTGTAATTATATGTAAAATATTTGTAAAATTTTAATTGTATTAATGTGAAATTATTTTATTAAAATTTTTAGATTTGTAAATTTGTAAAATTTTAAGTAATTGTAAAATAATAAATATATAATAAAATGAATTTTTGTAACATAATAACGTTTAGAAAATAATGGAAATAAATTCATGTGCTTTAGAATTATCATTATTTTACTATGATCTTATATACAGAAAAAAGAAATTTATATAGTACGCCATTGTTTTTGAGATCAACATAATTGTAAATTATCAAGTGAAATATTGATTTTAACATTAACACAATGCAAATTACCAATTAATTCAAAATACGTATTATAATGTTTTGAAAATCCCATCTTAAAAAGTATAAATATTGATGAAATAACACATGTACCATATCACTCTCGGTTCTCATGATCACCCTCATTATCTTCCAGCTTGCATGGCATGATAACACTATTGTTCTCAAAAATATGTTTTGATCTAGGGTCATGTCTCAATATGTACCACCAATCCCTATCCAACACGTCTGGGTAAAAAAACACCTGGTTGCAGTGTTTGGGGAAAACATAGGGCTCCTTAGTTTCATCCCACATCTTTCTAGAGTTCATACATATCAGCCTACTATCACGATCTTTCTTTACATTATTCTAATCAAAAGTGTCCCACCACTTGCACCTAAAAATAAAACATTGGAAAGAAGAGAAATCCACTTCAATGATCTCTTGTATCTTTTCGATGTAACCTAACGTCCCTCATACTAGGTTTTAATCACAGTGGCTAGATCGACTAGATTGATTGAACTCGACTTCCAATCCGTAGTATTGTGTGATTTTTCTAGCATCAACTTATTATGTGCGAAAATGGTGTCCATATGCCCACATAGAAGGGAACAAACGCACCTATTATAAAAAATTTAAAAAAAACATAATGTCATGTGTCTTATAATAACCCAATAGTTAAAATATGAAATATAGATGTAATTACATTTGAAAGGTGCATTATTAAGTTTCAAATGTGCATACAAATTAAATATATTATTACTGAGTTGTTGCACCCAATCCCTACATTTAGCGCATCCTCTTTAGCACGCGGGTAACGACCAGTTACACCGTATTTCTCTCTAACTTGGTTAGCAACCCAACTATTGGGGCATATTTTTTGGCATATTTTCTTTCAAATGACCGGGATAAGGCACACTTCTACCATTCAACCATCTGAATTTTTTCCTGTCACTATCCCATTTCATCCTCTTTTGTTCGTACAATGTGACCCATGGTTGTGTCGCTTCAGAATTGTAAAGAAAGAATTTATTGATTGCTTCAATTTTTGCATTCACTTATGAAATTAAACCTACATTATATAGTACATAGAGATGAAAATATACCTTACATCGAAGTTCAACATGAATATTTAATTTTTGTAAATTTGAAAAATTATAAGTCGATTACTCTTTATCAAGCACTTTTTTCCACTCGTTTGGAGCAACTCTCGTTCTCTTTTTTCCTCATCCCTTTCATCACCCAAAATCACTACACCTAGTCTATTTTCAATCTTCTTTATGTACTCACTGGCATAATAGAAAGACTCATATGATATGTACCCCTCTTCCATAGACCCCTCAGGTTTTTCCCTTTGTCGAACAGAAACTTTCAATTTCTTCATGTACCTCCCTAAGAAGAACATCCAACGAAAAGAAACCACCCCAAATAATTCAACCTAATCTAATAGGTGCATTAGAAGATGAACCTACAAGTCCATGAAACTCATCGGTAGTTCCTTCTCAAACATACAAACAATCTCAACTATATCTTGACACCACCGTGGAATGCTAGCCACATGAATCTCCTTTGAAGTGATCCAACATACAAATGCAGATAATTTAGATATGGCACGTCCTAGTTCTTGAGGGAATTCACGTGTCACACACACATGCACGAACAAAGGATAATGACACTCCAAAGTTATAAACATGTATAATAATATACAAAATTAGTTATGTTTTATGATCCCTGTATGGGATAAAATTTATTAATATAACAAATAATAAAATCATGCTTTTGAAATTATACGTACTCTTATAATATTCATATGATCATACGATTTCAACCCCGAAAAATGTTCATCCATGGTGAAGTAGCGCCGTAGTGAAGAGCCATATGAAGATAGCACCCTCACACCTATTATACCTTTCTTTTCCAAAGAAAGGTCATATGTTTTTTTAAATCCAATGGGACATCACCTTCTCTGAAATACCATGAATTAGATGGACCAATGCCTGTCTCTGATCCTCTACTTTATATTTGTCTTGGCCAATGTTTCTTTTTAGTTTTTGAAGTAATAAGATCTTTCCTAATAGCCAATGTGTCACTTTTTTTCGATGAAATGTTCCTCCATAAAGAAGAGGAAACATTTTTAAATATATGGATGGGATCTAATAAGTGGTTAGTATTAAGATGCTCCCAATATGGGAGGTTATAAAAGATAGATTTCCTTTTCATCCTAGTGGGCAATTTTTCATAATAGGTGTCGAATAATTCTAGGTCATCAAACATAGGCTCCCCATTTGAATCAAACATTTCTATCAAGTCCTTCTCCTTCTCTAGCTCATATTCTCTAAGCCACTCAATTGGTGTTGTTATTGGAGGCCTTTGGGTTCTCTCTCATTTAACATTGAAATCAGACACTGCTCTTCTGTAAGGGTGTTCTTCTGGGAGGAATACCCTGGAGCAATCATACACTGAATTTCATAGGCCCTTGGACCATATACCTTTCAGAGAAGGTCCACAACATTGACATCCGAAATACCCTTTTGTTACAAGACTTGTGAGATTATTGTATACAATTAATATGCATGGCACGTTAAATAATAGAATGAATATCGGAACAATTACAATGAATTAAATAACCAATATGTGAAAGAATATTGTTACGTATTAAAAAAAATCAATAAATTAAACATCTAATTTACCATAGAAAAATCCTAAGCCTAGATAATCATGTGCCGTGTAAGTACATATGCCATATAGCATAAAACTCCTCTCTACTGCGATGGGTCTTGAGACATCGTATACATTTATCCCATCCCATAATTCCTTCAATACATCTACAAGTGGTTGTAAGTATACATCCATATTCTTCACTTGTCTTCTACCAGGGACTATAAGTGCCAACACAAGATGTTCATTCTTCACAGAAAACCATGGGGGGATATTTTTATTAATCACTACTACAGGCCAAAAAGAACATTTGGTGTTCTGGAGGGAATATGGATTGACGTCATCCATGGATATGCTGAATCGTAGACTTTGTACTCCATTGTAATATTCCAGAATAGGGAAAATAGCAATATATCACATAAACATGGAAGGTAGTAGTGAATACATCAATACACCAATATGTGAGACAAATTTAAACCCATCTTATTAAACATATCAGCAAATAATAGGAACAATATCTTAAGGATCTAGTCACTCAAGCAATACAAAACAAACCTGCTTAAGCAAATATGTTAATACATGAGAAAAAAACTGATATACAAATGCCATGAGCCATGAAAGCGCAGTTTTAGGGCATAAACTACTACAAAAAGATATAACAATATGGATCAACTGTTATATAGCTCAAACAATGCTAGGAGTGAATATCTAGGATCCCAAACATATTTCCAAGACAACCCAGGAAGGGTTTCTGGAAATAACCAAAAGTACAAAATGTTGGAATGCAACCCTAGGACTGAATAGCAGCTACAACTGAATAACTGGATGGAAATGGCTAAAAATGATATCTAAATGAATATGTCTCCTTCAGTATATCCTTCAAGTGAAAGGTTGATCCCAACATTGAAGATCTCACCCTCCAAATCAAGCACTAAAACCCCCACTACAAGTGTTCACTAGAATAATGCAGTCAAAGAGAAAATTTTCATTGTAGATGATGGGAATAGGTTTTCCTAGTGCCAAGATGTGAAATAAATCTCAAGGAACTCCTTTTCGGATCTCCCAATGAGAATAATGCTTCCTCCCATGAAAAACTAGCCTAGAAAGTTGGTTTCTCAACCCTCCACTGCAACACCCTCCAACACAACACAAATGTGAACAGACACTGTGTTGTAGATAAAGACTAAATCTTGGCCAGAATGCTAGAGTTTTTAAACGATAGAAAAATAATATTCCTAGAGGCTACCTCAATGGAAGAGGTGAGATCCCTGCTCGGGAACACCCAGTGCTAAACATCACAACAATCTCTACTAAACAGATAGAGAGTGCAAGAAGTCATACAGACCACAAAATTAATAATCAATAACATAATCCTATATGGCTACCTTTCACTCCTTATAAAAAATATGAGCCTTCTCACCTTGGGTCCCACTCATTAGGGTTTCTACTATCATGGAGTCTTCCTCCCATTCACACTGCGTGGTCTCTTATTGATGATCCACTCCATCCATACCAACACTTTTGACTTGGTCAAACTTGACCTTGTCCACATGCATTAGCCCCTATTCACACACGAGGGTGCTTTATCCAGCTATGAATATGACCCCTTTTCACATTAAGAGGGATTTTACTCCTACTAAAGAGATTTATGGGTCTCCCTACCCATTTATTCATCTAACTAAATGACAAGAGAAAAATTAATATTCCAATTAGTTGCATGCTAATTTAGGAATATTACAGTCCTCCCCTCCCAAATGTTGTTTTTCCTCAAGAAACTATAAGTATAGAACTAAAGAGCCTCCTCTCCTCCTCCTGTATCATCCTCATATGATAACCTCCTCCAAGGAACAAGATATTGTCTCATCAATAAATCTCCAAGTTTCTCCTCCCAAGTATGCAAGTTAGCTTTTGGTGACCATCCCAAATAGCTATCATCATGAAGAAGTAAAATACCTGTGGAGGCAACAATGTGTTGTCTAGAGGCCTTCTTTAGGCATGGAATCCGAAATATATTGGGAACTATCATTCCCATGTGAAGCCTCTATCCCAAGCTATCATCCATACAAAATGATTCACCCTCCAACATGAAAACTCATGAAAGATATCCTCCACCTTAGGCTCCTGCAAAGAAGGTGGGTTGCATTGCTGAACTTGATAGACCAAATTTCCTACCCCATACTGTCTCTCTCTCCACTTATGATAAGTGTAGAGCTTCTGTTTAATTTGGGCTGCAATAATGTTTCCTTCATGAAGCAGAAAGGCAATTGGATCCTCAAAGACCCATTCTTTGGTTCTTACCCAGATCATCCCATATAAAGTGAATATGACATTATCATCATATGGAATCTGAATGAGAGAGGTACTGAAGGTTTTATATAGTGTTGGAAGGTACCAATAGTCTCCTAAGTAGTCACAACGTAGTTTTACCAACTGTAGTTTCAAAACATGATGTGGCAAGCTGTCTCCCAACAAATTGCTAGTTGTGCATGTCATCTCATCTACTAGCAAATAGTAAATGGCATTTTTTATCAACTGAGCATACAAATAATATTACAACACTTTCCCCAAGACATTCAAGAGATGGCTATACCCATCACTGATATTGGTCCCAAAATGACCATGACTCCCAAATAGAGGCTTGCACTCTTGTGGAGCAATGCACCATATAAATATGGTAAGAGAATGAAAATACTGTGTTAGATAATCAATAACTACAAAAACACAATTCTTACCATGTACTGAGAGTAGGTTGATAATAAGATCCATGAATGAGCCCTCCAAAGTGGTATGGAATATCTCCATGAGAAGGAATGGACCATGTGTTGCATGCAAAGTATTCTTCTTATGATTGGAGATCCAAGTCAAGAAGATCATATCATCTTAATAGATGTCTCCATCCACTACTCCTTCACTCTCATCTCCTACTTGTCCATCAAGTGCATCATATGTGAACTGATCATAGGAACACTCCATCAAGAAATCCAAGCTCCCAAGTGACATAATTATTGGCCTTTGTAATAAGGCTCATTTCATCTCATAGCTCCATTCTTTGACATGCTAATTGTCAAAGTCATCTACCATAATTTTTCTATATATGGGAGATTCCTTCCAAAGTGGAAGTACCTCCTAATCCTCCAAGGCTAAGGAGTAGCCCCTTTCCACCATGATGGTTCCATCACCTACTCCTGCAACATCATGCAAAGTATGGGACAAAATCAGTCCATACTCTCCCAAGAGCTTCCAAGGCAACACTAACTCATGTTTCCTCCTCATACCATCATCATATAAACTATGGAGCAACAACATGATGTATAACATGAAAGATATCACAACACCCCAATACACCCAAGCTCCTTTTTTCCATATGATGCAAATTCCATTCCAAGTCCCATCCACCAACATACTCTTTGAAATAGAATTTGCCATATGATGACCAAAATCTTTCAAGAGTAGCCAACGCGAATTTCCATCTTTCTTCCCTGTGTCATAGATATGCAAGTGGATTTCCAGCCTCTTGCTCATCAACATCACCCATCCAACCAATGGTGAGTGTCTATCATCATGCCCAAAATTGGTATTTCTCCATTGAAGAATACCATCCTCCCAAATCATATTTCTATTTTTTCATTTCATGGGATATCTAAGTGCAATATCCTAGAGATATCCAAATGAAGACCACTCATCCATGACCAAGTTGACCCCATAAGGATCCAAATTAGATGTAGGCAAAAAATTCTCATTGAGCTCTGAAATTTTCATCAAGAAAGTTCCATAATAACAACAGAATATAAGATGTATTTCACCAACCATCTACCTATCCCCTGCTACACATGTATATTGGTCATTGGAATGCTCCAATAATGTTTGGGCCCCCAACTCATCACTGTTTCTCAATGACATATCTCCATGATGGTGCATATGTTGTCTCATGATCATGCATAATGTTGAACATATCGTTCTGCATTGGACTGCCAAGGATACTGTTCGTCTTATTCTCCAAAATTATACACTCCAACCCTAAGAGTTGTGTGCAACTCACCAATGATATACTAGGATGAATATATATGTCCTCCTTGAACAAATCAAGGTTCCTCAGCTCACTGATAGTCAACTTCTCCAAATCAGCAATTTGCTTTGACCCTAGGTCATACATTTTCCATGAGAGCATGTTTCCATAATCCTCCATATGATGTGTTGAAATAATAGGGAATGGACATATGTGCATATCTTGGTAAATATTGGGAACATATTGTACTGATACAAGGGTTCCTTCCTCTAGTTTGATGACTTCTGCAACTACTGATGATGATGGCTACTCCTTTATGGATGCATCAATGCTGGTACAAGTCTCCTCCTCCTCATGCATCTATAGAATAGTGCATGGGACTCTAAATGTCAAGAGATCAAGACCATTTTACAAAGGTGAAAGTTTTATTTCTCCTGATGCAAGTGCTCCTCCAAGAAGTGGTGGTGAAGACCACTTCTCCTCTGCTTTCTTCTTTTCAAACTTCTTGATCAACCTTTGAGAAAAATATGCATATACAGTCAGTATTGCATGACTCAAATAGCTTAACCACCAAATGTTTGCTTCACCCTTAAGGTGCAATGTTGCAATCTCAACAACTTCTCTCTCTACTATTGGATGTAGCAGGAAAAATGCATCGAACTTAATTCCCCAATCTCTTGCTATATATGTGGATGACCCATCAAATATAAGCAATAGAAATCTATTGCTACAAGGTATTACTTCTTCTTTGTGCTGAATGAACTATGGGAGAGTTAGATTCTCCTTGAAAGCTCTAGGTTGAGACTTATACTATTCAATATACTCACTTACAATCTCATGGTCTAAGTTTCCTCTGTCTGCATGCCTATTTTCTTCTCTCTCAAAAGGAAAGAGCATTGATTTTTTCTTTGGAGCTCTATGCAATATCAGTTCTTCTTTTTGCTAATAGGAAGTACATGGACCTTCCTCATCTTAAAACCCTTTAGAGGTCTCATTGTATCTCTCCTCTTTAATTTGCTTAACCTCGTTGGAGAGGTGCTTCATATATCTAAAAAGTGATGAGACAAATATCATTCCTTCCATCATTTTAGATATGTTCTTCTTCTCTTCTCCTTCTTATATCATATTGGCTGAAACTCATAGGCTGAGCCAAGATTATGCTCTGATACCACTGTAATATTCCCAAATGGGGAAAGCAAAAATATATCACACAAACATGGAAAGTAGTAGTGAATAAATAAATACACCAATATGTGATACAAATGTAGAGCCATCTTATTAAACATATCAGAAAATAATAGGCACAATATCTTGAGTATTTATTCACTCAAGAAATACAAAACAAGCCTCCTTAAGAAAATATGTTAATACATGAGAAAAACACTGCTATACAAATGCGATGAGCCATGACAGCACAGTTTTAGGGCATCAAATACTACAGCAAGATATAACAAGATGGATCTGTTGTTATATAGCTCAAAGAATGTCGGGAGTGATGATCTAGGCTCCCAAACACATTTCCAAGACAACCCAGTAAGGGTTTCTAGAAATACCTAAAAGTACAAAATGTCGGAATGTAGCCCTAGGACTGAATATCAGCTACAACTAAATAAATATATGGAGATGGTTGAAAATGATATCTAAATGAATAGATCTCCTTCAATAGATCCTTCAAGTGAAAGGTTGATCTCAACACTAAAGATCTCACCCTTCAAATCAAGCATTGAAACCCCCACTGCATGTGCTCACTAGAATAACGCAATCAAAGAGGAAATCTGTATTTTTGATGATGGGAATAGGTTGGGCTAGTGAAAATATGTGAAATAAAGTTGAAGGACCTCGTTTTTTGATCTCCCAATGAGAATAATTCTTCCTCCCCTGAAACACTAGCTCAAAAAGTTGATTTCTCAACCCTCCACTGCAACACCTTGCAGCACAACACAAATATAAACAGACACTACACTTTAGCTAAATATTGATGCTTGGCCAGAAGGCCAGAGTGTGGAAATGTTAGTGCAATACTCTTCCTAGAGGCTACCTCAAGGGAAGAGGTGGGATCTTTGCTCAGGAACACCCAATGCTAAACATCACAACAATCTCTGCTAAACAGCTAGAGAGTGCAAGAAGTCATACAGACTAGAAAATCAATAATCAATAACATAAGCCTCTATGGATACCTTTCCCTCCTTATAAATAATATGAGCCTTCTCACCTTGGGTCACACTCATTAGGGTTTCTACTATCATGGAGTCTTCCTCCCATTCACACTGTGTTGTCTCATATTGATGATCCACTCCCTCTATACCAACACTGTTGACTTGGTCAAAATTGACCTTGTCCACATGCATTAGCCCCTGTTCACACATGAGGATGCTTTATCCAGCTATGAAGATGATCCCTTTTCACATTAAGAGGGATTATACTCCTACTAAAGAGATTTATGGGTCTACTTACCGATTTATTCATCTAACTAAATGACGAGAAAAAATAATATTCCAGTTAGTTGCATGCTAATTTAGGAATATTACATTCATCCTTGAATTTTTTGAGCCATGTATCCTCTATATGTTTCATGGCTATTGAATCAGATGGGATTTCCATAAATCCCAACTCACTTATGAGTGAGGCATGCCATTCGTGCAACATAGCTAATTCTTTGCAACGAAAGAGCCTTTGAATCCTTGGGATTATAGGCATGTGCCTCAATATCTTAAAATGGGGACCATTACGTGATTTACCCTTGTTTTTTTATTTATCATACTTGTCCTGCCACATTTTAGACATATCTCTTTGTCTGCATTTTATCCTCTATATAGAATACAATCATTTTGACATGCATGATATGATATGTACTCAACACCCAACATTTTCAAAATTTTCTTTACCTCTTCGCAGCTATCGGGCAAGACATTATCACTCGGAAGAACCTTATCTTTGAATAACCTGTATTTGGTGATCATGGAAAAATATATTAATAAATGTACATTAATGTCGACACAATTATTAACATTCATAAAATTTACCATTTGTAATGTTCATTGTGTACTGATTATATTTCTTAGATTTATATAAGGGAGGAATTTATGGTAACTTACCTCAAAATTTCCAAGAAAGATGCGTTCAACAAGCCAAAATTTTCTTTCAATTTGTATAGTAACATCATTGTCCCCAACTGGGTATACTTTGACTGACTGGCAGGTCCAAAGGGAGGGGTGGTGGAAGAAAATTTAAGGCTTTCGAAAAAGGTATTAGCGATATGAGCATCATCCCCTAGCTGATCATCGTTTTGGAATGCATCTAACAACATTGTCTCCATGGGATTTCTATCTCTTAAGTAATAACCCATACCAACCTCTATTTGATTACCTCCATTTCTAGCTTGAGAAGAACTACTATTATTGTAGTCATTCCTAATTGGTGATTCTGGACGTAGCAAGAATTGAATCGGTGATTGATTCAACCATTCTTGGTATCGTTCGTCTCCGATTTTTTCTCTTAATTCAGTATTCTCTTGATTTGACATTGTCGTGGGGTGCAACGGAAGACGGTAGGTAGGTCACTCATCATCACTAGAATCCTAATGATTTAAAAAAAAGTATTTGAACATGATTAGTACAAAATATATGATATCAATTAGTAAGCATATTTACAATATTGCATGATTAATTGGTTTGACGTTGAAATAATTACATTAATCAATATACTAAACAATTATAATTATTACCATCATTGTCCCATGATTGTGGCTGGAAGATGCAATATTGTTACAATTGACAGAGTGAAGCGGCTACCCATTTTCATCTACCAAATGCGCCTTGCGGTATGCTGCTCCTGATAAGAACTTCTGATGTTTTGAAGCTGTTTGAATATTTTGTGCATCTAAACTTGATTCTGAATCTGTATGAACCTGCAAATTTGTATACATTATAAATTTATTAAGTTGTGCATGATTGACATGGATAAAAAATATAAATTCAATTATCTAATGAAAATATAAATAAAATATGAAGTAAGTATTATGCCTTGAGATGGATAGGGAGAAATTAGTGGTGGAATTTGAGAAATATTATGGAACAAGCTATATTTTGAAGAATTTTCCATTCGATATAATTATGGTATTTTCTCCCTACATTTGAAATCAACAATAAATTTTTGTGTACACACCGAAAAGTAATTTCGGTGCCTTAAAAATGGACTTCTTGTAATCAGCGCTAATGTACAGATAACCACACCACTACATTTTAGTTACTATGCACTTGTGACTTGTTATCAATCAACGCACTGGTGCAGTGCAATTAAGTGATGCAATAGTGACGAATAGCTGCAAATAAAAAAAGTGCAACTCTATTTTATTTAAGTGAAAAAAATGCGGTAAATTGAAAAATGGGCGGAAAAATATTTTTGAAAATCTAATTTCATAAAACAATTATTTAAATACTAAACACTTTTCATTATTTCACTATTTTTGAAAAAAAAAATTAGCTAGAGATTTGCAGGAGACATATCTAGAGCAAGAGAGCACGAGAGAAATGTGGAGCAACGAAATATGTTCAAACATAAGTATTCAGACAATCAGAATTCCAAACTTCGGGTGATTCAAACCTTGTAGCATGTAATTTCAAACGACCTTGTGATTAAATTTTATTGTTTTTTTTACACATTAAGAAAAAAATTTCAATTTGTTTTTCATTTTTAGAAACAAAAAACTAAAAATCAATTTTTACCCTAAAAAATTCATTCTTTTTGTTTCTGCACTTTATTCTCTCTTTTTATATGATTTCAGAATTAGGACTTTTCATTTTAGATTTATAGGGGTTGTATTGCCATATATAGGCCGTTGACATCCAACCCATGGGACGAATTGCATAGTCGGATCCCAATACATGTTGGCCCTTGCATGAATTTCTGAAAAAAAAAGAAAATTATCAGTGCACCCGACGTAACCTAGCACACTGGTGCGTTGGATTATCCCAACGCACCGCGAAAGTACTGTGTGATAAAAAAAATTTAAACATTTTTTTTTTAATAAGTGTGCCATATGTAAAATAGGGCATCTATGCGTTATTTCATTATGGTGCACTGTGCATGTGTTGTTTCGCAAAAAAATGTTTTATTGTGTTAATCAATACACCATGTGTTAGAAGTGTTGTCATTGATGGCAAAGGACAACAGTGGCAAAGGACAACAACAGAGGCAAAGCATCATATAGTGACAGGATATGCAGGAGCATGAGGAGAACAGAGTGAGAAAGAGGCAAAGCAGAATATAGTGACAAGATATGCAGGAGCATGAGGAGAACATAGTGAGAAAGAGGCAAAACAGAGTATAGTGACAGGATGTGTAGACAGGAAGCAAGAGGAGCATATTTACACTAATGCAGAAGCACTATACATATAGAGCATGAAAGGACAGGTGTTTACATTTGGCAGAGAAACAGACTGCACATATAGGAAATAAAGTAAGGGCTTCGAAGAATTCGAAATACAAACCTAGAATGTGCATTGATTTTTCTGATAGAACTGTTGGTTTAGCATGCAGAAGCACCAAGAATGCAATAGAATGTGTATAATAAACCATTGAAAGGTCAAGATGGAACCCTGAAGATAAGAGGTAGAACCGAGCTTCGAGCAGTGAAAACCTAATGGAGTTTCGGGTTTAATTTTATGGTAGCGTCATATTAAAGTAAGAATGAAACACATGTTTTTATGTTAAGGCAGAAATAAGAAAGAAAATCTTTGAATGGAGTATATATATCTTTGTATATAATGAAGGCGCGAAGGATTTGGAGCGGAACCATGAGTGGAAGAAGTGAACCTTTGTCTAGGTAATAAACCCGTGTTGATGGAACAATGGTTAAGATATGAAAGGAGTGAATGAATCCATAGAAAAGGGGCGGAGGTGGAACCCTGAACGAAGGTGGAACTGTGAAGGAAGAGTACTCGTGGTTTCAACCCTCAGAAACCGGCTGTATCGCGTGACAGATAAAGTGGTAAGCAGATTTTTGTGAAATAATGCGATATGAGTCTTCACTTGCCACGTGTCCAAAGGCAATATTTCAAAACCAGGTTTTTCGCACAGCTTTGGAGAAATAAAATTTGTGCATCTAATTTGTGCGATATTACATGACCATCGTTGGATTTTCAGCAGGAGCGTGATATTTTATTAACCTTCGGATGAGATGGGTAAGTTAACCACTGGGCCCCATTTCATCGTGTAAGTTTGGAGGACTAAAGCTCATGCGATACAACTATGCGACCACCGTTGATCTTCCAGAGGGGAACGCGATAAGACCACAACTGTTGATTAAGGCACTGTTATGTGAAGTTGGAATTATATGTGTTATGTGTGAATTGTGGCAGACCCGATATGTTATAAAACGAGGTTTAATATGGTGGGGCTAAGTCCTGTTGTTGGGTTATATAGAGGTTTTAACAACTGTTGTGGCCGGACATCTATAGTTTTTAGAGCTACATGTTAATATACGACAGTTAATGTGAAATAATAAAGCCAAGAACATTTGTTTGTTAATATGTTGAATACCATTGTGTAATGGGGTTTTTTCAATGGTTTATAACCATGATTTAATTCATCACATCGGCAAATAGAGCAAAAGGGTTTATAAAGCTGTGGGACCCAGATCTTTTAAAGGTTAGTGTTGATTGCTCATTAATATAAAACCCAAGGTTTATTACAGATATATTCGTTTGTTTAAAAGGTTTTATAATAGCGCCAAGAGTTATTTTTTGTTCGATTAAAAAGATAGTTGTATGGGCAGTAGTTATACAACTGCAATGAACATGGAAAATAAATATAGTGAAATCAAAAAGAGAGGTGTGGCTCTTGATGAAAAAGAGAGTGAAAAAGAGAGAGAGAGCAATGTTGTTGTTGTTGAAATGATTTGAAATTTATATTGTAATCGAATGAAAGGGTTTTAAATGTTTGTGATGTAATTGGCAAGTCTCTGGAGAAAGATAAAATCCAACTGTAAAGTTGAAATGGATACATTTTTCTGAGTAAATTGATAAAAATAAGAGAATGCAAAATTGAAGAAAAAGTGATAATCAAACAGATGTGAAGATTGGAGAACAGAAGAAGGTACATAACAGAGCTGATATCCACGGTAAATCAACAAGTGTTTCTTTTATGAAAAAAAGGGAGTTGAAGCTTCCTTGCAAGTTGTAGCTTGTATAATTTGAGGTTGGAGCCTCCTATAAGTTGGTGCTTACAGAAAATCAGTGGTGAGAGGGAGTTGGAGCTTACCTTTACATCACAACAATAATAAGATGTGGTTTTCTCCCTTTACGGGTTTCCATGTATATCTGTTGTCTCTGTGTGTGATGTCTATGTGTTGATATGGTTATTCATTCTACTTAATACTTACTGCTCTGTCATAATTCTGCTGTTACATTATCTTAACATTTCTACACATATAAGTTTGTTTCCATATAAAATTGATCATGAAAGATAAATTGTAAATAAGTTTAATTGAAAAAGTCTTAAAAAATTATTGAAGGTGATAAACTGATTCAACCCCCCCCCCCTCTCAGTTTATCTAAGGTTTCAACAATTGGTATCGAAGTTGGTTCCTTTTTGTAGCAATTTAACAACTAAAAGGAGATCCTAGGTTCTTGGGATGGCTAGTCAAGAAGGATCCTCAACGAACAAAGCCCCTTTTTTCACTGGTGCAAATTATGCCTTCTGGAAAATCAGAATGAGAACATACATAATGTCCTTAGGAATAGAAGTTTGGGATGCTGTGGAATTTGGATATGACTCTAAGGAAAATGTCCCAGAGAAAGAAGCCAAACAATATTTTGTGGCTAATGCAAAGGCAATGAATGCAATCTTGAATGGACCATGTGAGGAAAAATTCATCAAAGTAATGCACAGCGAGACTGCCAAATAAATGTGGGAAACTCTAGAAAATATTCATGAGGGAGACAAAAAGGTGAAGAGAGCTAAACTTCAAGTGTATAGAGCCCAGTTTGAAAATTTAAAGATGAATGACAATGAAGATATTGCTAGTTTTTTTTTAAGGGTTGCAGAAATTGTCAATAATATGAAAGCACTAGGTGAAACCATGCAAGAATGTGTGATTGTTCAAAAGATCCTAAGATCTTTGTCATCTAGTTTTAACCCCAAGGTTTCTGCCATAAAAGAAACAATAGATTAGGAAACCTTGACCATGAACCAAATTCTTGGAAAACTAACAGCCTATGAGATAAGACTGCCACATAGAAATTCAAATGTAAGGGAGGAAGCCTTTAAGGCAGAAAAGAATAAAAAAGAAAAAGAATATATAGGATCCTGTTCTGATGAAGAAGAGGCCAAATTTATTAGGAAGTTGGATAAAGGCTCAGGTAAGTATAAAGGTAAACTTCCATTTAAATGTTTCAATTGTGGAAGAGTTGGACACTATGCTTCAAAGTGTCCTTATAAGAAAAAAAATAATCAAGCTCAGGAATCAGAGAAGACTATATCTATATCTAAGAACTTGCAGAAAGGGAAGAGATTCAATAGAAAATCTTTCTATGCTCAGCAAGATAGCAGTGGATCATAAGACTCAACTAAATTCTCAAGTGAAGAAGGAACATCAGAATTTGTTTTGATGGATATAGAAGAGCTGGAAGAATGTCTTCTAGAATATGAGGAAGAAGGAGAAGTGGACCTTGAAGGGGAGCTAAGAAGTGCCTTGGAGGAAATTGACAGACTAAAACTGAAGTGCAGAAAACAGAAAGACATTCTTCTCAAATGTGTAAGAGAGGAAAAAAATTCAAAAGCCCTCATTCAGTTGAAAGTAGAGCTTGAAGAAGCCAAGAAGGTAGAGGATATTCTACTTAAGCAGATCAAGGATAAAACTCGGGAACAAGAGAAGTTGGAAGAAGAAGTAGTTTTCTTAAGGAAGAAATTAGAAAATGCCTAGAGAAAAATAGATACTTCTCAAATAACAAGCTCTGGTAAGTTAAATGAGATTCTAGATGCTCAAAGATCTCCTCTGATAAAAACTAGAATAGGCTATGAAGGAGAATCAAGTAAAAGTAAATAAAAATAAAACAAAAGTATTATTTTTGTAAAATCAGATGAGAATATCCAAGCAGCTTAGAATATTTCAAAGGAAGAAGAATCTTGCAATAAAGCAGATAAAAATTAGGAGAAAGCTCAAATGACAAAGGATGAAGTAAATAAATTGTCAACTGGAAAAAGCTCGTATACTCCTGAATATGTCAAATTTGGACGTCATCAAAGGAGATTTTTTCCTCCTATGAAAAATGCCACTTGTTATGCCTGTCACAAATTGGGACACATTGCTGCATATTTTCATACAATAAGAATAAATACAAACCAGCAAAGGATGCAAATAGTAAAAAATTTTACTCAAGCAGGAAGATGGAGAAGACAACCTTTTATCAGGTATGTAAATTTTTTTTATGGATACTGTTTTTATTGTAATGAATTTGGCCATAAAATCATAGAATGTAGGAAACATGGACAAAGACTGGTGTTCAAAACCTCAAGGAGGTTTATGAATCATGGAGAGTTTATTCCTACTTATAATTCTACTAAAGATATACCCAAATGTTGTGAATGCAATAAAAGTGGACATATGTCCTCCAAATGTCCTCTAAGAGAATATGGTTCATCATCTCAGAAAAGGTACCAAAAAAGAGGATGTTTGCAGTGGAAAAAGAAAGTGAATAAATGTGACTTGGCCCTAATAGCCCAAGATCTAAAAAGCCAATGGTATTTGGATAGTGGTTGCTCAAAGCATATGTCAGGAGATAGAAGCAATTTTATAACCTTTGATGAAAAGAAATCTAGAAATGTTACCTTTGGCAATGATAAAGCAGAAAAAATCAAAGGAAGAGGCTTAGTCAGTCTGGACAATGGCAGAGGAAAAGCCCAAGATGTACTATTTTTGGATGGACTGAAAGCAAATCTATTGAGTGTTAGTCAAATGTGTGATAAAGTCTGTGAAGTTATTTTTGGAGCACAATACTGTGAAGTAAGATCAAGCACCAATGGAAAAACCCTAATCAAAGGTGTTCGAACAGAAAGCAATGTCTATGTAGTGAAAGAAGGAAATGAAGCATGTCCCCTTAGCAAATTTGAGGAGTCTTGGTTATGGCATAGGAGATTGGGACACCTAAACTTTGATCATATCATGAGTTTAAGCAAAAAGAATGCAGTTAGAGATATGCCAGCCATAAAGAAGCCTTCAAATAGAATATGTAAATCCTGTTAGCTAGGTAAGCAGACCCGTACATCCTTCAAAACCAAGGAGAAGTTATCTACAAGCAGACCACTTCAACTTGTTCACATGGATCTGTGTGGGCCTTCGAGAACTAAAACACCAAGTGGAGAATCCTATTTCATGCTAATAATATATGATTTTTCTAGAATGACATGGGTTGCATTTCTCAAGCACAAATTAGAAGCACTTGAGAAATTCAAAATATTCAAGGCTTTGTCAAAAAAGCAAACAAGATGCAAGCTAAAGTGCATTAGATCAGACAGAGGGGGTGAATTTACAGATTATGATTTTTCAGATCTGTGCAATGAGCATGGGATAAAGCAACAGTTCACAATTGCAGGAACATCTCAGCAAAATGGAGTGGCAGAGAGACAAAACAGGTCTATACAACAAATTGCCAGAGGCATGATGCAAGAAAGTAACATTCCTCAAACCTTTCGGGCAGAAGCAGTACACACAGCTATGCATATCCTAAAAAAATCTCATTTAAGACCAAACAGTGACAAGACTCCTTATGAATTATGGAATGGTAAACCATCATCAATCAAGCATTTTAGAGTTTTTAGAAGTAAGTGTTTTATAAAAAATAATGATGAAAATCTGGGAAAATTTGATGCAAGAGAAGATGAAGGGATATTCTTAGGGTATGCATCCAAGAGTAAAGGTTACAGGTGCTACAACAAAATACTTCACAAAATTGTAGAAAGTATTGATGTAAGATTTGATGAAGAACTATCAGACAAGATAAGAAGTATAGATTGCAGCAATCCTCCGGAATTTCATGAAGAAGATAATCAAGATGATGATGAAATAAAAAATCCAATAGAAGATACAGACCTAAGATCAAAAGTCTCCTCAAGATACACTCAAAAGAATCATCCAGAATATCAATTCATTGGGGACAAGAGTGTAGGTGTACAGACAAGAAGGCAACTAGCTAAACAGACTGAAGAGGTATACCTGGCAATGTTGGCGCAAATAGAGCCAAAGAAGTTTGAAGAAGCCAGCAAAGACAAACATTGGGTGAATGCCATGAATGAAGAATTGGACCAAATTGAGAAGAAGAACACTTGGGAACTAGTTCCAAGACCCAGTGAGAAAATTTTCATTGGCTCAAAATGGGTATTCAAAAATAAGATGAATAAAAAAGGTCAGGTAATCAGAAATAAATCTAGACTTGTGTGCAAGGGATATTCACAGGTTGAAGGACTTGATTATGATGAAACATTTTCTCCTGTAGCTAGAATGGAAGCTATCAGACTGTTTTTAGCTTTTTCTTGCTATCATGACTTCAAGGTATACCAAATGGATGTGAAGTCTGCCTTCCTGAATGGAGATTTGGAGGAAGAAGTCTACATGGAGCAACCAGAAGGGTTCTCCTTAACAGATAATGTAGACTATGTTTGCAGATTAAAGAAAGCATGATATGGGTTTAAACAAGCTCCTCAAGCATGGTATTCAAGGATGGAAAAATACTTACAAAAACGAGGGTTCAAGAAAGGAGGAGTAGACAACAACTTGTACATAAAATCAAATGAAAATGAACTTCTGATTGTAGTAGTGTATGTAGATGATATCATGTTTGGAAGCAGCAAATATGAGTTAACAAAAGGATTTGCTGAAGAGATGAAATCAGAGTTTGAAATGTCTATGATTAGAGAGCTTACTTTCTATCTAGGACTACAAATTCAACAAAAGAGCACATGCACATTTATCTCACAAGAAAAATACCTAAAAGAGATGCTGAAAAGATTCAAAATGGAAGACTACAAACCTGTGTCTACTCCCATGACTACTGGATGCAAGCTTTGTGCAGATGACGGAACAACTAATGTAGATCAAAAACTTTACAGATCCATGGTTGGAAGTCTATTATACCTAACAGCTTCTAGAACAGACATTGTGCTAGCTGTAGGACTTGTGGCAAGATATCAAGCAGCACCAAAACAAAATCACTTACTAGCAATTAAAAGAATATTCAGATATCTACAAGGGACGGCACATTATGGGCTATGGTATCCAAAAGGAAAAAAATTCATTTTGACAGCATATATAGATGCAAATTGGGCCAACTGTGTTGATGATAGAAAAAGTACAAGTGGAGGTGCATTCTATTTAGAAGAAAGTCTGGTGGTGTGGCTAAGCAAGAAACAAACATATATTTCTCTATCTACAGCATAAGCAGAATACATAGCAGTAGCGTGTTGCACACAAGTCATGTGGATGAAACAAACCCTCCAAGATATGAAGGTAAGCATTGATGAACCTATCTCTATCAAATGTGATAATACAAGTGCCATAAGCATATCAAAAAATCTTGTTCTTCATTCAAAAAATAAACATATTCCAATCAAGTATCATTTTCTCAGAGAACAAGTAGCTCAAAAAGTAGTGAAGTTGGAATATGTGCCAACAAAAGAATAGACAACAGATATATTTACAAAACCTCTTGCTAGAGAACCATTTGAATACCTAAGAGATAGACTAGGGGTAGTGTCTATAGATGCTACTCTCTGATATAAAGAGAAAACATCGTTTTAGGGGGAGAATAGAAGAGAAATCATCATTTTAGGGGGAGATCCACAAAGAGCATGAAACAGGCCCTCAAGATCAAAATATCAGCCCTTCTCCATTGATGTCAAAGGGGGAGGAAAGCTATGGCAGAGAATAGAGAATAGCTATAAGCATATAGATGTTATTTCCATCAATGCCAAAGGGGGAGACTGTTAGAAGTGTTGTCATTGATGGCAAAGGACAGCAGTGGAAAAGGACAACAATAGAGGAAAAGTAGAATATAGTGACAAGATATGCAGGAGCACGGGGAGAAAAGAGTGAGAAAGAGGCAAAGCAGAATATAGTGAAAGGATATGCAGGAGCATGAGGAGATCAGAGTGAGAAAGAGGCAAAGTAGAGTACAGTGACAGGATGTGTAGACAGGAACCATGAGAAGCATATTTACACTAATGCAGAAGCACTATAAATATAGAGCATGAAAGGACAGGTGTTTACATTTGGCAGAGCAACAAACTGCACATACAGGAAATACAATAAGGGCTTCGAACAATTCGAAATACAAACCTGGAATGCGCATTGAGTTTTCTGATAGAACTGCTGGTTTAGCATGCGGAAGCACCAAGAATGCAACAAAATGTGTATAATAAACCATTTAAAGGTCAAGACGGAACCCTCAAGATAAGAGGTAGAACTGAGCTTCGAGCAGTGAAAACCTAATGGAGTTTGGGGTTAAATTTTATGGTAGCGCCGTATTAAAGTAAGAATGAAACACAGGTATTTATGTTAAGGTAGAAATAAGAAAGAAAATATTTGAACGGAGTATATATATCTTTGTATATAATGAAGGCATGAAGGATTTGGAGCGGAACCATGAGTGGAAGAAGTGAACCTTTGTCTAGGTAATAAACCCGTATTGACAGAACAATGGTTAAGATATGAAAGGAGTGAATGAATCTGTAGAAAAGGGGCAGAGGTAGAACCCTGAACGAAGGTGGAACTGTGAAGGAACAGTAATCGTGGTTTCAACACTCAGAAACCAGCTGTATCACGCGACAGATAAAGTGGTAAGCAATTTTTTGTGAAATAATGCGATATGAGTCTTCACTTGCCACATGTCCTAAGGTGGTATTTCAAAACTGGGTTTTTCGCGCAGATTTGGAGAAATAACATTCATGCATCTAACTTGCACGATATTACATGACCACCATTGGATTGTCAGTAGGAGCGCGATAGTTTATTAACCATCGGATGAGATGGGTAGGTTAACCACTAGGCCCCAGTTCATCGCTTAAGTTCGGAGGACTAAAGCTTGTGCGATTCAACTGCACGACCACCGTTAATCTGCCAGAGGGGAACATGATAAGACCACAGCCGTTGATTGAGGAGGCACTGTTATGTGAAGTCAGAATTATATGTGTTATGTGTGAATTGTGGTAGAGCCAATATGTTATAAAACTTAATATGGTAGGGATAAGTCTTGTTGTTGGGTTATATAGAGGTTTTAACAACTATTGTGGCCGGACATATATGGTTGTTAGAGCTACATGTTAATATACGACAGTTAATGTGAAATAATAAAGCCAGGAATATTTGTTTGTTAATATGTTGAAGACCATTGTGTAATGGGGTTTTTTCAATGGTTTATAACCATGATTTAATTCATCGCCTCGGAAAATAGAGCAAAATGGTTTATAAAGCTGTGGGACCCAGATCTTTTAAAGGTTAGTGTTTATTTCTCATTAATATAAAACACAAGGTTTATTACAGATATATTCGTTTGTTTAAAAGGTTTTATAATAACGCCGAGAGTTATTTTTTGTTCAATTAAAAAGACAGTTGTATGGGTAGCAGTTATACAACTGCAATGAACAGGGAAAATGAATATAGTGAAACGAAAAAGAGAGGTGTGGCTCTTGATGAAAAAGAGAGTGAAAAGAAAAGAGAGAAAACAGTGTTGTTGTTGTTGAAATGATTTGAAATTTATACTGTAATCGAATGAAAGGGTTTTAAATGTTTGTGATGTAATTGGCAAGTCTCTGGAGAAAGATAAAATCCCACTGTAAAGTTGAAATGGATACATTTCTCTGAGTAAATTGATAAAAACAAGAGAATGTAAAATTGAAGAAAAAGTGATAATCAAACAGATGTGAAGATTGGAGAACAGAAAAAGGTACATAATAGAGCTGATATCGAAGGTAAATCAACAAGTGTTTCTTTTATGAAAAAGAGGGATTTGAAGCTTCCTTGCAAGTTGTAGCTTGTAGAATTTGAGGTTGGAGCCTCCTGTAAGTTGGTGCTTATAGAAAATCAGTGGTGAGAGGGAGTTGGAGCTTGCCTTTGCGTCACAACAATAATAAGATGTGGTTTTCTCCCTTTATGGGTTTCCACGTATATCTGTTGTCTCTGTGTGTGATGTCTATGTGTTGATATGGTTATTCATTCTACTTAATACTTACTGCTCTGTCATAATTCTGCTGTTACATTATCTTAACATTTCTACACATATAAGTTTGTTTCCATATAAAATTGATCATGAAAGATAAATTGTAAATAAGTTTAATTGAAAAAGTGTTTAAAAATTCTTGAAGGTGATAAACTGATTCACCCCCCCCCTCTCAGTTTATCTATGGTTTCAAGACCATGTAACATATAATTCATTGCACCGGGTCTTCTAGTTGACAGAGAGAACTGTATGGTAGTCCCTTGTTTGCATTGGTGTTTATGCTACAAAAAATAACACTTGACGATTTTTATTATTTTGTCTGTGTTAATTGCCGCGGTGGTTATCATGTGACACACCAGTTCTCGTTATTTACATAGAGCACCGTATTGTCTATTATACTATTTTGGTGGTGCATTTATAAGACCCCCACGCACCGACGTCAGTGCGTACACCATGAATGGTGCACCAGTTTCTTGAGATTTTTTTTTACCTGAAAAGTTGACAATTTGTTTATAAAATATATTAATGAATGATATGGTACAAGTTTCATATTGATAAATAAATGGATGACAAGAGATAAACTAACAAAAATACTGATAACACATCAAGAAAAGAAAAAAAGAAAGTTCTTTGTAAATTATTTACAAAAAATATTATTTTTGAACTATATGTAGGTTTAACTTATATGTATTGTTTATTGTGTATCATGCAGAGCCACAAAATGATGAAGCTTGATAATATTATTACAATTTAGGACTAGAAGAGCATAAAATCTTGATGGAAAAATTGCAAAAGGATGAATTAGGTGAATGAAAAAATACTATCGATCCAATATGAGTTTGCTTTTTTAATTTTCATTAAAAATATACTTAAAATTATTAGACAACATGTGTCAAACAATCTATTAATTCACATCTATTTAATTTTCTACAGGGACCAACAACTTAGAAAAGGAATGTTGTTCTAAGAAAAGAAAAAAATAGAAAATGAAAATGAAAATGAATTCCTCCTTAGCTCATCTGGAGTGGTGCTCGAGGTTAACAAAAGGGGGAAAACTTTTACAAAAGTTTGAGGGATGTAGTGGAATGAATGTATAGATGTTCTTTCCACTTACAATACAAAAATCAATCCAATGATTCCAAGAACGAAATTTGATTTAAACTACATGAAGATTTTCCAAAAAATTGGTCAATGAGACATGTCAGAATTTTAATAGCAAAAACATAGAACAAAAAATAAAGAATGAAAAAGTAATATTCCTTTAAATGTTTCTCCAGAATTATTTATAAATATCATTTATAAATATCAACTTTTTTATATTTACTTTTCATATATCAATATAAAAATTAAATAGTTTATTGTCATGTTACATTTTTAGGAAGATTATGAAAATCTCAAAAGATGAATGAGCTGACATCAGAAATATGCTAGTAGGAATGTCCAAAAAGGTGTACAAGGAGATGGTCAAAGAAATGGACAAAATTGCATTGCAGGAGGATCCATCTAAAAAACAACATGCTTCAAATTTAATATGTAATCATTTAATTTTTCGATCATTAGGTACAATAAATAAAAAAATTTAGGATTAAATACTAATTTTCAAATATTTTCTTGCAAAAAAGAAAAGAAAATGGAACCCATTCAACACATAAAACAGGAGGACAAGGAAGAAAGGGATTGATATCTAAGTTTGTGAGTAGTTGTTACTTCCTTATAACAACTTAACTAGATTTCATTTTTGTATTTTTTAAGTTTTTTTACAAAAATCATCATTGAATGACTTCAAACATGTGCTAACATACAAAGAAGAACCATCAGAAGTATTGATTGAGATTGGGTTAAATATGGGTTGTGAGTATATGTTGGTGTATCAAAAATTAATTGTTGAATTTTCAAGCATCTATCGATATTTTTTTACTTAGCTCTATCTATAATTAATGGAACAAAAAATCCTTTATATTAAATATATGATTTGTTTTGGGGTATAAAACTTGCAGGAAACAAAGTATAGAACTGTGCCAATAAATGAAATATTGAAATATGGCATACTACATTGTTTTGAAAGAATGTGTATAGTTCATGAGTCAATTGTTGCTATGGTACGTCATATCTTTTCGATTTACATTGATGTATATTATTTAATATTGCAATTTTCATTATTATCACCAATGTATATACACTCATTACAATTTATTTTTATTTTTGTAGATGGAAGGTGGAGAAGAAGAAAACAATCAACACTATGAACGAAACATTCTTGAAAATAGCCCAAGTCATGGAAGTAGCTCTAGTAGTGACGACAGTTCAAGCGAAGAATGATGATCACTATGTTTGGATATCATAGCAAGGCATTGTATTTTTTGAAATATTTCTTTATGAAGTCAGACATTTTGTTTAATGTAATGGACATAGTGTCCCAATTGAAAGATAAAGGGATACCGATAACTGTCCCATTTTGTATGATAAAAACTGTATTATTATTATATGTGTGTGTGTGTGTGTGTCTGTGTGTGAATTTATTCTATTGCATTCTCCATTGTCACTGTGAAATGTAACACCACTGATTAAATTTATGGATGATTAAATATTATAATGAAGAGATGTGAAATTTGATGATATGATATAACAAATTAATCCAAACATCACATTCAAATGCACTAATAAAAATTTAATTCATATGAACATTTTTATAAGATATATATGTGTCGACTTTTGATGAATAATGAATTTTAAAAAATCACAATAATTGCACTATCACAGGTCAATGTTTCTGTAGAAATTATATAAATTATGTGTTATATATACAAGATTCTCCTGATCACACACTATTTTAACTTCATACACAATACATAATCTATTCCACTATTGATCATCACATGTGGAAATTAAATCATTTGTAATGCACACATGAAACCATAAAAATTCATGCACATTAACACAACCTTTTAATGGGAAAGCCTGAAGCTAAAATCCCCAACTATCTGTATATAATATATGTCATAGAGATCATGTAACAATCCTCATACAAAGTTGAACGTGTCAAGCTCTCAGTACAATACAATCGCTACACAATAATCAGGTCCGATCTTGCAAATCCATGCACCAATCTCTACCACCTGCTAGCCTGCCTCTACAGCGCAATCCTTGTTGAAGAATGGATCTAAATGAACTCGAATTAACCAAGCTTGCACTACAAAATCCTCATTGGCATCTCCACTAAGTGTTGGATGCAATCAATGCATCACTATAGTCACAACTAATAGTCACACTTGCTCTTTCACCTACCTCTCCACTTGTCTCCACTGAAACTTTCCATCCACTGTAGTTAACTGATGTATTCTTCAGTTGATTAATGATTTATTATTTAGTGAATTAACTAATTCACACCACTCTCACTAGTGTATCAATCAGTTATACTAGATACAACTAGCTTAACTAAGTCTAACTGAGTTAAACTAAATACAACTCCACCAACTACTTCTATAACTCCACCAAACTTTGTCACATGATTTCTAACTGAAGTCCTCCATGCAATAGCTCTAGTAAACACTCAGGAATAGCATAATTCCTTCTGTCAGCTGTTGTGCCACATCTGTGCACTTAACTGAAGTGCTCCCAGAGAATAAGATAATGCTTAGAGTTCAAATATTATTAAGAGCTAATAATATTCGACATATCTATTTTTAGACTGGCAATCTAAAAATAGACTCCGCCCAATATGTCTAAAAATAGAATTCCATCTATTTTTCCAACTTGATGAACCATCCAGAAATAGCATCCTGCAACTCATAGAATATGATCGACATGTCTAAAAATAGACATAGTATAAAAATGGACTTTGTGCTAAAAATAGCCTATGGGCTCACTTATTGAAGGCGACTCTTTTCACTAAGCTCATCATCTTGTCGAATCTCAATACTGCCTCTCAACAAAATAGGGATTATCTACCACCCTGATTCTATCTCTATGGTATTCAAATTTTCTCCTAGTGATCACCTTCGTCAGAATATTTGCATCGTGATCCTCCGTAGGAATGTAAGAAAGCAACATGATCTTCTGCTGCACACAATCCCTAATATGATGGTACCAGATGTCAATATGTTTAGATCTATCATGAAATATTGGATTAACCGAGATTTTAATGCAACTCTGATTATCAAAATATATCATAATAGGATCTAAGTGTGAACCGAACAACTCAACCAGGATCTTCCTCATCCATATAGCCTCGCATGCAACCAAACTTGCTGCCATGTACTCAGCCTCCGCTGAACTGAGTGCCATGGATCTCTGTTTCCTGCTGTACCATGAAACTTTTGTAGACATGATACTAAATATCCCTCCAGATGTTCTCTTTCTGTCCGTTGGGCTCCCTACCCAATCTACGTCCGTGAAGTCATGCAGCTTCAACTCATCCGACTATTTTTACCACAATCCATATCCCAGTGTTCCCCTTAGATACCTCAAGACATGCTTGCCTACCTTCCAAAAGAGCTTGGTAGGCTTAACCATAGCTTGTGAAAGCTAGTTAACAACATAGCATATGTTTGTTCATATATTGAATAGATACATGAGCGAACCAACCAACTATCGGTAAACAGTGGCATCCACTACCTCTGCCGATGTAGCATCCTCTTTCCTCCAACCACTAGAAATAGGAGTGTCGATAGGCTTGCAGCCTTGCATGTTGAACTTCTCCAGTATCTCCCGAGCATACTTGCCTTGAGACACAAAGAGTCCACCCTTCCACTTCCAAATTTCCAATCCTAGGAAATAATGAAGGAGGCCCAAGTCCTTCATCTCAAACTCCTTTGCAAGATCTTCCTTGCATGTGTATCAATAGTTCATCACCTGTTAGAATCAAATCATCTACATAAAGTAAAATGATTAGCAACTTACCCTCCACCGCAATCTAGTATAGGTTCAGATCCGCCTCACTCTTGGCGAAACCAAGTCCGGTGAAATAACTGTCTATCCATGCGTACTAAGAATGAGGTGCTTGTTTTAGCCCATACAGTGCTCTTTTGAGCCTGCACACATGCGACTCACTGCTGAAGATTTTGAATCCTTTAGGCTGCTTAATGTACACCTCCTCCTCAATGATTCCATTAAGGAACACAATATTCACATCCATCTGATGAATGTGCCAACCCATCTGCGCTTAGAGAGAAAGGATGGTTCATATGGAAGAATACCTTGTGACAAGTGCAAAGGTTTTTTCATAGTCAATCCCCTCGATCTGTGAGAAGCCCTGGGCAACAAATATTTCCTTATACTTCTCGACACTCCCGTCAGTAGCTTGCTTCACTTTGTAGATCCATCTCGAACCTACCACTGATTTCCCTTCAGGCCTTGGGAAAATCTCCCATGCACTGTTTTTGACAATCGAATCATACTCTTCCACCATGGCATCTACCCATGTGGGATCCTCCATAGCTTCCTCGAAAGAGGATGGCTCCATCACAATACACTTTCTCATCAGAGCCATGTATCCAGTAAATCGGTCAGGCGACTGTCTCTGTCTGCGTTGTGATGTAGGTGCTTCTACATTCTGCGCTGCATCAAGATTCAATCACTTAGCTTCTGTAGTGCGGTTCCGCCCTCTGATGTTTGGCGCTGCATGAGTGATTTCTTCCACTCCATGAACCTCCTCTTGTGGCTGATCCACATCCAGAGGCTCATACTTAGGAACAAGTAGCTCTTCATCTGCATGCAAGTGTAGCTCCCTCTCAAGCAACAACTTCATGGCTTTCTCCTCATGAAATTTGATATCCCATCGCACAACAGTCATCCAACTGTCTGGAAAAGACACACGATAATTGTGGGGTGTTTCTGTGTACCACAAAAATATCCCAACCTTTGCAATCGGCTCCAGCTTCTTCCTGGCATCCTTCGTCACATGAATGTAAATAGGTGTGCCAAAAATCTTCAAATGAGAAATATCAAGCTTCTTACTAGAAAACTTCTCTTCGGGTGTACTCATGCCAAGTACTCTATGAGGACAATAGTTTTGCACATAAACTGCAGTGTTGCATGCTTCAGCCCACAAGTGTATGGGAAGGCCCTGATCATGTAACATTTCCCATGCAACACCCATGATCATTATGTTCTTTCTCTCCGCGACCCCATTTTGTTATGGGTTATGAGGCGCTATGAGTTCTCTTCGAATTCCTTCTGCGCTGCAAAAGTATTTGAATTTTTGCGGATATGAATTCACCATCCTTATCGCTCCTAAGAGCTTTCACCTACTTCCCCGAATCTTTCTCAACCAACGCCTTGAATTGATAGAACTTGCAGTATGTCTCGCTCTTCTTCTGCATGAAGAAGATCCAACACTTACGAGAAAAGTCATCAACAAATATAACATAATACCTGTTCTTTGCTGTCGAAGCTACTGAAAAAGGTCCACACACGTCTGTGTGAATTCTCTCAAGGATCGTCGTGGCATGACTATCCTTCTCATGAAAAGTGGTCTTCACAAATTTTCCCGATGTACATCCCTTGCACTGATCTGACTGCGCAAGTGTACTCTTGGGAAGCCCGGTAGAAATCTGCTGCGAAATTTTCAAAACGCCATGGTGGAGATGGCCTAATCTCCTGTGCCACAATTCGCCCTCATCCCAGCTCACCACTCCTTCTGCTTTTTCTGCCATATCTACACACTCATCTACCTGCAATTGATAAAGGTTCTTAACTCGAACCCTTATCCTCTGGGTTTCACCAGTTTTTTTACTATGTAGGAAAGCCTTTCCCTCACTAAAAACAACATCATAGCCCTTGTCTTCCAACATCGCCACAGATATTAGATTCTTCTTAAATCTTAGAACATGCATGACATCCTTCAATATGAAAGGTTTTCTGGACTCCCTCTTAAAGGGTCCCGATACTAGTCGCACTGTATCTACCATCATCGCCCATCTTGATGTGCACTCTAAGATCCTTCTCATCTAGATCACTAAACAAATATTTCTCTACGGTCATATGGAAAGACTCACCACTGTCAAGAAACCACACTGATCCCATCACACTTGAAACCAAGCATGCGATCAGTGAAAAATCTAGCTCAAATTACGAGGCTAAGGCCTCTCTAGCTGCAGATCCATCAGCCTGCTTATTTTTCTTCTTTTGTGGACAATTAGTGGCTTAATGTCTGTTGAGTCTCAAATTTGCATCTTTCTTATACACCTTTCCAAACCTTTTTTCATTCACCTGGACCTTCTCAGTCACCAATATCATTGCATATTAATTGTAAAAGAGCTTTTAAAATGGTTTTTAACTATGTTTTGTGTCTGCTGTTTGATTTATATTTTTGCTCATTTAGCTGCGGAATCTTGTCACTTTCCGCAGCTGCTACAACTTTCCGCAGCCATTTTGTCAAAGTCTATGTTGCAGGTGTCTTCAGGCAAATCGGGCCACATGGGAAAGTTCAAAATGACGTGGACATGGATCGTGTCCTATTGGCTTGGTCGAATTCATCTCGGAAGGCTGTGGTCAAAGGTGGCCAAGTGGTGGTCAACCGTAGAGTCCCACGGTGACAGAACTCTGTTTCTCATCACGTGGAGATTTGCGTGGCCATTTCTAAAACACGGGTGGCACATAAACACCTGTAAATGGCTCCATTATCCGAATCCAACATCCACTCTCCATAGATTTACTCCTCAAGGCGGCCATAATGCTAAATCTCTGGACGTAATGGTTCACGCGTCTTCTTTCAGCGCAGACTTTAGGGAATTAGTTATATCTCTCTCCGTTATAAATAATGTGTTCTCATACGCATAATAGTTAGATATTTTGTAGCTCTGTAATGTAATTACGTTGCCATTGTGCTATGACATTTCTATGACCGCATTTTAATATATGAGAAGACCTTGTTCAAAAGCGTAATTCGTATTTGAAAGCTGCTCCCTGAGGTCTGTGCAGAGGGCCCCTGCACATGCTGAGGTTTTGTGTACTACTGTATAGTTTCATGCTTCATTTCTTTATGTTCATTGTGCTATAGTCATTCATGTATATATAGATTACATCTTTCATGCTATTTACATTTCATCTCTGTCCATAATCCTTCATGCTTTACATTTTACTTCTGTCCATAATCTTTTATGTTTTATGTTGTTGTTAACTGATCAGTGTTCTTGTTTCAGATTACAATAGGCAGCTCGGGCATTTTCACATCTTTTTATAATGACTAATGACATGGAATCAATATTTTCCTTCTGCTGATTTCCTTTTCTTAGTGTTTGTTTAATTCCAGCACTGTTTTGTTTATTTCAGTCTTGCACATTTGCTTTAGTAATTAGACTAGATATTAAATTTCTCATGTCATTTTCAGTTACCTCCGAAAGCCATAGCGAGACTAATGGTGAGGGATTGAAGTATGAATGTGTAGTTTGATATTAGTTTACTTTTCTGCAAGTTAGATATTAAACTGTTCATGTCATTTTCAGTTACTTCTGAAAGCCATAGCGAGACTAATGGTGAAGGATTGAAGTATGAATGTATAGTTTGATATTAGTTTACTTTTCTGCAAGATAGATATTAAATTTCTCATGTCATTTTCAGTTACCTCCGAAAGCCATAGCGAGACTAATGGTGAGGGATTGAAGTATGAGTGTGTAATTTCATATTAGTTTATTTTTCTGCAAATTAGATATCAGATTGCTCAAGTTGTTTATGATTACCTCCGAAAGCCATAGTGAGACTAATGGTGAGGGGTCAGAATATGAGTTGATGTAATTTGATTTTAGTTTTACTTTACTTGCAATATTTTCTTTGAGTAACAGTTTCTTTTGTGTTTAGACAGCAGCAAGGGTAATGGTTTTCATGATCAATAGTTCATTGTTTGTTTAACTAGGATAGTAGCACATTTCATTTCCTTTTAGGAACTAATTTTCTCATTGTATGTTTCAAAATCCTTTTGAAGTTTGAAAGTTTGGTAAATCATTATAAAGGACATCATTGCCTTGAACAATCATAACCATACTTGTCTTTTAGAATTTTCATTAGGAAACCAACCAAGATAAAAAGAAAAAACCAAAAACGACAAAAAAGTAAGAGATAGGTTATCTTGCACATATAGTGCGCCACACTTCGTCAGCTTACGAATCCCGGATTGACAAATTAATGTAGAAATTTAGGACACACTAAATTGACCAAACATTTTGGCGCCGTTGCCGGGGAAGTGTAACTATGTAGCCAATTTCTTAAAAAAAAAAAAAAAAACAATAAAAAGAAGGGAAAACTTGATAACTTCTTGAAGTATGCTCTCCTCTTGCACCTAGTATGATCTGGAGGATCAGAAAAGAGAGTTATTGGTTCGATAATTTCTTAAGTATGCTATCTTCTTGCACCTAGTGTGACCTGGAAGATCAGAAAGAGAATTATTAGCCCAACTTAAAAGATAAAAATGACATGCATAGAGCAAGAGATTCTAGGGGAAGGTTTATAGCTAGAGCCAAGAGTTCGATTTTCACAACTCCGTCTTCTTCAAGGCATAGACAAGATTCACCACCATCTACCCCTAGCCTTAAGATTCTTGGAATTCAAGGAACAACTGAATTAGAGGATTCTCCTATACCACCTACTAAATCTCATTTAGAAAAGGAAGAGACTCCCTCTCATCCTCCCTTGATAGAAGAACCAGAGGACTTTGAGGACTCTAAAGAAACTATCATGGCAAAGGAAATAATAGATGGATTTGGAGGTAGAGGTAGAGGTAGAGGAGGAGGAAACAATGGAGACAACAATGGTGAAGGTAATGATGGAAGAAATAGGGAAGGAGACAACTTGTTTGGATTCCCTATAGTTGATGAGGAAACTCATACAACAATGAAAAATATCTCACCATCTGTCCTCCCCAACATTTATGGATTGCGAAGTGAGGATCCTGAAACATTTCTGTTTGAGTTTGAAGTTGTGTGCCGAACCTATGACTATATGGAAGACTCTCAAAAACTCAAACTGTTTCCTTCAACATTGAAGGGATCCGCTTTGAAATGGTTCATGGAATTAACCACCCAATCTATTAGGACTTGGAATGATATGAAACAAACATTTTTGGATAGATACTTGGACTATTGTATGCCCACCAATCACAAGGATGAGGTATTCAAAATGATGCAAAAATAAGATGAAAATTTGGAAGATTTACTTGAAAGATTTCAATACAACTTAAAAAGAGCAAAGATGAGCAACTTAGATGATGAAACTTTGAAAGCCCTCATATTAAAAGCCATTAGAGATGAATGGAGAGATATTATAAACATGATGGGGAAAGGAGACATTTCTCAACTTCCACTTCGTGACATAACAGAACTATGTGTCCATCTCTCAAGAGGAAAATCTAAAACAGGAAAATGGCCTAGGGATCCTTCTCTTATCAGGGCTAACAAATCTGCAACTGGATTAGTAAGTAGGGCAGAAATTGGCAATATGCTTGATGAATTTAAAACTGATATCTTAGGGAGCCTTAGTGAACAACTAGACACCCTTAAGATCCAAAACAAGTAGAAAGCAGAAACAAATGCTCTAGCCATCTTTTGTCCAAAATGTAGGAAGAAACATGCTTTAAGGGAATGTCCCTTGGATGCAAAAGTTGTAGAAACATGTATAATTTGCTCAGAGAATCATGAGACCAAGGATTTTCCTTCAATTCCTGGACTCAAAGCTGTCTTTCAAGAAGATCCAAATTCAGTAGAATCTCTCTGTTTTGTTGCAAGAAGACCTTGGCAGGGACAACAAACTCAAGGGTTTAACAACCCTATGAATCTTCAAACCCCACCAAATTGGAATCCTTGGCAACAACCTTGGCCCAAACATCAAAATCCATATCAACCATGGGTACAAGGGATGCAAAATTCTTATGGGAGATTTTCTCAATTTTATCAATATCCTCCATATTTTCAAAATCAACAAGCTCCACAACTTCCAAACCCAAATCCACAACTTTCATTGCCATTTCCACAACAATCTTCTCAACAAAATCCAAATCCTCAACTCATGCTTCCATACCAACAAAAGACAAATCAACTTCCAGCTCAGCCATTGCCAAATCCTAACAATAAAAATCCTTAGAATACTTACATGATAGAAGGACAACAATTTCCTACCTATATGATTGTTCCTCTCAATGATGTACAACTCAGATCTGGTAGAGTTTTAGAAAAGCCTTCTATAGATGACCTAGAGCAGGATACCTCTGAGGAGGACTCTCTTGAAGCCAATAAGGGTTCTGAGGAAGCATCTCTTCAAAACTCAAATATTCAAAAAGAAAAAGAAAAGTTAACACCCACAACTCCTATAGTTGAGCAACCTACATCTTCATCTACACCTCCTTTTCCTGAAAGACTACAAATTGACAAGGGGGTGGAAAAACAAATCTTGTTGCCTAACTATGATTTTCTAGATGAATTGAAGAATGTTTGTATCAATATTCCCTTGCTACAAGCCATTCGAGAGATTCCTATTCTAGCAAAAACAATAAAGGAGTTGAGTTTCAAAAGACCAGGAAGGAAACTAAAAGACACGAGAAGAATCCACCTGGTAGGAAAAATTGCAGATATCATGATGGGAAAAATTACCATGCAGAAGTATGTAGATCCAGGAAGTCCAATTGTCAAGACACATATAAATGGGATAGAAATTCCAAACACATTGATTGACTTAGGGGCTGCTATTAACATTATGAGTAGACGGACTATGGACCAGCTAAAACTTCCTAACCTTCTTTTTACACCTACTTTACTGCAACTTGCAGATCGATCAATTATTAAACCAGATGGTGTATTAGAAGATATTTCGGTCTCCTTAGATTCTTGGGAATATCCAGTAGATTTTATGATTTTGACTCCCAAAAGTAATCTAGGAGGGCACCCACTTATCTTAGGAAGACCTTGGCTAGCCACAGCTGATGCTTTTATTAGTTGTAGATCTGGGGACATGTACATTTCTAATGGTAATTCGACAAAGAAATTCAATTTGTATCCTCCAGCAAAAGCAATCACAAAAGTAGGAGACAATGAATGGGTTGATGATGAGGATATTATACAACCTGTTCTTACCATTTCTGAAATCAGTGAGGATAGTCAAATTCTGAACACATTAGAAAATTTTGAGACATCTTCAGAATATGACCCCACACAATTTCAGTTGGAATCTGACATAGAATATTTATCATCAAGACAAATGACTCTTTACTCTATGGAAGAGTTTGGTAGTTCTATCATTGAGATTTTTCCAGGAAAAACATTGAATATCAACAAAAATTTGGAAAAGTCACAACAGGAAGAACTAACCAAAATCTTGCAAAAACATTCTACTGCATTTGCATGGGAGTATACTGATATGAAAGGTATTGATCCTAAGACTTTCATCCATCATATCTATATTGAGGAAAACAATAGACCAATCAGACAACCTCAGAGAAGGATGAATCCAAACCTTAGGGAGATAGTGAAAGAAGAGCTCCAAAAATTACTCAATGTAAACTTCATTTATCCAATTTCAGATAGCCGATGGGTTTCTCCTTTGGTTATAGTACCTAAAAAGAATGGTAAATGGAGGGTATGCATTGATTATAGGGAATTGAACAAAGAAACTTTTAAGGATCACTTTCCTTTTCCTTTTATCGATCAGGTATTAGATACATTAGCAGGTAAAAAGTACTTTTCATTCTTGGATGGTTTTAGTGGCTATAATCAAATTCACGTAGCACCTGAAGATCAAGATAAGACCACATTCACCTGTCCATGGGGAGCTTTTTCCTATCGAGTACTTCCTTTTGGGTTATGTAATGCACCCGCAACATTCCAAAGAGAAGTACTAGGAATTTTTTCTGATCTAATCCATGATTGTGTAGAGGTTTATATGGATGATTTTACAGTTTATGGTAATTCATTTGAAGAGGCATTAGAAAATTTGGAAAAAGTCCTTATAAGATGTAAAGAAACAAACCTTTCATTAAGCCATGAAAAATGCTTTATGATGTTTACTGAAGGTATTGTTTTGGGGCATCATATTTCGGGAGATGGGATTAAGGTTGATAGATCAAAAGTTGAAGTCATCTCCAAGTTTCCTATTCCAAATTGTCAAAGAGATGTTAGAAGTTTTCTAGGATTTACTGGTTACTATAGAAGATTTATAGAAAAATTCACTAAAATAGCATCTCCACTCTTCAAATTGCTTACAAAAGATTGTGAATTCAAATGGGATCCTGATTGTCAATCAGCCTTTGAAACTTTGAAAACAAGAATATCTGAAGCACCTATCTTAAGAGGACCAAATTGGAAAATCCCTTTCCATATTTCTACAGATGCTTCAGATACAGCTCTGGGAGCTGTGTTGGGTCAAAAATATTTAGTCCCTTATGCCATTTACTATACCAGTAAAAATTTGACTCCTACTGAGTTGAACTATACTGTGACTGAAAAAGGGTTTTTAGCTGTTGTTCATGCAATCAATAAGTTTAGACATTATATAACAGGCTATGAAACTTTTATTCATACTGACCATTCTGCAATTAGATATCTAATGAACAAACCTATTACTAATGGCAGAGTGACAAGATGGTTCCTACTTTTGCAAGAATTCAATATTACTGTGTTGGATAGACCAGGAAAACAAAACACAGTAGCTGATTTCTTGTCTAGGATTCAGAATTTTAAAGAAGATTCTCCTGTAGAGGATAAGTTTCCTGATGAATACTTGTTTGAAGTAACTATTAAGACTCCTTGGTATGCATATATTGCTAACTATTTGGTTACAGGGAAACTGCCTTCACATTTGTTTCCAAGTGAAAAAAGAAAAATTGTTCAGGAGAGTTCAAAATATTCATGGATTTCTAACGAATTGTTCAAAACAGGGCCAGATCTTGTGATTAGAAGATGTGTCAGGGAAGATGAAATGCCTGATATTCTTAAGGAATTTCATGATGAACCATGTGGCAGACACTTTGCAGACAAAAGGACAACCTATAAAATCCTCTCTTTAGGATATTATTGGCCTTCCCTCTTCAAAGATGAAAAACAATATGTCAAAAGGTGTGACAGCTGCCAAAGAGTAGGGAAACCTACCCTTTCAAATGAAATGCCATTGCAAACAGAGGTACTCATCGAACCCTTTGAAAAATGGGCTTTAGATTTCATTGGACCTATTAATCCACCATCTAAGCAAAAGAATTATATACTGGTTTGTACTGATTATGTTACTAAATGGGTAGAAGCCAAAGCATTAGTTTCTGCTACTGAAAATTCAGTTGTTAATTTTCTTTATGAGGATATTTTTACTCTCTTTGGTGTTCCAAGAGAAATTGTGACAGATCAAGGAAGCCAATTCACATCCAACTTGGTGGAGAAGCTGATGGAAGAATACAAAATCAAGCATAGAAGATCTACTCCTTACCATCCATAAGTAAATGGTCAAGTGGAGTCTACAAACAAAGTTCTTGAAAGTATCATCACCAAAACTGTTCATCTACATAGAAGAGATTGGGAAGAAAGGCTTTCTGAAGCCTTGTGGGCCTACAGAACTACATGGAGAAATACAACAGAACATTCTCCCTATGAACTTGTTTATGGGAAAGAAGTCCTACTCCCCATTGAGTTCCAAGTCAAGACCTTCAAGATAGCAGTTCAGTTGGGGATGGATTTATCAGAAGCTCAAAAGCATAGAATGGAGCAGTTGAATGATCTAGATGAGATCAGACAAGAGGCAATTCTAAGAACTGATCTAGTTCAATATCA
This sequence comes from Pinus albicaulis, assembly GCA_034641835.2. NCBI lineage: Eukaryota > Viridiplantae > Streptophyta > Pinopsida > Pinales > Pinaceae > Pinus > Pinus albicaulis. The sequence goes on along the minus strand of CM076578.1, from coordinate 1,804,377,208 downwards.
AAGAGCTAAATGGCATGACAAATACATCAAAGAGAAGAAGTTTCAAGAAGGAGATTGGGCATTGTTATTTGATTCCAAGTTTAAATATTTTAAAGGAAAATTTCGGACTCATTGGCTTGGGCCATATGAGATTGACAAGATCTTTAGCAATGGAGCGGTAAGAATCAAGACCATTGATGAATTTCAAACTCCTCTTATTGTGAATGGCCACAGATTAAAAGTCTATCATAAGCCACTCTCAAAAGAGGAATTTGTCAAAATGTTTCAAGAAAATTCTGCAATCAGGCTGGTACAGAAGAATTCTTCTTCTGCACCAGCCTAGCCTTTGTTCTTTTCAGTTTAAAAAAAAAAAAAAAAAATTGTATAAGCCTGAAAACCAATCATTGATTGGCAGTCTTATATAGAAAATGTAGGGTGAAAATCAGGGACACCTGACACCCTATATTTTCCAAAAAAAAAAATCTCTCTTTCATTTCACAAGTTTTGTGACCATCCACTTCATTTCACTTCATTTCACTCTATTCCACTTCATTTCACTCCACTTCATTCCATTTCACTTCATTTCATTTACTTCATTTCATTTCATTTTCTTTCATGACCATTTTCATTCAGTCAGTTATCATCCATCTATTTCCATTCACCCAAATAATAGTTGTGTCAGTTTCCGCACCTAACATCTGTTTCCGCAGTTGACACTAGTTTCTGCAGCCAGAAGCAGATTCTGCAGCTACCACTCTATTTTTCAAAAGAATGTACAGTCAGATGTATTTTCACAATCATGAAATAAAATGCAGGTATGAAGACATATTATGAAGACAGGGGGCATTCAAGACATCAAATGAGAAGCAACTAATTGAAGACCAAGGAAAAATGGCAAGAATTCCAAGGTATGAGTAAAAATTTATTTCAAATAGCATTTAAAACACATTTTTACATAGTTATGAACCATAGCTCCATTATGTGCAATGATTGTGTTGAAAAACTCTGTAACCACTCCACGATCTCTATATGATCCGCCCATAATCCTTGCATTCATTTTCAAACGGTCCATAATCGAGCCTCCGATCTTCACTCATACTCCGATACTCCACCTGTGATGAAGAAACATGGTTGATTTGACTATGGCTTCTTTCAGCCACATGAAATCCATAGCCGTTGTATAAACGTGCTTACATTTACTCTGCAGCCACCAAATTTTAAACACTGCCGGGTGTGTTATACTCCTTCTATTGTTCTATTAATCTCACAACCGCATTTCCACTGAGCTCACGTAACCCTTCTCTGTTCCGCTTCACCCCATTTGTTCTCTATTATGCTACAATCTGTATACCCATTCTCTGATATCTGCCTACAGTCATCATGCTCATTTCCGCTCATTTAGTCGTCTTACCTCCGTTGAACCCTCCTCACGTAGACAAGTTTTAAAAGAGCAGAAAGAAGGATGGGTCAGTTGTTGAGAATAGAACCAGAAGGACCTAGATTCATGGAAGGATACCCGCAAGTCAGAGATTTATTGAAAAAGGCAAAGTGGATTCGGTTCATCCAAAATTTTAGAGGCTACCATAAAGAGGTGACAAAAGCGTTTGCAAGGTCTTTCAATGGCCTGGAGGTAGAGATTGGGGACCTTAAATTCACGGTGAATGAGGCATCCATAGCAGCTGCCACAGAACTTCCTCAAGAAGGTGAACGATGGTTCAAGAACAAAAGCATTAGTGATGAAGCCTGGAGAATGATCCTGCGTAACCCAGGTATGGATGTAACTATTGTTAGAGTCAGCCCTAGCTGCCCTCCGTCAGTGATCATTTCGTCTTTTGCATTTTCATTATTAGGTGTCTCACTTGTTTCACTTCTTTGCATATCACTAGGATCATGCCACGAAATGACGAAGGGTTGTGTCATCTTATGTTTCCTCAATACTATACCTGCAGCCCTATTTTAAAAAATTTTCCTCAAAAAATTATTCATAGTTATTGTCATGATATATGAGGTCATTAAAATTGTCAATAAGTGTCCTAGGTCTTGGTGTCTAGGGTTTTTGAGTCATTTATACACTAGTCATAAAGCCTGCAAGGTGAGGAAGGTCCAGTATTTGAAATTCTATTTTTATTATCATCAGCATTTTAAAAAAAAATACATTTCTAGTCCAAAACCCTGTTTTGGAACTAGAAATTTGTCATTATCATTTTGTAACAAATTGTGATTGTTCCGCCAGGAAGACATTGTCAAAAGCAGACCCCTGGTCTTTTCTCTAGCCAAGATAGTCATATCCCTGCAAAAAGACAGTAAAATCATTAGTATCGATCAAAAAAGCCAAAGGAAGTTTGTATTTGAAAAAGCCAAAGTGAAAATTACAAAAACATTTGTAATGTGGGTTTGAAGTTAGATTTGGAATAAAATATGATGGTGAAGATATTTGTGAAGTGTATAAAGGCCAAACAAGTTCATTTGAACCGATTTCATTGCTCCCAAATCGTATTTTCCAAGTTGAAGGCCGAGTGCAGACTTTTGAAGGGCGTAGACAGAGTTTTAGGGCTGCGCGACCCAACTTGAGGCAGAGCGACCCTCCTGGGCTGCGCGACCCACGCAGTCTCAGTGCAGCACTGTGGGTTTGCAGGTGCGCGACCCACCTGGGCTGCGCGACCCAAACAGAGCCTGCGCGACCCACGCAGAGACAGAATTTCGGAATTGAGTTTGAGCGCCCAGATTGGCTCGGAATCGACTCCAGTTGCCATCAAAACAGGTTTTCATCAATCACTTGGGGTTTTCAAACGTGTTTGTATCATCATGAGTGGTTTCTAATATGCAAATGACGGATTTAAAACCCCACAGTTATAAATCATTGTTTTCAGGGTTTGAAATGAAAATGAATGGTGGAAAGAATGTGTTTGCTATCTTAAGACAGTGATATGGCCAGCCTTCCATATAACATCAAAATCAATTTGCTCTCATACCCATTATACCACTGCAACCATTGCTATTGTTATACCATTTTTAAACCCTTTGAGTCACATTGCCCATGTTTGTAATGGGTCACATTGCCCAATGTAAAAATATGCTCATGTCTTTGTTTCAAATGGCCCATTGAAACCTTTATGGTCATTACTCCTAGACAAACATATTACTGTTAATGCCATGCTCTCCTTTGACTAGATGTGTTCAAACTTTTGAAGGTTGCTTGCTCCTATTTGGTCAAAATTTCATTCGCATTCAAAACAGAGATGCTGCCTTTTCCAGTCCATTTAAAGCTGAGATTTTATCCATAATTTGATTCCTTGATAGTGCTTTGACGGTGGGAATATTGGTTGAGTGTTAAACATACATCCTAATTTTGCTTTCACTGCATTCATATCAGTATACACATTGCCAAAAGTTTGATCAGAGATATGTCAGAGACAGAGTCAGAATATGAGCTAGGGTCAGGCAGTGATTCGATGGCTGAAGGTAATGTGCCACGGGGTTCCCGCAGAGAAAATAGAAGTGGTGATCATCGCAGAGAGGAGCCTACTTCTTTGGCTCGGTTGCAGGCATGTCCATTAGCTATGGATTGTTTTCGATTCTTGTCATGTTTCAGATTTTGTGAGATGGTTGCACAAACCCGGCCTCATCGTGAATTGGCCCGTCTGTTTGTTCTACATTTACGGGATGGCTGGGTAAGTCTTGCTGGGGTTGATTTCATTGTGTCACCCTTGACTATTTCTCAAGCCACAGAGCTTTGTTTCAACATCACGACGAGTACTATCTCCACCCGGCGTGGAAGGGGTCTCGTTGACTTCATCAGCAACGCGAGTACTATCTCCACATGGCGTGGAAGGGGTCTCGCCTTCTTCATCAGCGCAGGTACATTCACAGGATCATGATAGAGACCAACACATACAACTGAGACAGTGTTTTCACCACAGGAGCTGCATGCACCAGGAGAGCACTAAAATGGCGGAAAAGGCCTAATCCACTTCGGATTTTGGCCGAGGCTTCATTGACTGGGCAAGACACATGATGGAGGACCTCCGCTCCGAATTTGGGCAAATTCGGAGACAATTTTGTCATTTCCAAATTTTTGGTCTAAAAAACAGGTTTTGCAGCTACGTGGGTCGCGCGCTCATGCGCTCGCATTTTTTTGAGACACTTGCTGGAGGAGATTTTTACATTTTTAGATTTTTCATGGTTAATTATGCATCCTCTGAAGTCAACTTATCATTTCAACAAAATCTGGATGGTCAAACAGCTCAAAAACACCATGAAAACCACCTTGCTGCCACCTTTTGCACCAGCAGGAAGTACCTCTGGGAGAATGAGGTTTTGAAGGGTCAAATCAACTCCAAATTCAGAAATTCCACTTGGGTTGGAAAGTAGACATCCAGGGCTTTCCAACGAGCTATCATGAGCTCAATTTGGATGCCGGGAGCTACCTCAAAATCAGCCTAGAACATGAGCGACCCACGCAGTTCAGGAGCGACCCACCTAGAAATTTTTCTGAATTTTCAGCTGCCAGCTCAGTATTTCGCCTATTATGGACCAGTTTTTCTTATGGATAGAATTTTTGGGTTTTTATGATGTAAATTCATGTTTGATGTGTAACTTTGGCTTGTTTTTATCTCTTCTAGAAGATTCACTCTTAAATGAGTAAAAAATCATGTAATGGATCAGTTTCCACTCTTTTAGAGGCAAGTTGTTAGCTGCCTAGATTGTAGTTCCATGATTAGAATTGGTTGAAACTGATCCCTGAAGAGGGAATTCGACCCCTAGAGGTGGGGAAAGGTGTTAGAGTGATATATATATTGTAATTTCTCAATCATTTTCAGAGGTTGGAGAGGTTGGACTCTTGGGATACTTTTGATACTATTGTACATACTTTTCATATTTTGGCTAAGGAAAGATCGGGGGTTTTGCGGCATTTGTTGGGATCCTTGTGGTGTTCTATTCTTGATGATGTTTCTCCTTTGTTTACTGTAAGTTTCTTCATGTTTAATGTATGCCATCCTTTCATTATGCTTCTGAACTAAATTGAATGAGTGATTAAGGTTGAATCCATTGTTTACGGTGCTTAGCCTTTGAATTCAGTTAGTTCTATATGTTTTCAGCTGTTTGGAGAGGATCCAAGTTCTTCTTTGCCCTCTTCAGCTCCTCGTCAGTCTAATCTATCCATAAAATCCAATTCGAAGCATCAAGATCATCACCTACCTCGCCCCAGCTTGAACTCTGCAAAGGTCTGACCTTATCCCCGAACCCAAATTTTTGTTTTCCCATTACTCCAGCGAAAACCCAAAAAACCAAAAACCAAACATATATATCTCTTTACTAGCCTAAAATCAGTTCTTATTGTAAGTCATCTCGCATCTTATTGCTTATTTTCTCGAGATTGACGGAGAGAGCCCTCTCCTGTCCTCGTAGGGCTAGCTACGAGGCTGAGCGTGGTTTGATGTAGCCTTGAGTTTTACTTCATTTCAGCCTGAGGTAGATTTGAGTGCTAACAACTATTTTTAAAAAGGGAATTCTTGTTCATGCTTTGAAAGGGGAGTGGGCTACTTTGCTGCTAGTTATCCAAAAATTTATCACCTGTGAGGGTCATTTTGGGTCAATGTATATGTATCATACCCGGTTGCTGATGAATTTTCTAGACAACCAGACCCTCAATCTGCCATAATTTTTATTAAATAGTTTGAAGAAGATGTCTGTGACCGTTCAGAAGCATTTAGGGGACGTGGAGCCACATTTTTATCACCATGGTCTTGTAAAAATTCTGATTGAAAAACAGTTAAAAGAGAAAAAGGACACATGGGAACAATTTTTGATTAGAAATTTCTTTGAAGAACCTCAAGAAATTCCTGAGGGTAGTACATCAAGAAGGAGTAGGAGGAAGAGAACAAATGATGAAACTCAAAACACTCCTACTACTACAATTGAAAGAAATAGTGGAGAAGGGAGACTGTCAAAGAAGAGGAAGGAAGAAACCAAAGGTAAAAAGCCAATAACATCAAAAGAGAGAAAAAGTATTGAGGCTATGCATCAAACCCCTTCCTCCGAAGAAGATCATCAAGTGCTATCTGAGAGACTAGTTCATCTTCAGGAACAGTCATCTATGGCCAAAAAGAGGGAAAAACAAAAACAAAAAGGAAAAGATAGTGGTCTACAGCGTGTAAGAAGAAGTTCCAGACTTAAAGGGAAGTTGAGGAAAACACAAACGAAAGGACCCCATTTCATTGATTTGGGAGAAGAAACATCTGAACAATCCCCAGCTGGCCATAGTCCATCTCATTCTCAGTCAGACATTGAACATAGTTCATTTCATTCTCAGTCAGATATTGAACATAGTCCATCTCATTCTCAGCCAGACGTTGACATGAGCCCTTTTCAGCCAGATTTTGAAGCCAATTCTCCTCCACGGCATTTTGGGGACAACCCAATAAAAACGACACCTGAGATAGACCCAAAGAAACAAGAAGTATATGATTATATAGAATCTTTAGAAAGGGCAGCCACGGGTCCCAACACTTCATCCACTCAGCCTCACACAGCAAAGGAAGATCTCGTCCAATCATTGAAACAAGAAGTCTTTGAATTGGAGGTTTTAAATAAACACATAAAAAATGAAAATGAGGCATTGAAGGAATAAAGCAAACTGGACAAGATCATTCATGACAATACCATGCTACATCTGGGACTATGGCAGAAAAAGAACAGAAAATTGAAGAAGAAATGCCAGAAGTTAAGTAGAGCATTGGTTAATATCAAATTCAGGTGCTTGATGAAGAAGCCCAGGATGTTAGCAGCACCAAGGAAGAGGAGGAGAGGACTGGATGTACTGGATGAAGTGTCAAGGCATATGAATTGAAGAAGGATTATCCAAATTTTGGTTGCATGAGGACATGCAACACTTTCACAGTGGGGGTGTGTTGAGTCTCAAATCTGCATCTTTCTTATACACCTTTCCAAACCTTTTTTCATTCACCTGGACCTTCTCAGTCACAAATATCATTGCATATTAATTGTAAAAGAGCTTTTAAAATGGTTTTTAACTATGTTTTGTGTCTGCTGTTTGATTTAGATTTTTTCTCATTTAGCTGCGGAATCTTGTCACTTTCCGCAGCTGCTGCAACTTTCCGCAGCCATTTTGTCAAAGTCTATGTTGCAGGTGTCTTCAGGAAAATCGGGCCACATGGGCAAGTTCAAATGACGTGGACATGGATCATGTCCTATTGGCTCGGTCGAATTTATCTCGGAAGGCTGTGGTCAAAGGTGGCCAAGTGGTGGTCAACCGTAGAGTCCCACGGTGACAGAACTCTGTTTCTCATCACGTGGAGATTTGCGTGGCCATTTCTAAAACACGGGTGGCACATCAACACCTGTAAATGGCTCCATAAGCCGAATCCAACATCCACTCTCTATAGATTTACTCCTCAAGGCGGCCATAATACTAAATCTCTGGATGTAATGGTTCATATGTCTTCTTTCAGCGTAGACTTTAGGGAATTAGTTATATCTCTCTCTGTTATAAATAATGTGTTCTCATACGCATAATAGTTAGATCTTCTGTAGCTCTGTAATTTAATTACGTTGCCATTGTGCTGTGACATTTCTATGACCGCATTTTAATATATTAGAAGACCTTGTTCAAAAGCGTAATTCGTATTTGAAAGCTGCTCCCCGAGGTCTGTGCAGAGGGCCCCTGCACATGTTGAGGTTTTGTGTACTACTGTATAGTTTCATGCTTCATTTCTTTATGTTCATTGTGCTATAGTAATTCATGTATATATAGATTACATCTTTCATGGTATTTACATTTAATCTCTGTCCATAATCCTTCATGCTTTACATTTTAATTATGTCCATAATCTTTTATGTTTTATGTTGTTGTTAACTGATCAGTGTTCTTGTTTCAGATTACAATAGGCAGCCCGAGAATTTGCACATCTTTTTATAATGACTAATGACATGGAATCAATATTTTCCTTCTGCTGATTTCCTTTTCTTAGTGTTTGTTTAATTCCAACACTGTTTTGTTTATTTCAGTCTTGCACATTTGCTTTAGTAATTAGATTAGATATTAAATTGCTCATGTCATTTTCAGTTACCTCCGAAATCCATAGCAAGACTAATGGTGAGGGATTGAAGTATGAATGTGTAGTTTGATATTAGTTTACTTTTCTGCAAGTTAGATATTAAACTGTTCATGTCATTTTCAGTTACTTCCAAAAGCCATAGCGAGACTAATGGTGAAGGATTTAAGTATGAATGTATAGTTTGATATTAGTTTACTTTTCTGCAAGATATATATTAAATTTCTCATGTCATTTTCAGTTACCTCCGAAAGCCATAGCGAGACTAATGGTGAGGGATTGAAGTATGAGTGTGTAATTTGATATTAGTTTACTTTTCTGCAAATTAGATATCAGATTGCTCAAGTTGTTTATGATTACCTCCGAAAGCCATAGTGAGACTAATGGTGAGGGGTCAGAATATGAGTTGATGTAATTTGATTTTAGTTTTACTTTACTTGCAATCTTTTCTTTGAGTAACAGTTTCTTTTGTGTTTAGACAGCAGCAAGGGTAATGGTTTTCATGATCAATAGTTCACTGTTTGTTTAACTAGGATAGTAACACATTTCATTTCCTTTTAGGAACTAATTTTCTCATTGTATGTTTCAAAATCCTTTTGAAGTTTGAAAGTTTGGTAAATCATTATAAAGGACATCATTGCCTTGAAAAATCATAACCATACTTGTCTTTTAGAATTTTCATTATGAAACCAACCAAGATAAAAAGAAAAAACCAAAAACGACAAAAAAGTAAGAGATAGGTTATCTTGCACATATAGTGTGCCACACTTCGTCAGCTTACGAATCCCAGATTGAAAAATTAATGTAGCAATTTAGGACACACTAAATTGACCAAACAATGTCCGTGTTGGTGACAGTGAAATCACTTCACCTTGGACAAGTCTTGCTTCTTGCCTTTCGGACTAGATTGAGAAGGATTTTTCTTTCCCTTCCCTTTCCTTGCTTTGGTAGCCAAAGAATAATTTTCTTCATATTCATTTTTTGATGAAGATCCATCCCTGGTACCCTGCCTTATCTCCTCCTACACAAGATCCGACCAAATTCGCTCCCATCCTGGCAGTTTCTCCCGACCATTGACAGAGTCCTTGTAGCTATGTAAACTCTTCAGAAGCCCAAGGAGAGCCAAGCTGACCAAGTATTCTTCATCAACAGTAACCCCCACACTTCCCAGCTCATCCTTGCAGTGGAAGAACTTTGTGAGGTATTTTGGTATACTATCACCTTTCTCCATTTTTATTTTTCTGAGCTTGTCTTTAAGCGCCAACTTCCTCTGGTTTCTTCTGCTTTGGAACAAGTCTGTCAAAGATTTCCACATCAAGAATGGACTAGCTTTACCATGAAGGCTGGACATTATGTGATCCTTCACACCTTCTAATAGAATCCTTCGATATTCTGTTGTTTTCTTTTTCCATGCGTTGAGTGTGACTGCATCGCTAGAAGCGGGTTTTGGAATTTCTGCATCTATGAACTCCTTCAACCCATTATCATCCAACACCACCTCCATCCTATCCTTCCATGAAATATAATTCAAGTTGTCATCAAGGGCATACTCCAATCACAATCTGTTGAAAGACATTTCAATGAATGGTCAACTTCGACACCAAGAAAACACTGCAACAAATTTGAATTCCAGCAGCACAAAACTCAACCACTTCAGTAATTGCAATCTTCTCTGATCAATATCGCTCTGATACTATGTAAAAATTATATAACTTATGTGTTATATATCCAAGATTCTCCTAATCACACACTATTTTAACTTCATGCACAATACAGAATCTATTCCACTATTGATCATCACATGCGGAAATTAAATCAATTGCAATGCACACATGAAACCATAAAAATTCACACACATTAACACAACTATTTAACGGGAAAGCCTGAAGCTAAAAACCCCAACTATCTGTATATAATATATTTCATAGAGATCATGTAACAATCCTCATACAAATCTGAACATGTCAAGCTCTTAGTACAATACAATCGCTACACACTAATCAGGTCTGATCTTGCAAATCTATGCACCGATTTCTGCCACTTGCTAGCCTACGTCTACTGCGCAATCCATGCTGAAGAATGGCTCTGAATGAAATTGAATTCACCAAGCTTGCACTGCAAAATCCTCATTGGCATCTCTGTTACTGAGTGTTGGATGCAATCAATGCATTACTATAGTCACAACTGATAGTCACACTTGCTCTTTCACCTACCTCTCCACTGGTCTCCATTGAAACTGTCCATGCGCTGTAGTTAATTGATGTATCCTTTAGTTGATTAATGAGTTATTTTTTAGTTAATTAATTAATTCACACCACTCTCACTAGTGTATCAATCAGTTATAATAGATACAACTAGCTCAATTGAGTCTAACTAAGTTAAACTAAATACAACTCCACCAACTACTTCTATAACTCCACCAAACTCTGTCACGTGAGTTCTAATTGAAGTCCTCCATGCAATAGCTCCAGTAAACCCTTAGGAATAGCATAATTCATTTTGTCAGCTGTTGTGCCACATCTGTGCACTTAACTAAAGTGCTCCAGGAGAATAAGATAATGTTTAGAGTCCAAATATTATTAAGAGCTAATAATATTCGACATATCTATTTTTAGACCGGCAGTCTAAAAATAAACTCCACCCAATATGTCTAAAAATAGAAGTCGATCTATTTTTCCAACTTGACGAACCATCCATAAATAGCATCCTGCAACTCATAGAAAATGATCGACATGTATAAAAATAGACATAGACTAAAAATAGACTTTGTGCCAAAATTAGCCCGCGGGCCCACTTAGTGAAGACGACTCTTTTCACTAAGCTCATCATCTTGTTGAATCTCAACAGTTTCTAAAAAATACAAAATGAACACTGATACATGTCAGTTACTGTACATTAGTGCGTGTCAGTTACTGTACACCAGTACACTTGTATGAAACAGTGCACCGGTGCATTTCTACAACCTATAGGCACTGCACAAATACCAATACCAGCTATAAATCTTGATGCATTTGTGTGATACTGTGAAACGGTGCGCTTATGTGAGACTACACACTGGTGCATTTGTATGACCTATGGGCACCTCACAAATACCAATACGAATTAGAACAGTCGGTGTGTTTTTCTAATACTGTGCACCAGTGGATTTCTATAAGTCTATGTACTAGTGTGTTGAGACTACCTATGGGAACCGCACAAATCCCAAGACCACTTAGAATGGCCCCGTGTGTTGTATCACCAACACTGATCCTAGTGTGGTTTTATACCTTGATGGCCCGATGCATGCACCTTTTATTGCCCCAGACCACCTTCTAGATGACATGCACTGGTGCATTGATACCTTAGTAGCGCATCGATGAAAAAAACGCCTATAATAACCTCTAGTCGCCCAGCTTTTTTAGTTGTGTTGAATTTCCATTAAAAACTCCACAAAAACCTCCATAACCATAAACATATGTTGTAGCGAATTTTTTTTTGACAATTTTGGCCAATTTTATAACACTAAAAACCTCCTTTATAACCTCCGCTAGAGGGTCGTTTCCATGTATTGCAGACTTAAGGTGTGGTTTCAAGGTTTAATATCCTATAGGAGATTATATGAAGGTTCTTTTTAGTTCAAGTTTTAAACCATGTATTCTCTATAAAGATGAAATACCTCAACAATTGCCATTACATAATACAAATTTGGTTATGAGGACACATAATCAAGTTATATTATTGGTTGTCCTGACAAACAATCAAGTTTTCCATCTATTTCTACTGCTACTTGACTGGCTGCACTGGCATTATTGTATCATTTAGAAAAAAAACAATTTCAATAGAGTAGGGTAGGTAGGTCTGCAAATAATCATAGTACTCTGAGCATCTTTCCAGTTTTAGTTTCATATTGTTGTCAAGTTTTGCAATACAAGTGTGTTTCAAGCTTCAGTTTTGTAGAGAGAGTAAATTTCAGCTTGAAGAATGTCATTCACAGAGGTTTTGTAGCAGAATAAGTTGAGGGTTTTTTTATCATCCCAATGGATCAGGCCACTAGTCTATGTTGTTATTTACATCTCCTGAAGGAGCTGCCATCCCCGGTTGGAGCCACTGTTAAAGTCTTGTAATCTACGGTATCACATGGTGACTGAGTTTTGCTTATGTTTTTTACTGAAAATAATATTCCATGGATATCATTTATTTTCAGAGAAATAAAGGGAACTATTGACTCTAAAGAGCTTCAAAGGAATCAATCTCCCTTTCCATCTAGTAAAGGGAAGGAAGTGTTGCTCATAAGGTGTGATGGGGATCAAATTTTATTTACCCTCTTTTCTCCCTCATTCCCTCCATATTATAAAATTATTTGAATCCCATTCAAATCCCAAAAACCACATGCATAGCCATTGGGACTTATTTCTCTATAAAGCCTTTTATATTAAAGTGTGAAATTCCATGGTTATAGCGATGCCCACCCACTAGCAGCCATATCATTTTCTTACTTAAAATTGCCTTATTCATAGCTTCACCCCCACAGTCGGTCGCTTGATACATACATATATGTTACATAAACCATAAAGAACACCCACACTTCCTTTATATCCTAAGTCTGAACCTCTACCTCTCTTCGCAATTGCAGATTGCAAGATTTAAAGGAAAGTGCCCAAGGGTAAATTTTATAGTCATCGAAGTGCGATCTGCAGGACTGGCAGGACCCACATTATCCTCGTATAAACCTTGAACTCTTTGAAACCCTTCATATCATGGTTCAGGTGGATTTTTCCTTTTCTTAACTAAAATCACTTGTCCTCTTGGAAAAATTTATGTTGGGGTCTGTAACCCGATTGCAAATCACAAGTTTTAATAAATAACTATGAGAGATAAATGTTATAATTGTCGGAGTGTGATATACGATGCGGTGGGACAAGATCAAAAATCGCAAATCGAAAAAGTTAAATGATAAGTACGCAGGGTAAATATTAAGTCTTGCATTGTACGAAGTGCGTGGATGCGATGCAGCTCCAAGGTGAAGTTTATAATATTTCAAGTCCAGGTAAATGGTTTTTATGCTATTTCATTTGAAAAAGGGTTAAACACAAAAAGGAATGACTCAGGTAGAAAAAGGGTCAAGTTTGGTCCCACATGTGTGTTATGTTATTACACCTCTAATCACCCTCCACCTTTCCTCCCTCTCCACTCCTCTCCCTACATCTGACGACCCTTATCTAGTTTCGAATTCCCCACAACATTAAAACGTTATCAAAAGGGGAGGGGGAGGGGGGGGGTGTCTGAAATGGGTGGTATCCCATAATTCCAGTCCAGCTACGTGTCACACCCAATATTACTCCGCACCCCCCTTTTCCAATACCGCTTACCACTCTCACCCCCCTCCGGAAAGTTCTTTCCACCCTCCTCCTAAACCGTTGCTACTGTATGACCATTGCCAATTCCGCCATGCCACGTCCTCCATCATCCATCCCCGTCTGCCAACTGCCATCCCTCCATGACTGGGCATATGAGGTTTGAAACTCATTATATGAAGAAATAAATGGAAATGCGGCCAAAAGGGCTCCAAAAGAAATAGATAGAAAAGGTCGAGTGGGGTATTTTGTGATATAACAGCACAAGCCGAAGGGGCAGCGAACAAATCTGCACAACTACTGATCCAAGAACCACATCAATTTAATAATCAAACAACGAATTTATGAAGATGAAGAACCAAGGTGTGAGAGTCTTCCTCTCCTCTTCAGCATCGCTCCAGCTATATCCTAATCATTGTACAACTAATAACGGATTTCTAAAGCCACTGTTATGACCAAACTTTTCTTATCACTGCCTACATGGTTCCACTTGGAAATTTTTTAGCTTGAATGAAATTAATGAAGAGATAGAGGATCCGACTTAATTTTTGTATAAATACTACATATAGTAGAAGTATGAAGGAGGTTTGGAAGGGGGAAAACCATTGTAATAGACTTAGCAGGTTGTAAGCACTCTCTTTTGGATAAATAAAGGATGATGTTGTTTTCCAGATTCTTGTGTCATGTTCTATGTGTTGAACCCTTAGTTAAACTGAGAGGGGGGGTGAATCAGTTTAACACATTCATGGAATTTTAAAACTTTTCATTAAAATTTATTAACACCTTCATTTCATGATCAACATAATGTGTGAGCAATCTTTATTTGTGAGCAGAAATTAATAAGCAGATTAGATAGTGTACCAGTAGTCTTAATATGTTAGCAGCAAGTATTGACAGAATAGATATACCACACACATAGACATCATGCACATAGACACCAGATATAAGTGGAAACCCATAAAGGGAGAAAACCACATCTTATTATTGTTGTGATGCAAAGGCAAGCTCCAACTCCCTCTCACCACTGATTTTCTATAGGCTCCAACCCACAGAAGGCTCCTACCTCAATTCTGCATGCTACAAATTGCAAGGAAGCTCCAACTCCCATCAATTTTCTGCAGGCACCAACCTACAGGAGGATCCAACCTTAGTCAGCTACAACTGACATCTATCAAGCAACAACTTGATAGGGAAGCTCCAACTTCCTTAGTCTTTCAAAAGAAAAACACTTGCTGATTTCCGTTGGATATCAGCTCTGTTCTGTACCATCTTCACTTCTGCTATCCATTAGTCCTCATATCATCCCTACATCATCTCTGCTTAGCTCCTCCTTCTTCTTGTATTTTCTCCTCAATTCTTCATACTCTACATTTTCTATATTCACACACTCTAGATTCTATGCATATCTAGATGATATTACTTGCAGAGAATTCCTGATGACTGTTTGTTTTCCTCTAGGAATTCGAAATGGATAGTCATACCTCTTGGTCTTCTGCCTTCTCATTTCTTTTCAGCTCACTTAGAAAAATATAACTGTAGGTACTAATTTTAATATTACGGTGGGATTTTTGTTCTCTTCCGGAGACTTGCCAATCCATCACAACAACATAAACCAATTAAAAACATTTACATTCAATTACAATGAAAACTCCAGTTCACTCATTCAGCCTCTTGGTTCACTGCACTTGTATTTTCTGTGACTGTGTTTGTCTTTTCTGTGACTTTGTTTGGCGCTTTCGGCTCTGATTTATTTCCTACTTACTGTCACAGTGCACCTACCATACATATGTAACTACCCTTTTCATATATCACAATTTAACTCTCGGCATGATAAGAATTGTTTTTAACATATAGACTGTCGTATTATCAAACTTATGTAACTTTCAGCGATATAATACTAAGAGATAATTTTAATACACTGAATGCCCTTACAGGCCCACTCGCTGAGCTTTCCGATGTGATGTATCACTCCTTGTCTACTTCTGATTGCGATCAAATGCTGATGCGCTGAAACATTGTTTACGTTGAAATGTCGATGCTATGAAACAATGTTTACAATGAAATGTCGATGCGATGAAACACTGTTATGTTGAAATGTTGATGTGATGAAACACTATTATGCTGAAACTCAAGCACTTATGACTCATAGTTCACAGACCCATCGGGTCTGCATATTCATCGCAATCGCAACTTCTATTGTCATGCTTCACTGCCACACATTTCTCCGATGTGATTGGGTGAGGGTCCCACCGTATAATATTTCACTTGCTTTAAAACCCGCTTCATATGACACTCAGCTCTATTTTTCATATCTAACTATAATATATATGATACGACCTTCGTTTAAATATTTGGAACATTAGAGTAAAACCCACAACTTTGGATTTACAACCACACAATAACATATACAGCATCTTCGGGCCCACAGTACTTACCTCTCACATCTGACGGTTGAGAAGTTATCGCTTTGTTTTGGGATGATCCGAAAATAATCGCGCAACCAAACTGCCTTCCTTTTAACCGCTCAAAAACGCGCGATGACGATGGGTCCCAGCATTAACTTACCCTGCTCATCCAACGGTCACTGTCTTATTACGCTTCAACCCTACGATCCTACAACAATTGCACGAGTTAGATGCACAGGATTTAACTCGCGATGAGAGCGGGTTCTCCAAACCCCTTAAGACCACATGTCAGCCTATGGCGTTGATCGCGTTCGAATTGGGAATACAGCTTATCGTACAAAAGCGCTACAATGAAAACTGTCTGGTGTTCCAAACCCACTGTCACTATTCATTCCTTCATGGTTCCGGTTACTCCCCACTCCAGGTTCCGTTTCATTCTTTATAACTTCGATTTCAATTTTTTCTACTATGCCATGGCTATACTTACTCCATCGCTCTACCACCGAAGTTCTGCCTTCTACACCATCGCTCTTGTTTATTCTTTCCTTGCATGGTTCCGTTGATATGTAACAATCCCCCATGATCTTGATTTGGCTCTACGACGCTGGTCCATTACATGAATTGGCCATGCTATTCACTATTCCATTGTATCAAACAATTTCAAACTTTTTCCCTTTAATCTCGTGCTACTTATACCTATGACATTCTACTTTTCGGTGCTTCATCGAGGCATACATCTGAAATGTATTATTCCCATTCTAACTTCTTCATTCACCCAAAATCCTGATTATAAATAGATATCAAAAAGGCCCACAGTTTCATTAAACAAAGAAAAAACCCTCTCTTTATTGGTTACGCACAGCAGCTGTGTACTTCACCTCTCAATGAATACTGAATGAAATTACACGGCAGAATGTGCAATCTCCTCTTTCAAATGCTCTATAAACCGTGATCTCAAATTGTAACTTAAACCCCTATTCACTGCAAACCATTATAGCACCTTCTGCACTACACTTTGATTGCAGTTTCTCATCGATCAACATCATTTTGTGTTGTGGGTGACTCTAGTTTCAACAACACCAACCAACAACATTATCACTTATGGCTTTGACACAGGAACTATCTCATCCGAAAACCCTGTTCTTATGAATTCAATTAACAGTGGTTTATTGCAAAACATGCCAATCATCTAATGTATACCTCGCTGTATTGCACATTCACAAGAATAAAAACACATTTACCCTATGGATTCCTTCCCACATAATACGCAGGAAATTTCCACCAGAACATAAGTCAAATGCTTCTCAAACTTGTCCACAGAACTTAATTAAAATCCCAACTTACAAAGTCTATTTTAGAGCTTGTCATATACTGATTGGAACCGATTATGTTCACATAGAATTAAATCAACCAATGCACCTATAATTCAACCAATATCCCTCTTCAACTTCACTACTCTATCTCTGAACAAATTTTCACTCCAGACCCCTTATCAAAATCAATGGCCCTCCTTCTGTCCTCACTACTCTGCACCTTGAATAGCTCTGTGCTTCTTTGCTAACTCTGCTGCTTTCTTTTGCCACCTCTACTACTTTTCCTGTTTCAGGTGTTCTTCCTTTTCCATCTCCTTTGCCATCTCCTTTGCCTCTATTTCCTCTGATGTCTCTGCTACCTTTCCAGATCTCCAATTAACTAACCCTTCTAAAAATGCCTCAGCTTCATGTTTCATGCTCTCTTTTCCTTGTTGCTATTTCAAGTGCTCCTCCTTTGTCATTTCCTTTGCCATCAATGACAACATTTCCAACAGTCTCCCCCTTTGGCATTGATGGCAACCCATCCACCAATAATTCAATGCTTCCTCCAAGTCTTCCTCTGTCTGGCTTCTTTTAGAAGACCCTATCTTCTGTTACTTTATTTTCCTCCCCCTTTGACATCAATGGCAAAGGGTTGCATATTTCCTAGTGTGCTTTCTATCTCTTCATTTCCTTTCTTTGAGATGTGTTTGGGCCTTCTTCTTCTAACTTTGTACCCTGCTGCTCCAAACTGATGTATAAGATTTGTTGAGAGAACATTTTGATTATTGAACTTGAATATACACTGTAAGCTAGTACAATCCCAAAGCACAGTCTCCTTGCACTTGTATAAAGCTAAAAGTGAAGATAATGACACTTCATAGAACCCCTTGCACCAGCCTTATCTACTCAATGATGCATCATTGGATCAAAACTAGAGTACTGAGAAGGTTTCAAATATACTTCAGTCTTTAGCATTATCTTCATCAAAAATCCATATCTGTTGAGGAAGATTGTAGATGGAATATTTCTTCTTCTGCAATACACATCTGCACACCTATTCAATTATTATGAGGATGCTAATGTACCTTTTATAGCTGTGGTTCAATTTTCTTGCTTGTTGTTGGTGATGTGTGCTAGACAGCTGACATGGATATTACACTTAAATACTAAAAGGTCCTTGTTGCGGAAGTGAACACTGAATCAAATTATAGCTTACAATTTATTGTGAGAATAGGCAATCTCTTTCAGTCTAGGAGACCAAATGACTTTAATGCTTGTATAATGTACTTTCAAAACAAACCCTTGAGGCTAGACACATTCAATGTATTAGTCAAACTCACTTATCAATCATGCAATATTCTTCATCACATAAGGAGGTATGTATTTAAATGGTCAATTTCCTTTTACTGATCAAATAGTCCTTCAGATATTTTGACTGTTCTATCAGGATGATCTTCCCCAGAAGCATATTCAAGATGTTTAAATGAAAACTCAACAAACAGTCTTCACACAGTTTTATGACTAATATTAAGGAAGAGGCCTTGAAGTTATATATGTAATGACTTCAGGAAGGCATGCAATTATATATAGAGAAATATATTGCTTCAAAGTTCAAGATAATGCTTCAAGTGTAAAGAAAATACTAATCCTTTAGCTCTGCTACTGACCTTTTGATGCTGAATACAGAATCCAGATAACGCTGGGAATACTACCTTGATGTACTTTTGCCATAATCCTTGGATCCTGAGGACCTATACCATGCTCCTGCTCCACTAATAATACTTGTTATTTTGTTGATGGGCATGCTGCTTGGACCAAATACCCACATTGATGAACCCATAGATAAGACATCCTTCATAATTTCTGCTATTGATCTCTCCACTGATTTCAAAAATAATCATCAATATACTGAATCTGTTCTTAGCCTCATTAATCTTTTTCTCTTTCTATCATTCTGGTTTAAAAGAGTTTCACTGCATTTTTCTTTCTAGGACTGCTCCAGATTCATTGCTACTTTACATGCAATTCAACTATTCTAACATAATAATATTTAGGAAGACATCTTCAATTCATTTATTAGAAATATTCATGGGTAGATTACTCAGAGATTTATCACTTACATAGCTGTACTCCTCCAAGGGACATTTTCATATATCAAAGAAGTAATGATACAATGATGAGAGGCTCTTTTCTTACTAATCTTTCTTAAGGTGAACAATTGTTCATACTAGCAGAATGATGCACAATGTGATCATCACTTTAATGTGTTGACGTCTTCTTCTATCATCATGGTTACTTGCTGATTTCTCTCCTTCCATCACCTGCAAACTATTGTGTGCTTCAGATAATCTTCTTTCTGATCTTTTAATAGTTGCTATTTCATGGAGCTCTTCTTAGACTGGTTTTGTGGGAATAATTTATGAACTGCTCTCCCCCTGAGATGTTGCTTCATATTTGTCACTGGATGGATTTTTGTTTTGTTTTCTAGAGAAGCTCCCCCTGAGACTATGCTAGATTCATTATGTTATTGAGATGATAGGCTCCCCTTTTCTCTTTTCTTTCCATACTCTTTTGGGGTTCATCATAATGTCTATACTCCTTTTTGGTTCATAGTTTTGTTTAATTGGATTGGATTTCATCATCTGTCTGGAGTTATTTAATATATATGGCAGTTTACAGTCCTTTGCTTTGTGACCAAGTTTGAGGCATACATAACATCTTACTTTGCCAGGGTATGTTTGAGCTGATGTATAATATTTTATTCCTCTTTTTGAATACAATTTACAATCAACAAATTTATGTCCAAAATTATTGCATGCATAACAATAGCCATGGAAATGATTTATGTACCTGTTGAAAGATTGTCTTTTCCCTTTGCTTTATTGAGGTATTCTTCTCATTTGCAGCATCTTTTGCTAGTTAAAATTGATTCTCTTTGTCTTACAATGTGCTGCATCATGTCCTGGTGTGTGGCAAGAGAAACAGGTGATAATTCCCATAGGAGGAAAGAACCTTCTTTGACATCTTCCAAACTTATTCAACTCATCCTTAGGAGTATGTGAGCCTTTAGCAGCTGATTGTTTCATCCTCTCATTCTCTTTTCTTTCATGTTCCTGCTTGATTCTGTTTGTTTCTTTACACCTCATGTTCTTTCCGGCTGCTTCTTCTATAGGAATTTTCTGAGTAGCTTCATTTCCATTTATAGCTTTTACAAAGATGATTTTCCTGTTATCTTCTACCTTGGACTTACTGGTTTCTCCTTCATATCCTATCCTGACCTTTATGAAGGGTGACCTTTGAGCATTTAGTATTTGGTCCAGCTGTCTAGAGCGTTTCAATAGAGGTGTATTCATTAATAGTTCTCTTTGGGATTTTTCTAAATTATTTCTTAGGCTCACTACTTCTTCTTCCAATCTTTCACATTCCTGACTTTTCTTTCTCATTTGTTGCAGCAGAGTGTCTTCTACTTTCTTTTCTTTTTCAAGTTGTGTCTTCAGGCTAATAATTTCTTTCCTATCTTCATATTCTTTCTCATCACATATTTGCACCAATGTCTTCAGGTCTTTGTTTTCATTCTTCAATTTTTCTATTTCAGTAAGGGCTCTGTCAAGTTTGGATTTTTACTTAGCTGCAATTTCTTCATGGTTTTTACTACCATTCACACTAATAGGTACCTCATTTGATTGAAAATTTTACTTTTGACATGAATTTTTCTTCTTCTTAATTCTCTTCTCCTTCTTAACAATGCAATCCTCAGTGTCTACTCCATGCATGAAATGTAATCTGTCCCAGATTTATTTTGCAGAGGTTAAATCCATTATTACCTCAAGCTCCTTATTATGAAGATTATTGTATATCACAAATTTTTCCTTGGCATTCCTCTATTGTTCTTGCACCGTGGGAGATTCTGCTAAATAACCATCACAAAAAAGCTTCCATACCTCATGTGCATAAGCCATTAAACCTGTTTTAACCTTGTCTCCCCATTTAGGAAAGTTTGTTGTATTTAGCACAGGTACATTTTGGCAGTCCATGACTCAACCAGATCTCCTTCAAGCTATTAAGCTTACACCAAAGGAACCAGCTCTGATACCAATTGTTGAACCCTTAGTTAAACTGAGGGGTGGGGGGGGTGAATCAGTTTAACACATTCATGGAATTTTAAAAAATTTCATTAAACTTTATTAACACCTTCATTTCATGATCAACATAATGTGTGAGCAATCTTTATTTGTGAGCAGCAATTAATAAGTAGATTAGATAGTGTACCAGCAGTCTTAATATGTTAACAACAAGTATTAACAGAATAGATATACCATATCAACACATAGACATCATGCACATAGACACCAGATATAAGTGTAAACCCATAAAGGGAGAAAACCACATCTTATTATTGTTGTGATGCAAAGGCAAGCTCCAACTCCATCTCACCACTAATTTTTTGTAGGCTCCAACCCACAGGAGGCTCCTACCTCAATTTTGCAAGCTACAACTTGCAAGGAAGCTCCAACTCCCATCAATTTTCTACAGGCACCAACCTACAGGATACTCCAACCTTAGTCAGCTACAACTGACATCTATCAAGCAACAACTTGATAGGGAAGCTCCAACTTCCTTACTCTTTCAAAAGAAAAACACTTGCTTATTTACCTTGGATATCAGCTCTGTTCTGTACCATCTTCACTTCTGTTGTCCATTAGTCCTCATATTAGCCATGCATGATCTCTACTCAGCTCCTCCTTCTTCTCTGCTCATCTCGTCCTTCTTCTTGTCTTTTCTCCTCAATTCTTCATACTCTGCATTTTCTATATTCACACTCTCTACCTTCTATGCATATCTAGATGATATTACTTACAGAGAATTCCTGATGACTATTTGTTTTCCTCTAGGAATTCAAAATGGATAGTCATACCTCTTGGTCTTCTGCCTTCTCATTTATTTTCAGCTCACTTAGAAAAATATAACTGTAGGTACTAATTTTAATATTATAGTGGGAGTTTTTTTCTCTTCCAGAGACTTTCCAATGCATCACAACAACATAAATCAATTAAAAACATTTACATTCAATTACAATGAAAACTCCAGTTCACTCATTTAGCCTCTTGGTTAACTGTGCTTGTCTTTTCTGTGACTGTGTTTGTCTTTTCTGTGACTATGTTTGGCCCATTCGGCTCTGATTGATTTCCTGCTTACTGTCGCAGTGTAACTACCATACATATGTAACTGCCCTTTTCATATATCACAATTTAACTCTCGGCATGATAAGAATTGTTTTTAACATATACACTTCCGTATTATCAAGCTTATGTAACTTCTGGCAATATAATACTAAGATATCATTTTAATACACCGAATGCCCTTACGGGCCCACTTGCCGAGCTTTCCAATGCGATGTATCACTCCTTGACTACTTCTGATTGCGATCAAATGCCGATGTGATGAAACACTGTTTACGTTGAAATTTCGATGCTATGAAACACTGTTTATGTTGAAACACGATGCGATGAAACACTGTTATGTTGAAATGCTGATGCGATGAAACACTGTTATGCCGGAACTCAAGCAGTTATGACTCATAGTTCACAGACCTGTTGGGTCCGCATCTTCGTCGCAATCGCAACTTCTATTGTCATGCATTGCTGCCACACATTTCTCTGATGCGATTGGGTGAGGGTCCCACCATATAATATTTCACTTGCTTTAAACCCCACTTCATATGACACTCGGCTCTATTTTTCATATCTAAATATAATATATATGATACGACCTTCGTTTAAATATTTGTAACATTATAGTAAAACCCACAACTTTGGATTTACAACCACACAATAACATGTACAACATCTTTGGGCCGACAATACTTACCTCTCACATCTGACGGTTGAGAAGTTATCGCTTTGTTTTGGGATGATCCAACGATAATCGCACAACCAAACTGCCTTCCTTTTAACCATTCAAAAATGCGCGATGACAATGGGACACAGCATTAACTTACCCTGCTCATCCAACGGTCACTATCTTATTGTGCTTCAACCCTCTGATCCTCTGACAATCACATGAGTTAGATGCACAGGCTTTAACTCGCGATGAGAGTGGGTTCTCCAAACCCCTCAAGACCACATGTCAGCCTATGGTTTTGATCACGTTCGAATTGGGAATACAGCTTATTGTACAAAGGCGGTGCGATGAAAACTATATGGTGTTCCAAACCCACTGTCACTGTTCATTCCTTCACGGTTCCGGTTACTCCCCACTCCAGGTTCCGTTTCATTCTTTATAACTTCGATTTCGATTTTTTCTACTGTGCCATGGCTATACTTACTCCATCGCTCTACCACCAAAGTTCCACCTTCTACACCATCACTCTTGTTTATTCTTTCCTTGCATGGTTCCGTTGAGATGTAACAATCCCCCATGATCTCGATTTGGCTCTACAACGCTGGTCCATTACATGAATTGGCCACGCTATTCACTTTTCCATTGTATCGAACAGTTTCAAACCTTTGTCCTTCAATCTCGTGCTACCTATACCTATGGCATTCTACTCTTCAGTGCTTCATCAAGGCATACATTTGAAATGTATTATTCCCATTCTAACTTCTCCATTCACCCAAAATCCCGATTATACACAGATATCAAAAAGGTCCATAGTTTCATTAAACAGAGAGAAAACCCTCTCTTTATTGGTTATGCATAGCAGCTGTGTACTTCACCTCTCAATGAATACTGAATGAAATTACACAGCAGAATGTGCAATCTCCTCATTCAAATGCTCTATAATTCGTGATCTCAAATTTTAACTTAAACCCCCATTCACTGCAAACCATTATAGCACCTTCTGCACTGCACTTCGATTGCAATTTCTCATCGATGAACATCATTTTGTGTTTCTGGTGACTCCAGTTTCAACAACACTAACCAACAACATTATTACTTGGGGCTTTAACACAGGAACTATCTCATCTGCAAACCCTATTCTTATCAATTCAACTAATAGTGGTTTATTGCAAAACATGCCAATCATCTAATGTATATATTGCTGTATTGCACATTCACAAGAATAAAAACACATTTACCCTATGGAGTCCTTCCCACATAATACATAGGAAATTTCCACCAGAACATAATTCAAATGCTTCTCAAATAAAACTTGTCCACAGAACTTAATTAAAATCCCAACTTACAGAGTCTATTTCAGAGCTTGTCATATACTGTTTGGAACCAAGTATGTTCACACAGAATTAAATCAACCAATACACCTATAATTCAACCAATATCCCTCTTCAACTTCACTACTCTGTCTCTAAACAGATTTTCACTCCAGACCCCTTATCAAAATCAATGGCCCTCCTTCTGTCCTCACTACTCTGCACCTTGAATAGCTCTCTGCTTCTTTGCTAACTCTGCTGCTTTCTTTTGATGCCTCTACTACTTTTCCTATTTCAGGTGTTCTTCCTTTGCCATCTCGTTTGCCATCTCCTTTGCCTCTGTTTCCTCTGATGTCTCTGCTACCGTTCCAGATCTCCAATTAATTAACCCTTCTAAAACTACCTCAGCTTCATGTTTCATGCTCTCTTTGCCTTGTTGCTGTTTCAAGTGCTCCTCCTTTGTCATTTCCTTTGCCATCAATGACAACATTTCCAACACTATGGTGAAGTGATTCTCCAATGTAATTTGAGATTCTTTTGTTTTACATACTGTTTTATTTTCTCTATTGTGGATAGAAATCTCTGTGTAGGATTTACCATGGGGTACCCTACTCAGTCTTGAAATAGTACATTATGTTTTACTCTGAGACTTGGATGAAAAATTCAGAGATGGTCTGCTCCGCATATATGTTGAACCACCATAATGCAGAATTCATAGACAGTTTTCTCTTTGTTCTCGTTGAACCTTAATCTCCTCCTCCTTTCCATTTTATAAATTGTAAATATCGAATGAGATGGATAGCTTGCCTCGTTGCACCTGACCTCATTTATTCATCCATTTGAATCTATTTGCACCTGTTTGATTCCATAGCCCAATGGCCCCCTTCTACTACCTAAACCAAATATTCAAACAAACCCCTATGCACTAATAGATAGCCTAAAAAGTCCCTATAAACAAAGCTATATCTGACAGAGAGAGCCCTCTCTGAGTCCAGGAAGGCTAGGTTCTATATTCCAAAGCGGTTTGATGTTTCCCTCCATGGTTCCATCTTCAGCCTTCAGAATTACGGGGTGATAATAAGAGCCATGTATCCAGTAAACCTGTCTACAGACTTTCTCTGTTTGTGTAATGAAATAGGGGATCCTACATTATCTGCTACATCAAGTCTGAATCTATCAGCTTCTGTGGTGCACCTTCTACCATTTTTGGTGGATGGCTCTGCATGAGTGTTTTCTTCCACTCCATGATCCTCCGCACGTGTTTTCTCCACATCTTGAGTATCATCCTTAGGAACCAATATTTCCTCCTCTGGATTGAAATATAGCTCCCTCTCAAGGGAAAATTGCATGGCTTTCTCCTCATCAAATTTTATATCTCGCCGTACAACAGTCATTCTGATGTTTGGAAAATACACTCGATAATTGTGGGGAGTATGAGTGTACCCCACAAAAATCCTAATCTCAGCTATTGGTTCCAACTTCTTTCTGACATCTTTGGTCACATGCACATAAACATATGAGCCAAAAATCTTAAAATTTGAAGCATCAGGTTTCTTGCCAGTAAAAGCTTCTTCTAGTGTACTCATGCCAAGCATCTCATGAGGACAATGGTTATGCATAAATACCTCTATGTTGCATGCCTCCTCCCATAAATGCAACAATAGGCCCTGATCATGCAACATCGCTCTTGCTGCACCCACAATCGTTTTGTTCTTTCTCTCTATGACCCCATTCTATTGTGGGTTATGAGGTGCAATGAGTTCTCTTTGCATTCCTTCTTTGTTGTAGAAGTTCTTGAATTCATTGGAGAAGTAACCACCACCATTGTCACTCCTAAGAGCCTTCACATGCTTCCCTATGTCTTTCTCCACTAGTTCTTTGAACTCAAGAAAATTTGAGAACATCTAATCTTTCTTTTGTATGAAGTGAGTCCAACACTTCTAAGAAACTTCATCAACAAATATCACATAATACTTATTATTTGTTGTCGAAGTAGTAGAGAATGGTCCACACATGTCTGAGTGAACTCTCTCAAGGATCCCCGAGGCTCGCTTCTCCTTCTCATGAAAGGTGGCCTTTGCATATTTTCCCAAATTTGATCCCTTGCATGTGTCTAAGTGCACAAGTGTACCCTTGGGAAGACCCATAGAAATCTGTTGTATGACTTTTAAGGCTTTATGGTGAAGATGGCCGAATCTTCGGTGTCATAATTCACCCTCATCCCGGCTCACCACTTTATCCGCCTTACTGATCAATGTGGCACAATTATATACATCAAGTTTATAGATATTCTTAACTTTAATCCAAATATTCTTGGCTTGTCCTATTGTTTTGTGTCATAGGAACACTTTTCCTTCACTGAAAACAACATCATAGCCTCTATCCTCCAACATTGAAACTGAGACTAATTTTTTTTTTCAAGCCTGGTACATGGATTACATATTTTAATTGAAAGGGTTTACCTGGATGTCTCTGGAAGGTAATGTTACCAATCATGGTAGCATTGTACTGCTCGACATCACTGATTTCGATATGAATATGGATGTCCTTCTCCTCCAAGCTACTGAAAATTTCTTTTTCTCCCATGATGTGAAAGGAAGCACCACTATCCAAATACCACACCGATCCCATTGCACTTGACACCTTGCATGCAATGAGTGAGAATTCAAGATCAAATTGTGAGGCCAGAGCCTCACCTGTTGTAGATCATGAAGCCTTCTTGTTCTTCTTCTTTTGTGGATAGTTAGTTGCATAATTCCCATGCTCGTAACTGTGAAAACATTTCAATATGGACATGTCACACTTATTTCCATCTTTACCAGACTCGGATTTGGAATGGAATTTCTTTCCTTTGCCTTCATAGCCAAAGCGTAATATTCTTCATTTCATTCTTAGATGAAGATACATCTCTTGTATTTCATTTGAACTCCTCTTGCACCAAATCTAACCAAATTCGTTCCAAATCTGGAAGCTTTTCCTTTCCATTAACATTGTCCTAATAACTATGCCAATGCTTGGGAAGTCCTAGAAGAGCTAGGTTCACCAAGTCATCATCATCGACAGTAATGCCAATGCTCCCAAGCTCATCCCAACATTGGACAAACTTTGTTAGATATTTTGGGATGGTTTCACCTTTCTCCATCTTGATCTTCCTGAGTTTATCTTTCAGTGCCAATTTCCTATGGTCACTGCTACTCTGAAATAGATATTTTCACATTGCATATGGTGTTTCTTTTCCATGGACACTTGAGAAAATTTGGTATCATACTCCCTCCAGTAAGACCCTCCTCTCCTTTGCCACTTTCTTTTTCCATGCATCAATATTTGTAGCATCTGTCACATTGGGTTTGGGAACATCATTCTCAATGAATTCCTTCAAGCCATTGTCTTTGAGTACTACCTCCATCCTATCTTTCGAAGAAATATAGTTATAGTTTCCCTCAAGTACACACTCCAATCTCAAGCCATTGAAATCCATTTTGATCCTGAATCACCTGTAGAAGCAGGAAAGTATTGTGCAAATTTGATTTCTATTCATTCACAAACTCAGATCCTCCTCCACTATTGTGGTTTCTTGTGCTATGATACCATGTATAAATTATGTAAACAATATGTATATCATGGATTCAATACAATATAATAATTTACTAAAACTAGATACTGAAGCACTTATACAAATCAATTGCGTAAATTTAAACACAATTGCCAATCACATGAAGCAAAGAAGAATCAATCAAACCACAACTTGAATAATATCTCAGGGAAAGATTGTTGATAAAAAACCCACTATATTCTATTATATATTCAACATGGATACATGAAAAAATTACAATACAAATCTTCTCACAAGAGCCTCATGTACTCAGCTAATTGTCTCACATTGTCCTGGACAAAATTGACCAACAATTAGCCAATTCTCATCCTCTAAACATCCTGCCTTTCTTACGCAATTCATCTAGAATTAAATACATATTCTTTAAGAATTATGGCCTTTGTTGACTATGCAAGGATCATGGGGAATATAATGGGTGTTTTTTTGCATGGGTGAAACCCAATAGTCATACAACTGATAGTTAACATCCCTTTCACCTAGATCTCAACTAGGTCTCCACTAGAACTGACATGCATGCAACTAATAATAGTAAATAATTAGTTACATGTTATATCACTTATTTTGAATTAAATAATATTTAATTCACTCGATCTCTCACTAGTGCAACAAATAGTTACAACTAGGACAAATGACTTTAACTCACTTAACTGAGTTAACTGATTACAACATGCATTAAACTAATTCACCACTGCATTTCGAACTATATTACAACTATAATTGCTCCTCATGCCTCACCAACTACCGTAAACTCAAAATTCATGAGCTAACTGAGTTTATCACACTCAGTTAACTATTACAAGTGATTTTGAGATAAGATTCAATTCTATTTTTCATTCTAATCAAGGGAAAATTAAAATAAACATTGCACCAAATTTAGCCCATACCAATGTAGGTGTTGCTAAGACCTTTTGGTCCCACACTAGTGTAGGTGCTTCTTGGAACTCTTGGTCCCACACTAGTGTAGGTACTATAATTTCTTGTTGGACTTCAACAATTTTTGTATCCAGTGCCCAATTTCATGGTTACCCTTGTATCCTAGTCTTGTGGGTTCTCCTTACTGGTAATTAGATTTAGGGTTGGCACTACATGGGAAACCTTGATTTTTGTTGTGTGTTCCTGCTTCCCGACATCATATACATCACTCCCCTTCCACTCATTTTAGACCCATTCATATTTTTTCCATCTAGGTTCACATAAGGTAAGCATCCCCCCTTGTCCACACCTTGGGTTAGCCCTGGAATGATGCCCCAGAGGTTGATGTATATAAAAAGAAAATAAAAAACATAATTTGGCCACTCTCAATAGGAAATGTACCACAAAATGAAAAATATGGTTGGGACATACAACTTTAACATGTGGGAAAAATACAGACATGAGCTCTACCCCTTATCCATGGCCATCACCCTACTTCCTATGGGCCTTAGAAGAGCCCCTTCCATTATTAAGGAAACCATGATTTTCTGAACCTCTCTTGGTGATGAACCGACCCACCTTAAGGGTGTATCCACTACTACATATCACACATCATGATGTCACCCCTTGGAGCTTGGAGTAGTTATGAAGAAAAATCAATCAAATGCAAAATTTGTATGACGAAGGGTGGAAATAAAATGTTGGGGTAACTCATGTACCAAAATTTTATCCCTCCTTCACTGACATACTCGGGTGTGGGTTTCCATTAGTATAGCTACCCTTGTACCATGGAATGTCATCTGTATTATTCCTCTTATCCCCACTCGATTCCATTGTTATATCATGTGCCACCCATCACTTGAGGAATGTACCATGTGCTAGCTCCCCGTAATTTGATAGATTGATTGAGATACAAATGGACAGGGGTAACATCAAACCAAGATTTAGAATCCAAGGACCTAGCCTACCTAGATTCAAAGAGGGATCACTCTATTAGGTGCAAATATGTGAACTTGTTTGTTGATTAGGGTTGACTTTAGGCTAGCTATGAAATATTGGGTTTGATGATTGTTTTCTGGTTGGGTATGATTCTTAGATAGACTAGATAGAAACAAGGAAAAATTCAAGTCACTGGGAAATGGAGTCTAACAAGGCCATGATAGGTTCATTAACGTATTAGGGAGTATTGTAGGGAAAATCTAGCTTGGTTGGTGGATCTTTGAGGTTTGAAGGATCATGAGATGGACATTAATTTAGAGAAACAAAGTTTGACAAAGAGCAGTAAAGAATTATCTATCATATACTTAAACAAGGAGGTCTTTAAACACAGATAAGCAAAAGCTATAACTCATGAGGTAGAGAAAACCATTAAGCTCAATGAAAAATACTTAAAATGATCAATATCCAAGATAAACATTCCAGTGAAACACAGAAAGCATAAGATTTTATCTAACTTTAGTAAATTCACCTTCAGAATTAGAAAAAATTTAAGGTAAAAAAAACTACAATCAGAGAGGAGGGAACTCCTGAACATCTAAGATTATAGCTATAGAGATCTTTAAAAAAATTAACCAAGCAAGTGCAAAAAGTATGATTTGAAATAAAACTTCTTTGACAAACCTAAGTAATGATGTTTTAAAGAGAGACTTCAAGAACAATGCTTTGGTGGCAACAAGTAAGCAGAGCTAACCATGAATCATGCTTGATACCTACTATATTAAACCATTCATAAAATAAACAAACTTAGGAGATCTTACAGAGCAAAGAAGGATCCTCTAACATGTCCTAACAGAAGAAAACATTAAGGAAGTGAAGAAAAAACAGAGCTATGGTGCCATCAGAAACATTTCTTAGTCTAAATTCTTTATCTGGCTGCAACATTGAAATATGGAAACACAATGATAAACTAAAAAAAATTAAAAAAAAAGAAACACTTCACCATCAAATAGACTCATGGATCCTGCAACCAGTCCTCCTCCATCAACAATCAAACGAGGGCATTCATAAACTCCAAGACATCAAGTTCTTTTCAAATTCCAAGGGACTATGTATTACTTCAGAATCAATCATCAAAATCCAACCCAATACATAAGAGCCTCATGCTCTATTTATGGAGCAAGTGAGGAGATGGAAACCATAAGAGGCTTCCATAAACCCTAATTCTGTCATAAATGTCATTTATGTGCTTATTGACCATGCAAGGCCCAAGACACATAATATCTAAGCTAATAAATGAAAAATAACATAATATAACTTCTCAATCAAATCAAGAGTGATTTTCCCAATAAAATATTAAAGAACCATTTTTCCATTAATTTGTGTGTTTTGTTGACTTTTTGACAAAAGAGAATCCATTTGCACATCTCCACTTTTGCAGAAAATAGTTTGTTTTGAGACCAAGTTTTGGACCACTTCCTGATGTGGGATTTGGCCTTGTGACAGCTCGTTGGAAAGCCTGAAGAGTCTACCTTCCAAAAATTCTTGTGGTTTTCTGATATAGCTCCCATAACATGGTAAAAATTTCAAAATCCTCAGACTGGTCATTTGCGCGACACCAATCCCAAAATAGGGGCAGAAAGGTCAAACAATTAAGGTTTTTCGACCTTTCGAGGGGTCAAACCTGCTCGAAAACTTTTGAAATTTGGTAAGCATGATGTGCAGGCTGAGGGAAATCCAAAAATAAAATTTTTTTCTCCTATGGATGCTCCATGTGTTTGCGTAGCACCAGTGGCGCTACACAAATGAGACCAAAAAATTCCAAAGAAACAAAAAATTCTCCAAATATTCTCAAATTTGGTGGAGATCTTCTCTAAGGGATTCTGATCAACCGTTGAGAAGCCTCAGCCAAAACTCCAATGCTATTATGCCTTTTTTCCCTTTTTATATTTTGGACTTCATGGAGGGCTTCCTTCAGTTTGGCATAAGGAAGCTTGTGTTTCTTGGCATAATAATTTGTCATTTTTCTTTGCAGCCCTAAGCCTTCAATTGCCTTCATCAGCTTGGCCTCTAGGTGTATACTTTCCCTCTCAAGCCTTGGAGTTGATGCAGTTGGCAAGGTGCCTTGCCTTTCGAAGGCAGCAAATTCTTGCCTTGAATCTCTTTGATATGTGCATGTAAGACGAGTGATGGAGGTTTCGGTGGTGTCTTCATCATGGCTATGACCTTTGGTGTTGTCATCATCTCCCTTACCTTTATCATGATCCTATTTATTGAGTACATGCTCTGTTTGGTCACTAATTTTTTTAACTTCAACACCATCATCATCATCATTTTCTTCGTTGCCTTCTATGCTGTCACTTTGGCCTTCAAAATTATCATTAACCTCTGCACTTGCTTCACTTTCACCTTGTTCATCATTATCACCCTCCTTTGTTTCCATATCTTCTGCCCTTGACATGGTGATTAGGGCTGATGGACAAACTAGGGTTTTGAGGGGCCAAATGAAAATGGTGGCCAGCTATTCACAAATTAGTGGTGTGGTGGTGGGGTACATGGCTGAGTGCCTTTGAGGTTTGATGAAGGTTTTTTTATATGATATGAAACCACCCTAATTCTCTCTCCCTCAAGTGACAATTTTGTTCAAGGAGGCCAGAAAATAGAGGTTTATTTTGCATTGAAGACCTAGGGTTTGTTAAAATTAGGTTTTAACCAAAAAATACTTGAGGAGGAAATAAATAGGCCACCTACCACTTTTTACTCTTCTGTAGGCTTTGGAGGTGACTTGGAGGTGTCTTTGAGCTTTCGGGCAAGTTTTCTTATAAGTCTGGAGTAAATTATACATTTTTGCAATGCCAGCTATTTGTGTAGCGCCATCCTCCATTTTGTGCAACTTAGTGCAAAAATTCACTATGAAAAACCCTGTTTGCGCAGCGCCATGGTCTTATTTGCGCAGCACCAATCATTTTGCACAGTGCCACTTCAACAAAAAATGGGTCAACCTGCAGCCAAGGGTTGATGACCTTCTAGATGTTGGATTTGGGCCCGTGATATCTTCTTAGAAATCTTGACTTGTATTATTTCCAAATACACCATTTTTTCCTTGATTGGAGCTTATTTGTTTAGTCAAAAGTTGATTTTCCCAAGACTGGTCAAAAAGTCCTGAATGATGGTGCAGAAATGCAGAGTGCTGGTGCAGACCACTTTTGGATGCCTTCCTCAATTCAAAATAGAGCTAATGATATCTCATTGGAAATTTATTCAAGTATAGTTGACTTTTTATTCATCAAGCAAGTCATTTGGACAATACAGCTATGAGAAAACTTGATATTCCCAAGGTCACTCCAACAGTGCAGAAATTCTCCCGTGACACTTGTATTTTTGACATTGCTCCCAAACCATGATACCTATGTAAAAACTGAAGGACTTTTATCTCCATGGCCATATTATGGACAAAAAACTCTCTCACGTTTTCCAAATTCATCTCGGTTTGGTCAGAAATATATTTTTAAACAAAAATGGCCCTGGGTGTGGCAAATGACTTGGCACTTGGAATGAATTTTTGGAAAATGATGGAGGCATGATGTTTATGAATTGGTATGGAATTATAATTTCTGATATGATCTATCAAATGTATCATTTACTCCTATGCCTCCTTTCCATGGAAAACTCTAGCTTAGTTGGAAGAGGAAATTAGGGTTTGGTGAGCGGATTTAGGATTGCCTTGTAGAGGGAGGGAAATGAAGGGGTTAATGGGTGTCTAAATTCTTGGAGAAATTTTTACGGATAGGGATAGATGTTAGAGAGTATGGGAAAGTTTAATTTCAAGAATTTAGTGTGGGTAAGGGGTCAAAAAGGGAAAAACACAGGCCTAGTCTCAAAAACTGTCAAATTGTGGCAATAGACTAGGTTTTGTAGAAAAATGATGATTTTGAGGGATAGGAGTGATGGGAAGTGTTTATGAAGGTAAATTAAGGATAGGAGGAGGTGTAAGAGCATCGATATATAAGCCTTGTTGATTATTAATCCATGGAGGTCATGAAACCAAGAAAATTTCCCTTAAAAACCCTAGTTTTCTCTGAAAATAGGCATGTTGCCTCTCCTTCGTTGTAGGTGTCTTTAGTGATGAGTTGGCCTCTTACCTTACCTATTTCTCTACTGATAGCCACCTTGACACCTCTTGCAAAAATTTAAAAATGGGTAGTTTTCCTTTGCAGACTTTGTGCTTGGCCAAAGAGGCCTTCCTTGTAAGACTTTCTGATCTCCTTTGGACAACCACTTGTTGATCTTCCTCTTCCTTGATTTTACTTTTTTGGCATGTGAAAAATAGTGACTTAGATCATAAAAACAACCCTACAACCTATAAAACCTTAAATGACCTAGTGGGAGGTTCTTTGGACTTGGTCTCTTCTTGAAAAATTGACTTGGGATTATTAGGTGTAAAACAAAGTTTTAGACAAACTGATGTATTGAAGATCCAAAATCCAATGTACTTAATTTATCTAAAGAGCCTACAAAGATATTTTTGAGATCATCAATGCTTGAGGCATTTGGGAGATACAAGAGATTTAATTGGTTGGTGACCTTAGGTAGCAGTGGAGGGGTTGGGCAACACATGAATAGTGGGCTTCAGGCCAAAGGTGACTAGACATGGTGAAAATGAATAGCATGAGCCCATGATGGGTCTTTTCGGAGTAACAAGCTGACATTGACATGAAATGATGATAAACTAGTGTGTTAAACCATTTTTTTGGTCATATAACCTATCATTAGATGAACCCAAGTACACCATGTAAGACCAATTTTACCCTAGGTAAAATTGCTTTCACTATGTGAAATAACTTAGTAAAACACCTTTATTAAGTTGTTTATGGTCTAAACAGGAAACCCCAAAAGGAAATAATAAACAAATCTATATTTTTTTATATTTCCTGGTTATATTTAACCCAAAACAAGGAAATCAATTAAATAAATCCTTAATTATTTGATTATTTCCTAGGAATAAGTCATTTAAATCCTTATTTAAATAATATTCCTAGTTAAGTTTGACTAAATCATTTATAAATAATTAAATAAATCATTATGTATTTAATTATATTCCCACCATTTCCTTAAAATAATAAATAAATCATTTATTTATTTATTATTTATAAATAAAGGAATTGACCCAAGTCAAAAAATCATTTTCCCTCCAACAAATATAATAAAATAATCCTAAAGGGTGGTTCTAGAATTTGATTAATAATATTTTATTCATGCACCAAGTTCTAGATCACCCTAATATTTTGTTATAAATAGAAGGGTTTTCCCCATTCATTAGTCACCTTTCATTGCAATATATCACCCTAGATCTATACTTTTGGTCACATTCTCCATTTTTTTCCTTGTGAGCTCCCTTTGAGTTCTATGTTTGTCTGGGTTTTACTACACCAACAAGAGAGAGAAATTTTAGATCTGAAATGTTGAGGACTTTCAAGAACCCATCCCATTGAGGAGAATCAGAAACACCTTTCTTGTTTTCCTTTCAGGTGCCCCCTTTTAATATAAAAAATTCTTTCAAATACATCGTTCTTGTCTCGTCTATTGGATGCATGGAGCCACATTTTATCTTTACTGCTTAATGTCTTTTATTCTTAGATCTGGATTTGTGCAGCATTATTTGGATCAAATAACTGCAGACTTGAAGACATTGGTAGCCATAATTTATGTTAGGGATATTTGTTATGCATTGCTAAAGTGGTCTTTTTCGACGAAAGATTCATACTAACAATTGGCGACTCCACACGGGTTTTATTTTGCCACCGCTATCATTTTATATATTCCTGCATATCCAGCTATTTCAGACCCTAGGGTTTCTCTTTAGTTTTTTTTTTCCTATTTTTATGGTTTTTTTCACCTCTAAAACCCTCAAACATTCAAATTTTTAACTTCCGTGTGTTTCTGGCCCTATTGCGCAGGTGACAGACATCAACCGCAGCTGAGATAACAACTTTTTCTGAAATCTGTCGCCGAGAGACCCAGATCTGCAGGTCGCACTTATTGGCCCAAAAACCGTGACATGGACTGGAGGGTGCACTTTTCTGCCCCAAAACTATGACCTGGACTGAAAACAAGTCAGAACCTGTGACTTGCACTTTTTTCTGCAATTTTCCAGCAATTTTTCTGGGTTTTTATAAAGCTTCTGACAGGATTTTCCAGCCTTTGTCTCTGCCTGTTTAGCCCTGTTTCTGATCTTTTTCACTCAACTAAGTGGGAATCTTGCCCCTTAGGGCTTTAGTACCCTCCACTTTTTGTGGGCGAGTTTTAGCTGTTTCAGACATCTGAATTTTCAGAGTTTCAGCCTTCTTCCTTTCAGATCTAATACCTCCATTTCAGATCCCTTTAGATAGGCTCTTATCCCTTTCAAATCACCTCATATAGTTTTGTTTGGGTTTACCTCTAGGGCCACCTCCTTGTCCCTCCTATCTTTAGCTAATTTCTGTTGGGAAAAATACTGAGAGGGGGGGGGGGGTGAATTAGTATTTAGAGCTGATTTTTATTTTTCCATCCCTTAAAGCCATATGTTACATTGCTGCTTCCAACTTGTATGTCCAGAGATATTATTATGTCTTTACTTAGATCATTGCATCATTCATAACCAGTAAGCATGAACATAAATAACAAAGCATAAGCAACGCATATGAACACCAGGATTTAAGGTGGAAACCCAATTCCGGAGAAAACCACCACTGCTGTAATCTCATTCTTCAATATTTTATTATAGAGAAAACTTTTTACAATATATGCTGGTGCAGACTCATACCAGCACGCAGGCACCCACCTACAGAAGGCTACAACCTTCTCTCGTTTACCATCCTCTCCTGGAAGGGAGCTACAACCCCCTGCTCTCGTTTACCAGCCTTTCCTGGAAGGGAGCTACAACCCCCTGACTGAAGGCTTCGACCCTCAGCACCACCGTGGACCACGTTTCATCAATTTTCAGACTGAATCCAACCCACACAATTCATCAAACCAATAGAAGCATAATCAATATTTGAACTACCCATATCATCATAGCAGTAAAACAGGAGAACAGATCAGACATTTATTTCTGCGCTTTTCTTTACTGAACCTGCGTATGCATCTACACACATTACAGAACTAACTTCAATTCCCATACTCACTTTTACTGAATACAACCAGTGTATATACGTGTTTTCTCTGCCACGAACCTGCGTATAGATATTTAATCATTGTAGGATAGCACAATTCTTCAGAACAGATATATTGCTCAGATTTTACCCTTTACTTCAGATACATGTTTTCCTCATCTCATTCCATAAACAGATCTAGAAAATACAAATACATTTCAGATCTAGAGATCCCTCTTCATCATTTTCTTCATAGGTGCATCACAAATTCAGATCTATCATCAAATTATTACCCTTTCCATTCAGACATACTTCAAAGTGAAGTATACATTCAAACCCAGACTCATGCACGCACTTTGCACAATGATTTTCTTCTCCTTATATAGGTTTACCCTTTATCAATACCATGAACCAAAACCACGAATCGTTAATGGTATTCCTGGATGGGATCTAGCGTATTAAAAATCGAGCCAATTTAAATTTGAAAACCCCAATCTTCGTTCTTCCAGGCATGAATCATCCCAAAGGTAGTCTTTTATCTATGTGCGCCAAGTCTTTAACCCAGAGTTTAATCCTTCGGATTTTATAAACAATATCCAACGCTTTTCCATATGCAAGTGTCTTGTTGATGTGGTGAGTTCCGCAGCGGAAGAACCATGTAATATTATTTCAATTCGGGGGCTTCCTTCATACTTCATGATAAAATGTTCGAATTTTATAACTATAACCCCATTGGTTAATATAAAACTTTACACTGCCCCGTAATAATAAATTTCAATAAACTTTTAATCAAATTTCATTCTTTGACCCCGGGCCCACATTGCAGTCGGCGGATCGGCGGTGTCAAACACAACTTTGCGATTGCGATTGATCAACTGGATGCGATGACCACATAAAACATGGGTCATAGTGCAATCAGGTCCGAACTTTGAACAAATGCAATCGGGGCACACAATAGAAAAGTTCCGATTGCGATCAGGACACAGATGCGATTGGCATATATTAACTCCGGCATATAACGCCATCGGGTCCACCAATTTCAAGGTGCAATCGGGCCCAACACTTAAGAGCTTCCAATTGCGATTGGGAAGTCAGATGCGATTAGCAATAAATTGTGGCATATAACTCGATCGGGTCTGGCCTTTGATCGGAGCACATAACGAAACTCCGCCGATTGAACCTTGCGATTCAAGACTTGCGATTCCATTAAAACATTGCCACGTGGTCAAGTGGACCCATGGGCCTTTGCTGCTGTGGTGGGGGCGATTTATATAAGGTTTGGGTGTATGTTTTATATACATCTGTTTCATTGCGGAACTCTACACATCCACAACACATTTGATTATTGCGATTGGTGATTGTGATTGGGTCGCATCGCAAATCTTCATATCAACAAGACACTTCACCAAAATAAATTTGCTATTCCGATTGGAATATAAATGTTGGGGATCACTTGTCCCACCAATTCAGAAATAAAAAGGACTTCCGCCTGTTTAAACAAGTTTCTTTCATTCCACTGTAAAACAGCGTTTCCCATCACAATAATCAATTCTCCTCTGCAATTTGTGGCTGCGACTTATGATAATTAATTCATCCTTACATTTCTCCCATTCTGTCTCTATTCCTTCTATTTTTCCTCTGTTCTTCTCTGCTAACCTTTGCCAATTACTTTTGCCAGCAATCATCAAGGACAACTTCATTAAGTAGGTTGCCATCAAGGACAACACATTGCATCATATTGCCAACAATCTCCCCCTTTGGACTTGATGGCAACCATGATGGTGTTTGATCACCACAACAGATATATACAATTCATTATAACCATTATTCAAACACCATGATATTCTCCCCCTTTGACATCAAGGGCAAAGGACGGATCAAAACAAGGTTTTTCTTTTCATGTAGAAAAAGGAGCTCTTGTAGATCTGATGTGCACTGAAGGTACCATGCTCCCCTTGAGTTCATGTTGAATCTTCAAGCATATTTTTCAATGAAGTACATGACTCTATGACCTTTCCTATCACCAAGGACTTATACTTACATCAAGGATTTACATATATGACTCAGCTACCCAACCAAGTTGGTTTACAAATTTGAACAAGCTCTTACAAGACTGAATATAACAATTTACATCATAGGTCTCATCATGACCTTTTCATCAAATTACAAATGCTTTCGAAAGTTTAATATTTCAATAAAAATTTGACCCCTGGACCATATATGCGCCCCTCTGTACCAAACTAAACTTCGTGCAGGTCCATTTCTCGTTCACTGTTGGATCGCGATCCTCCAAGATCGATGGATATCGCTTGGGAAAATTTCTCGAGAAATAACGCGTGATGGCGCTTTGTACTTGTGTTATTCGTCGTACATCTTCATTATCGTCCGTGCTTCTTCATCAAGCGATCACCGTCCGATGGCTTCTTTTCAGATCGACGGCACAAAAGTAATTTCGCTGGTCGTCCTGGGTCGATTGTTAACGTGCGAAGGACTATCGTTATCTTGCGCTTGGCGGTTTTGCAGGGACGCGTGTCAACATCTGTATGGATTCGCTCCCCATCCAGGAAATACCGCATATCATCGAAAGGTGGTGTGGAAAAACCCACAGTTTCTCTCCACACTGCCATCACTGTTCCTCTCGGTCACAGTTCCGCCTTAACACATGGTTTCGTTAGCCTTATTATTTAAATGATTAAAAAAAAAAAAAAAAAATTTGCTTCAGTGTTTTCTTTATATAGTCGATTTATTCAGACTCCAGGTTCTATTACACAGACAACGCCGAGACTCGTAGACCTTCCATACTTACACAGAGGCAGAGGCGTATAACTCCACTGTCGATCGTATTGGTTACTCGACCATCTTACAGGACCAAAAAGCCATTAATCCCTCCATTATGCAGATTCACTTCACTGTGTCGTGACCTTAGCAATCCGATATCATATACAACAGCACGAAACTGACCATAGAACATCACATAGGGTTGCAGGGAATTTCGTACGAGAATTGAACCAATCAATACCCCAATTGCTCTGGGCATTTTCCAACTTAACAAAGTATCACCAAAACTCAACCATACACAGATGTTATTTCTCCTTCTTCAGAATTATATTTAATATTTATACATGAATTAACTTTCGCAGGTGTTCTGATTCTGATATCCGTTAATTCAAATCAACTCTGTCTTTAGATAATTCTCCTTCAATTCACTTCTTGTCACTGTAAATGCATTCTTCCTATGTTCTTTGCTGCTGATCCTGTTGATCGTTGCCCCATGCCTTTGCCATCAATTGCCACTTCTTTTGCCATCAATTCCAACAATTCAGCCTTTTTCTCATGACCAATTCTCCCACTTAGCCTATGCATTCAGAGATGACCAAAAGCTAATCATCAAGGCATCTTCATCAAAAATATCAGGGAATGAAATAGAATTATGAGAACTGGAACACCACCAGAGATACCAAATAGCACTGCAGTTGTGCTGAAGAATGCTGACCACAAACAAAATTTGTCAGCAACCAACCATACGAATCATCATACATTGCTCCCCCTGTGATGATACATTACTAATCCTTATAATGTATCTCACATCATTCCTGCAGTCATTATGAGAAGTAAGCTTTTAGAAGCGGATGACTGCAGTAGGATCAATATTCCCTACGTTTATGACCGGTCCTCCTTCTTTTTCCATCTTTGCTTGAAGTTTCTTATTGTGTGCTGGAGATTCTCCAATTTCTCAGATCTATTCATCCTGCATTCTTTTTCTACATGTCCATACTTGTTACAAGCATAACATCTTATGTGACCAGAAAAATAATAATAAGGATCATAATGTGTTTTTCTATTCTTTCTTTTATTGCAATCAGCTGCTTTATGACCAAACTTGCTGCATGAAAAGAAATATCCCTTAAAGAAACCAGAGTACCTTTCTGACTAGAATCTGTTTGTTTCTGATTGAAATGATCTACTTCTGCAATTTGCTACCACATGCCCATAATTATGACATTTAAAGCATTCAACATTATTAATGCTTCTATAGTAAGGAGGGAATGATTTCTTTTGAGAGTTTATGATTTTCGGTTGACCTTTTGTTTCTTTCAACACTTCAAGCTTTGCATTGATATCCTGTGAATCTTTAGCACTTCCCTGTGAACTAGATTCTCCTTTAACAGTTTCATGAAAGCCAAGACCAAATTTAATAGAAGGAGACCTTTGACTACTAAGAATATTGTCCAGCATATTAGTACTATCTTGAAACCTCAAGAGTTTATCTTTTTCTTCTAATTTACCTGTGAGAATGTTTACCTCAACCTTCAATCTTTGGCATTGCTTCTTCATACTTTCTTCAACCCTTCTTCCTTCTTCTACTTGATCATTCAGATTTAGAATCTCTTCTTTCAACCCATTTTCTTGTTCTTCAAAAGTTTGTAAGAGTTCTTCATTCTTCTTATTTGATGCTTCGAGATCTGCTTTCAGAGAGATAACTTCTACTTCAAGTTCTTCATTCTTCTTATTTGATTTTTCCAGATATGTTTTGAGTGAGATAATTTCCGCTTCACATCCTTCACTTTGATCGGTTACTTTATCCTGCAGTCTTTGAAATATTTCTATTTGTTCCTTCATTGTTTCTATCTGTCCATTCATTCTAGAGATCATATCTTGATAGATAGATTCCTTCCTTTTAAAAGGATCTTCATCATTGATCTTGAGATTTGCTTCTAGACCCATTGTTAGTATGAATCTTTTGTCGAAGTGTATGAAAAAATACCACTTTAGCTACGCATAACTAATAGCCCTAACATCAAATATGGCTGCTAATATCTTCAGATCTGCAGTTAATTGGTTAAGACAAGAGCTGCAAAAAACCAGATCTATGTATAGAAAGACATTAAGCAGTAAAAATAAGGGTTTTCTCCATGCATCCAATAGACAAGAAAAGAACAATTTTTGAAAGAATTTTTGTATTAATGGGAACCTGGAAGGAAAACTAGAAGATGTTTCCAATTCTCCTCAATGGGATGGGTTCTTGGAAGTCCTCAGCACTTCAGATCTAGCATTTCTCTCTCCTGTTAGTGTAGAAAACCCAGACAAAGATGGGACTCAAAGGGAGTTCACAAAAGTAAAAATGGAGAAAAGTATGACCAAGTGTATAGATACATAGTGATCTAGTAGGCAACAAAAGGTGAAGAATGGTAGGAAAAACCCTCCTATTTATAACAAAATATTGGGTCATTCTAGATCTTGGTGCATGATTAAAATAATGTTAACCAAATCTAGATCCACCTTTTATGGAATATTTTATTATATTTGTTAGAGGGAAAAGGTATTTGACTTGGGTCAAATCCCTTGATTTGTCAAAAATAAATAAATAAATGATTTATTTATCTTTTTAAGGAAGTGGTTAAAAGATAATCAAATAAATAATGATTTATTTAATTATTTGTGGGTGA
Source organism: Pinus albicaulis (assembly GCA_034641835.2). Classification (NCBI taxonomy): domain Eukaryota; kingdom Viridiplantae; phylum Streptophyta; class Pinopsida; order Pinales; family Pinaceae; genus Pinus; species Pinus albicaulis. The sequence goes on along the minus strand of CM076578.1, from coordinate 1,804,334,932 downwards.
TTTGGTCATATTTAACAAGGAATATTATCTAAATAAGATTTAAATAATTATTCCTAGAAAATAATAAGATAAATAAAGGTTTATCTAATTAATTTCTTTTGTTTTTGGGTTAAACATGACTGTGAATAATAATTAAATTATGGTTTAATTAATTATTCCATGAGGAAAATCAAACAAATATAGGTTTGTTTAATATTTCCTTTTGGGGTTTCCTGTTTAGACCATAAACAACCTAATAAATGTGGTTTACTAAGTTATTTTACATAGTGAAAGCAATTTTATTTAGGGTAAAATTGGTCTTACATGGTGTACTTGGGTCCATCTAATGATAATAGGTTAGATGACCAAAAAATGGTGTAACAGATTGCCCCCCAGCGTGCGAGTGTTAGGAGCAAATCGTATGACCGAAGTACGTTGTAAGAACTCAATCACCAGACATCAAGAGGGAAGTCAGAGAGAGAAATGTAAGGTAGACTAGTGTGCTGAAGAACTAGACCCTAAGGAGACGAGACTCGCAGGTGCAACAAGTCTCTTTTTATGAGAGGGTACCTGTGCTAAAGGCGGCGGGGGAGGCATACCTATGCCCGCCGAGACAAAGTACAAAAGAATAGTGTGTCCAGTAAACAAGGGGCCGAACCATAAAGTACAACCGGCATCAACATGAGCCAGATAAAAATACAAGAAGGGATCCCATATACATGTTGTGCCTGGGATAACGGCCAGGACTTATACAATAATATCCGAGTACATGAGATACAAATACAACCCAAATTCCCCGTATAAGCAGGGAAGGGCTCACAAAATCTGACTGATACATGCAAATCAAGGAGGCGCTGCAAGCGGCTAAGGCCGACATCATCAAATATATGGAGCTGCATCGAAGGCGGTAATAAAGAGGTCATCCGGGCATGTGGGGGGCTACCTGCAGGGCCACCCCCTCATGAGGGTTGAGACATCTCACACACACCCGGGAAATCACCAGAGGCTGCTGCTGCATCACTGAACCATCAAGCATACGGATCTCGATCGTGCTGAAAGGAGCTGAAGTGGAGAAACAATCAAGTCAAAGGGTAATGAGAAATCCCTTTGCCTGATTCAAGGCACCGAACAAGAGTGGAAGCTGGAACCAAGGTACACCGCCCTCTAGACTTGGCTTCTGGAATGAATGAGTTGATGTCGACAGAAGGAGGTCCGCCATAGGTGAGGCAATGAGAGATCCTCAACTAAGGAACGAGAGAAAAAAGTCAAGCGACGGATAGACTAATACCAATGATGACGATGGAATGGAGGGGACTGAGTAGCGAATGGACGACTTCCCTTGTTAGAGCATAAAGGGCATGAATGACAAGGCAGCAACTGACACAATATCATAAGGGATAGGGGAAAGTGGGACTGAGGCCATAATGTGTGACATAAGAGAGAGACCAAGCAATGATAGATGGAGGAATATAGTGGGGTACAAAGGGACTCGGGATAGACTCCATGACTGCGATGATGACTCAACTTGGATGCTCTAAACAAGGGCGACTCGATGGTGCTGCCACACAGTATAGGTCCAATGGGGGACCAGAAAAACATGAGTACAAGATGGTATCTCATGACGAAAATCGATATGAACATGGACAAGTATGGAGACGAAGTGGTGCCCCAAGTACAAGTGTTGTAAGTGAGGAAATTCGATTTTAAGGAGAGGTGAAGTGATCCTTCTTGGAAAAAATAGGTCCTGGCGAAGGATGAAAGTACAAAAAAGATGCCGGCTATCTAACAGAAAATAAAACACGCATTTCAGAAGGGAAATGATAAGGGTAATATTTCTTAAGATAGAGCGCATTGCGAGGATTAGGAAGAGGATTGCCTTCGAAGTCCTCTAAAAGGTATGCCCCCTTACCAAGATCCTTACTGATGACATAAGGGCCTAGCCATAATGAGTCGAACTTCCCGTGACCAAGGACATCATGGGCCTGGTCATATACTAGAACAAGGTCGCCTTCGTGAAAAGGACGAGGCTGGAATTTTCGGTCATATTGAGCTTTGGTGCGTTTCTTGGCTGCTTCCATGGTTTGCAATGCAACATGGCGGTCTTCGAAGGCACGCTCAAGCATGATAAGTTGTTGTTCTAGAGGTTGGGTGTTAGGGAGAAGTTCAACAGCCAGATGAAGGGAAGGGATTTCACACTCGATCAGCAAGACTGCCTCCTCTCCAAAAACGAGGTGGAAAGGGGTAAACCTGGTGGCGGTTTTCACAGAAGTTCGATAGGCCCACAAAGCAGAGAAGAGGATAAGATGTTAGTTGGTTTTGTGCTTATTCACCGTTTGTTGAAGCATGGTCTTGAGGATTTTGTTGACTGCTTCAACTTGGCCATTACCTTGGGGGTGATAGGAGGAGGAATATTGGTGCTCAAAACCCAACAGTGAGGATAGCTCACGCCATATCTCATCTTCGAAATGTCGGCCGTGGTCAGATACCAGTTGTTTCGAAACTCCAAATCGAGCGATAACATGGTTAAAGAAAAAGAGGGTGGCAGTAGCGGCCATATTATTAAAAGTGGGCATAGCCTCAGCCCATTTGGTGAAATAGTCGACCGCCACAATGATATACTTATGGTTACCAGTGGATGGAGGTCGACACTCCATAAAGTCAATGGCCCATTTACAAAAGGGACCAGTTGTGATGACAGGATGGAGGGGAGCTGGGGGAGCTCGTGCCTTAGGGGCAAAATGCTGGCAATTGGGACAGTGTTTGACTGCCTCAATGCAATCACTGAAGAGGGAAGGCCAAAAATACCCAGCGCGCATGACTTTTTGGGAAGTAGCAAGACCGGAGAGGTGACCACCGCAAGCACCGCTATGGTAGGAATTGAGGACCTATTAAGCTTTAGCGTGTGTGAGACAACAATGAAGGACAGTATCAATACCGCGACGATAGAGGTCATCACCGATAAGAAGGTATCGGGGAGCCTGGTGGCGGATACGTCGGAGAGCCTCACGATCAAGGTGGAGGAAAAACTTTTGGGTTTGCAGGTAAGTGAGAATATCGCCGTACCATGGGTCGTCCGAAGTAATGGCGAATAAGTGTTCATCAGGAAAATCATCATTAACCAGAGGGTCTTGCGTTCCATTAGGTAATTCAGAAATGAGCTCAGCGAGGGCTAAGCCTTTCTTACTTTTTGGTGTGACAAATTCGAGGTCGAATTCCTGAAGGATAACGACCCAACGGGCGTATTTCCCAGTGAGGATGTGGCGACTCAATAGGAAAGCCATGGGGTTGGAATTAGTCACAACCTTGGTGGAGCGCATGAGGATATAATGACGAAGCTTTTGGACTGAGAACACGACAGCCAACGCTAATTTTTCTTCATACGAGTAGGAAACAGGGGGCCCTATGAGGTTCTTACTAACATAATATATCACATGCTCGATACCATTTTCATCTTCCTGGATCAGAACTCCAGCGACCGAATAGGTGGAAGTGGAGATATACAGGATGAAGTCCCTATCGAAGTCAGGAAGGTGGATCAAGGGAGCGGATGTGAGAGCCTGCTTGAGGGCATCAAAAGACTCGTGAGCATAGGTATCCCATACAAACGGGATTTTAGAGCAGAGGATTCTAAGGAACCCATGTGCGGTGGTGGCATAGTCAGGAACGAACCGACGAAGAAAATTAGCTTTACCTTGGAGGCTTTGAAGCTGGCGTAAGGTACGAGGGATGGGAAGTTCAAGAATGGCTTGAACTTTTAACGGGTCAAGAGTGATACCGTCTTTAGAGACGATGAAGCCTAGGAGATGGCCAGCAGGAATGCAGAAGACGCATTTTAACGAGTTAAGGCGGATATTATACTTGCGACATCGGAGAAAGACGGTGCGCAGATCATGGAGGTGTTGCGCCCGATGTTTAGAACGTGCGGTGAGGTCATCTAAATAAGCAAGGATAATATGAGCTAAATCATGGAAACAATAAGACATGGCCCGTTGAAAAGTGACGCCGGCATTTTTAAGGCCGAAAGGCATGACCCAGTAAGCAAAATTTCCCCACAGACTGATGAATGTGGTTTTAAGTTGATCAGCAGGACGGATAACAATTTGGTTGTATCCGGAGAAACCATCCAGAAAGGATAGAACCTCATGCCCCGCACACTCGTCAATGATTTGGTCAATGAACGGTGTGGGGAAGTTGTCGTTGGGACAAGCTTTGTTCAAGTCGCGAAAGTCCGTGCAGACTCAGATGGTGCCTTGTTTCTTGAGGACGGGAATTGGGTTGGACACCCACGTGGTGTATTCAATGGGGTAAATGAACCCGGCCTGGTTGAGCTTATCGATTTCGTCTTTGATAGCATCGCGTCTGGAAGGACGAATGGGTCTCAGCTTTTGACGGACCGGGTTGGCATCAGGCCATGTGTCGATATGGTGTTCGACGATGGCAGGATCGAGTCTGGGCATTTTGCAGTAGGACCAGGCAAAAATATCGCGGAATTATTTGAAAAGCTTAGTGTAAGCTTCAATTTCTTCTGAGGTGCATTGGGCACCTAAGGTGATATATTCTTCGATTCCCGGTTTGACCGAAATGTCAATTTTAATGGTAGGAGAAATATTGGCCATGTTTCCTTCTTCGAAAGCATCAGGGGCAGGGATGGGATTTTTGAACCAGTCGATGGCATGGGGGATGAAGTCTTTGGTTTCCACAAAATATTGGTCATGGGATTGCTGTGGGAGGAAGTATGCGCGATGGTGCATATCATCCCAAGGAAAGTCAAGGTGGGTCATGGCTTCCATAATGTCTTCATCAGACTGGAAGATGGGAAGACTGGAGGAAGGGGGTTCACCCGATGATGAAGCGATACCTGATTGGTAATCCTGTGGAAACGGGCTCATATGGGAAACATTAGCGGATCCAAGGTCGACCGGGGTGGAGCCGAGAGTTTCCACAGGGGTGAGGTTAGGCGAATCATCTCGCAAGGAGGACGATAGGTAAAAGATGGTGGACGAAGGCTCGGGTGTGTCAACGGCCAGAGGGGGAAAGTGGATGGGATTTGGCAGGTCCACTAGGTCCATTGGGGTAGAACTCACAACCAAGTGAGAAGGGACTTGGTCATGCGCAACCTTGAATTGGCGGTACGTGGCTAAGGAGGAACGATACTCGTCAAGGCGGGGACAGAGGTGGGTGTAATGGCCATGGAAATCGCATAAAGCACAAGGGTGATTTGTGTGCAAGGTTTTGAGTTTCGGGATAGAATCTGGGATAGTGATGTAGACTTCAGGGATATCAGATTCCAGAAACGTCTCATTGACCAAGGTCTTGAGATGCGGCAATTCTGGACACGTATGGGTGGCATGACCGACAATATCGCACAAAGCGCACTGGATAGCGCGCTTTGGCGGTCGAAGAGGGGTAGGGTTCGTCGAGGCGGCTTGGTCCTGTTTGGTTTTTATGTGAGCTTTGCCCCCTTTTCCTGATACCGCCGCAACCGGAGATGGTGCGGGCTGAGGTGCGGGAGGTACCGTGGTAGTGGGAGAAGTGACAGGGATCGGCTGAACCAGAGTCAAAGCAAGGTAGGGTTTGGGGTGACTAGGTGGGGTAGTGATTGGAGGGTCAAGATACCAGACGGGGATACCTAGGGTCAGGTTGGGGAGAGAGAGGGTAGCCATAACAGGTATCGAGTACACTCCAGGAGGTGGGAGAAATAACGGTATCTGACCGGAGGGGTAATGGCCGGGCAGAACGGATCCAAGGTGGCTAAGGCCCGGAGGAACCGATCCAGGAGTATAGAGGGGCTCATGGATACCAGTTGTAGGAGAGGGGCCAGAAGGAGGAGGTCTGGCTGGCTGAGATGAATGGCTAGGAGCGAGTTGCGGTGGGCGAGGTTGAGGTTGGTGACTAGCCGAAGCGGGCCGCTTAGGGGCGGCCTGAGACGATTGAATCATGCAAACATTCGATAAGCTGGGATCAGAGATAGGAGGAGGAGGGAGACAGGGAAAGTTTCGAGCAAAGAGGAGTCTTTGTAGACCCCAGGAGAGACACTGGTCAAGGAATCGACGGTTTGCTTATTGGCTACAGAAGAGATGGTTGTCTTAGGGGAGGTCTGAGACTTTGGCTCATGATAAGTCAACTGGTCGATGGTGACTATCTTTCCATTGTGAGGAAAATACATCTTGCAAAAAACCGCGGAAGGGACAGCAGACATGGCATAGGTGTAGCTTCGCCCCAAGAGAATGTTGTAATCTAGAGGGGCGTCGATGACTTCAACGTCAACGCAAACAGTCTTGCCCGCAAGAGTGATAGGACAATTACGGAAGAGGCCAATGGGCTGGGAGGCGTGGCCATCCCACATTCGAAGGGTGATCGTGGAAGGGGCTAATTCAGGAGATCTGAGTTGCTTCCAAACCGAAGCGGACATCACACAGGTGGATGCCCCCTCATCAATTATACACCGAGAAATGTTAGCGTTCCGGATTTTGCTCAGATTAGGTATATTTTAGATTCTAGGCTAAAATACCTTCTCTCCAACAAATATAAAAAAATATTGGGTCATTCTAGATCTTGGTGCATGATTAAAATAATGTTAACCAAATCTAGATCCACCTTTTATGGAATATTTTATTATATTTGTTGGAGGGAAAAGGTATTTGACTTGGGTCAAATCCCTTTATTTGTAAGTAAATAATTAAATGATTTATTTATCATTTTAAGGAAGTGGTTGAAAGATAATCAAATAAATAATGATTTATTTAATTATTTATGGGTGATTTAGTCATATTTAACAAGGAATATTATTTAAATAAGATTTAAATAATTATTCCTAGAAAATAATAAGATAAATAAAGATTTATCTAATTAATTTCTTTGTTTTGAGTTAAACATGACTAGGAATAATAATTAAATTATTGTTTAATTAATTATTCCATGAGGAAAATCAAACAAATATAGATTTGTTTAATATTTCCCTTTGGGGTTTCGTGTTTAGACCATAAACAACCTAATAAATGTGTTTTATTAAGTTATTTTACATAGTGAAAGCAATTTTACTTAGGGTAAAATTGGTCTTACATGGTGTACTTGGGTCCATCTAATGATAATAGGTTAGATGACCAAAAAATGGTGTAACACCCATACTGTTACCTTCACTATCATTTTCACTATCTTCACCATTGCTTGCATAAGGAAGTAAGTCACAAGAACGAGGATTAATACATGTTTCATCCTCTTCATTTTCCGCTGCACATGTTTTCTAAGATATCTTCTTTCTTTGAGTAGTCTTCTTCTTTTTCTTCTTTGCCATTAGCACTTGCAGAACTTGGTTAGAATCTTCTTCATCCTCATTGGACACTTCATCATTATCTTCATTTGTATAATAACTCTTTCCCTTTTCAAATTGTTGCCCTTTATCATGTTTTTCTCTATAAGGACATTTAGCAGCATAATGACCAACTCTTCCATAATCAAAACACTTTAATGGAAGCTTACCTTTGAATCTTCCAGTACCTAGTTGGAGTCTTCTCACAAAATTTTCTTCTTCTTCTTCTGATATATAGCTGGATTCCTGGAAAACTTCCTTTTATTTTCCTTTTGCACATGCCTTAAAGGCAACTTCTTTGATTTGAGAGGGACCTTCTTTTCTCATTTCAAAAGTATTTAGGATACCATGGAGTTGAACAATAGTAAGAGTTTGCAGATCTTGCCTTTCTTCAATAGCTAATACTTTTGACTCAAATTTTGAAGTCAAAGACCTTAAGAATTTTTCCACCAGAGTAGTATCAGTTATGGTTTCACCCAAACTTCTCATACGATTTACAATATCATCTAGACGTAAAAAGAAACTGGAAATACTCTCATCACTATGCATCTTCAAATTTTCATATTCAATTTTGAGGGTTTGGAGTTTTGCACTTTTTACCTTTGTATCTCCTTCATAGCTCAGAATGATTTTGTCCCATATTTCTTTTGCTGAGTTTAGCTGCATCACTTTAGCAAATTCTAGTTCAGACATGCTTCCTAATAAAACATTGACTGCTTTGGCATTGATTTCATATTTCTTCCTTTTTGCTGCATCAATGGGAATACTTGCCGGATATTGATAACCTCCTTCCACGATTGCCCATACTTCTGAACCAAGACTTTGCAGATATGCTTTTGTTCGTATCTTCCAGAATAACATATTATCTCCATTGAATAGAGGTGGCCTTATAGACATTACTCCTTCATGACTTCCCATTGTGACAGATCTCCTTCAAGCGATCAAGCTCCTGCAAAAGAACCTGCTCTGATATCAATTGTTGGGAAAAATACTGAGAGGGGGGGGGGTGAATCAGTATTTAGAGCTAATTTTTATTTTTCCTTCCCTTAAAGCCATATGTTACATTGCTGCTTCCAACTTGTATGTCCAGAGATATTATTATGTCTTTACTTAGATCATTGCATCATTCATAACCAGTAAGCATGAACAGAAATAACAAAGCATAAGCAACACATATGAACACTAGGATTTAAGGTGGAAACCCAATTCGGGAGAAAACCACCACTGCTGTAATCTCAGTCTTCAATATTTTATTATAGAGAAATTTTTTTACAATATATGCTGGTGCAGACTCATACCACCACGCAGACACCCACCTGCAGAAAGCTACAACCTTTTCTCGTTTACCAGCGTGGGTCCACTTGACCACGTGGCGATGTTTTAATGGAATCGCAAGTCTTGAATCACAAGGTTCAATCGGTGGAGTTTCGTTATGTGCTCCGATCAAAGACCGAACCCAATCGAGTTATATGCCACAGTTTATTGCTAATCGCATCCGACTTCCCAATCACAATCGGAATCACTTAAGTGTTGGGCCTAATTGCACCTTGAAATTGGCAGACCCGATGGTGTTATATACCGGAGTTAATATATGCCAATCGCATCTGTGTCCTGATCGCAATCGAAACTTTTCTATTGTGTGCCCTGATTGCATTTATTCAAAGTTCAAACCCGATTGTGCTATGAGCCATGTTTTATGTGGTCATCACATCCAGTTGATCAATCGCAATCGCAAAGTTGTGTTTGACACCGCCGATCCACCGATTGCGATGTGGGCCCGGGGTCAAAGAATGAAATTTGATTAAAAGTTTATTGAAATTTATTATTACGGGGCAGTGTAAAGTTTTATATTAACCAATGGGGTTATGGTTATAAGATTCGAACATTTTATTATGAAGTATGAAGGAAGCCCCCGAATTGAAATAATATTACATGGCTGTTCCGCTGCGGAACTCACCACATCAACAAGACACTTGCATATGGAAAAGCATTGGATATTGTTTATAAAATCCGAAGGATTAAACTTTGGGTTAAAGAATTGGTGCACATAGATAACAGACTACCTTTGGGATGATTCATGCATGGAAGAACGAAGATTGGGATTTTCAAATTTAAATTGGCTCGATTTTTAATATGCTGGATTCCATCCAGGAATACCATTAACGATTCATGGTTTTGGCTCATGGTATTGATAAAGGGTAAACCTATATAAGGAGAAGAAAATCATTGTGCAAAGTGCGTGCATGAGTCTGGGTTTGAATGTATACTTCACTCTGAAGTATGTCTGAATGGAAAGGGTAATAGTTTGATGATAGATCTGAATTTGTGATGCACCTATGATAATTAATTCATCCTTACATTTCTCCCATTTTGTCTCTATTCCTTCTGTTCTTCCTCTGTTCTTCTATGCTAACCTTTGCCAATTACTTTTGCCAGCAATCATCAAGGACAACTTCATTAAGTAGGTTGCCATCAAGGACAACACATTGCATCATATTGCCAACAATTTCCCCCTTTTGTTACAACAACCTTGCCTCTACCTCTTTGCTATTTTCTGCACCTCTTTTTAGTAGATTTCTCCTTTAGATCCCTGTCCCTCCTGACCTTAGATCTACTGGCCTCTTTTCAGTGTGTTTTGATTAGATTTTTTCCCTCTTCTAGACTAGTTTTGAGAGCCTTGCCTTCTTGGGTTAGATTGATGCATTATTAGCTGTTAATTTTCTATTATTTCAGTCTTATTTACTGTTCTCTGCAGATTTATTTTCAGTTACGCAACACACTTTTTCTTTTACTCTCAAAACGTCTGGGTTTAAAAATTAAAATTAACACACGCCACACACTGACCCTAAGTGAAGAGGAGCCTGGTTAACACCGCCTGGAAAAGACTTTAAAATCAATTGACACTGCATCACTCTGCCCTTGTTTCGACATTGACCTCACTTGATTTTGCACCTCCCTGCCCTTGTAAGTTTTTCTTCTTCCCGTCATCATTGCACCTCCAAGGCGTTTATCCCGGAGACTTCTTGGCCTTCACCCTCAGTTTCCGGTTGGTCGACTTCCTCCTTCCTGTCGTCATCGTGTAAGTCCTCCCCCGATTTCGCACTCCGACTCTTGTTTTGATTGTTCAGGTTCTCCCCCTACTCCTGGTTCTCCCCTTGTTACCTTCACCATGTCTAGTTTAGGGCCTAGCACTAGCAGCAACCCCAGTTCTATTGCTAGGTCTATTTCCAGTGGAACCACTACGGGAACTACCTTGACTATCCCTTTTCTCCCTTATATGGCCGGTCTCAGTCTCCCCAATTTTAATAAGTTGATTAATGATCCTATCTACCATGATGTTGGTTGGCCTGCTATGCCAACCAAGCTCCCCTCCAAAATTCCCAAGTTCAAAGGCCTTGCTAGTGAAGATCCCTCCAACCATATCTGATCTTTCCATATGTGGTGTTCATCCAATTCCATTACTAATGATTCCATCCGTCTTCGATTTTTCCAACGCACACTTATCGACGAGGCTTCTAAATGGTATGTTGATCAGGCCACCTCTTCCCATACCACCTTTGCGACCATTTCCCAAGCCTTTTTATATTATTTCCAGCTCCCTCTCTGATACGACACTGGTACAGAACTTTTGACTTATTTCCGTCAATCCTCTTCGACCCGCCTTTCCACTCATGTCCAGGAATGGCGGAAAAGAAGGAGCTCGAGGTCCCCCGTTTGAAGATTGGGTTTATATGGACTGGTTCCTTTGCTCTCTCTTACCTCCCATTGGCAAAGATGTTGCATCCCACTTCCCTCAAACCGAAGAAGCTGCCCTCCAAATCGCCTTGAAATATGACCTTATCTATGCTCAATCTGGTTATGTTTATACTATCCTTCCTGACCTCCCTAAACCTAGTGGAAGTAACGCCCCAGGGGCATCTCACTTTGTCGATGGTATCATTGGAGCTCTTTCACAGACCTACGCTCAACTTCCTATGGGACATGGTTTCCCTATGGGAGGGGCGAGCACCTCCAGCACTTTCCCCCCTCCAGGTAGCATGTATCCAGGATATGTCATGCCTCCTCCTTTTTCCCAACCTCCTGCTTACCTCAATTTTGTCCATCCTAACCCTTATCCTTACCCATAGCCTGGTGTCCTAGCTTTTCCAGCATTTGGACCTCCACCTCCCTTGCCTTCCCAACCCCTGCACCAGCAACTACTAACCCCTCTAGGGCAAGTCTTTGCACAGCAGGGCGCAACCAATCCTCCTTCTTCTCAAAGAAAGAGGAAAGGCAATCAAAATCAATCTACCCCTGGTAATCATGGATCCAATCCTCCAAGTATTGATTCTAACACTACTCACCAGCCACAGGGCTCTCAGCCCAAGCTGGACAGGCCTCTTCGCACCAATAAGCCCAGTTTGTGTTGTGCGGTCTATGGTCATTACACTTACGATTGTCCCCTATTACCACATATGCGGCAGATGTGGGAGTCTCATGCCACCGGGAGGGGACAACATTCCTCTCCTACTATCCCTCCCAATATGGCTACTTCTCAACCCGCTGTGTTTACTGATCCTTTCCCTCAACAAGGATTCGTGGCCACTCAACCACCTCATGCCCTGGTAACCACTCAACCTTCCCCTTCTGGTTCCTCTGATTACCATATTCTCATGATGGCCTCTAACCAACCTCTCACCGTCGACCTTAACCTTCAAACTCGGTCTCGTCAGTACTCCACGCCTCCCGCTCTGTCTCTCCCCGAGTCCACATCTTTAGGTCCTACAGAGCCTCTTTCGACACCAAACGGTCCTTTGCAGATCCCTCAACCCAAAGTTGAGGTCCCTATAAAGGTTCCTAAGGGCCCATTAAGCTGAAATTCTGCTTCTGGTCGAGCTGCCCATTCATATAGCGTAGTAGATGATTTGGCGCAATCCCCTGCCACCATTTCAACACTGGAACTCCTCCAGTTGTGTCCTTCTCAAAGGAAGGCTCTACTTTCTGCCATGGGTACTGTAGATCCTGCTGATGACCAATTGAATGTTTTCAATGCTCGTCAGTCAGGTCATCCTCCCTTTCCTACTTCCGTCGCTTTCCAAATCCCAGTCAAAATCTAGAATGCTAACGTCGCTCGGTGTATTATTGATGAGGGGGCATCTACCTGTGTCATGTCTGCTTTGGTTTGGAAACAACTTGGATCTCCTGAGCTAGCCCCTTCCACCATCACCCTCCGTGCATGGGATGGCCATGCCTCCCAGCCCATTGGCCTCTTCCATAATTTTCCTATCACTCTTGTGGGCAAGACAGTTTGCGTTGACGTTGAAGTCATCGATGCGCCTCTTGATTATAACATTATTTTGGGGTGTAGCTACACTTATTCCATGTATACTATCCCATCTGCGATTCATTGCAAGATGTTCTTCCCTCATAATGGAAAGATAGTCACAATTGACTAGTTGACATATCATGAGAAAAAATCTCAGACCTCCCCTGAGTCGATCATCTCTTCTATAGCCAATAAGCCAACCGTCGATTCTTTGACCAGTGTCTCCCCCAGCATATACAAAGACTCCTCCTTTCTTGGAACCTTCCTTGGTCTTCCTCCTCCTCTTGTCTCTGATCCCAGCTCAGCGAATGTTTGCATGATGCAATTGTTTCGGGCTGACCTCACGTGGCTCGCTTCGGCTAGTCAGCAACCTCAACCTTGCCCGCCTCAACCTGCTCCTAGCCCTCCGCCACTACCAACTGGAACTCTTCCTTCTGGTCCTTCCCCTAAAGCTGGTACCCATGAGCCTCTCTACCCTCCTGGGTCAATTCCTCCAAGTCCTAATCATCTTGGCGGCATCCCTCCTGGCCATTACCCCGCTGGTCAGATACCCTTCCTCGCTCCCCCTCCTGGAGTCTATTTTGTGCCCATCATGGCCACCCTTTCCCTCCCTAATTTGACCCTGGGCATTCCCATATGGTACCTTAACCCTCCAGCCACTACCTCACTAGGTCACCCCAAACCATACCTTGCTTTGACACCTTTTCAACCAGTGCCATTAGCTGCTTCCGTCGCTACAATGCCATCTGCACCTCTACAGGACCCTTCTCCTGCTGTGACAGCTACGGGAAAGAAACAAAAAGCTTGCAAGGGGCATCCAAAGACAAGGTCACCCTACCTAACCCTACCCTGCCTCCACCAGCCAAGCCTTGTGCCTTGTGTGACGGTGTCGGTCATGCCACCCATACTTGTCCCGATTTGCCCCGTATCAAACCCATGGTTAAAGTCGTGTTCCCTGAATCTACAGTCCCTGAATCCTCTATTTCTTCCTCGTCTGTAGCCAAGAACCCAAAGACTCTTCGCATCAACAAACCCTGTGCTTTTTGTGGTATCCATGGCCATTATTCTCACCATTTTCCTCACCTCACGCATTACCGCGCCTCTTTAGATGTCATTCATGAGTACGAGATTGAACAAAATCAATCCACCTCTCCCATCCTTGCGTAGTATGCGTCAAGCCAAATTGAGGATCCCCCTGCTACTATTGACATTTCTCCCCCTGATGTTGAGATGTCGGAACTTGCTGCCTCCCTCCTATACCTATCATCATCCATCCTACCCTCGGAGTACATTCCCTCTAAATCCACTCCATCTAGTTTGCTTGATTCCCCTTCAGCAACATTCATGGGCTTTACATCCTTCGATCATATTTTTACTTGTTTTTCTGTCATCCCCCAAGACGGTCTGTATGTAAGCCTTTCCTCCCATGCTGATGATTTAGGTAGCTTTGTGGCCTCATGTGGTTTCCCTGACCTTTTCCCTCCCACCCATAATCGAGATGGTACCATCCGTATCTGTGATATTCTCCGCAGCTTGAGCTCCAGCTCTCATACATCACCCTCTAGTCAATCTATGAGTCCTAGCCATCCTGCAGAGACTACTCCCTCCCATAGTCATCGTTTGATGTCTACCCTACACTCACGCTGCCATCGTTCTTCTCCCTCCTCACATTTCTTGTCTTGTGACACTATTCCGCTGGACCTCTTGTCCACCCATTATATTGGCTATGCCAATGGGGCAAGTCGCTATTCTCGGAATCTAGCCTCGACAGCTTGGGCCATTTTTACCCCCTTGAATACCCTCGTTATTTCTAATGGGGTCTGCATTGGTAATGCCACCAATAATCAGGATGAATATGATGTAGTACGTGGCCTCTTAGCCGATGCCCTCTCTCATCGCATCCTCCATGTGCACGTTTTTTTAGATTCCTTCCTTCTTGTCTTACAACTCAATTGTGTCTATCGTGTGCATAACCCTATCCTGTTTAGACAATATTTACTAGTGAAACTTTTGATACGTAACTTTAGATTCATTACTTTCAACCATGTACCTAGAAATCAAAATCACAACATAGATAGCATTGCAAACCATGTTCTAGACTGGAATTTATCACACACAAGACAATAATATTTCACATCCTCAACACAATGCATATGCATAATATATATCATATAATATGTTTTTAGAGTCCATCTACTCTGATACATCTGACATGCCCATAGCATGTTACACAAAACAAAACTCAAAACTAGGGGGCACCACTTGCCCCTACATACACACTGGGGGGCACCACTTGCCCTACATCTAATCACTCTCTGGAGGATCTCAAGCCAATGGCTCTACTCCTGTAGTACGTAGATCACGCACAGTCTGACCAGCCATCGCCATGCGCCGCATGATACCTCGCCATTCCGAGGGTAGCCCAATACATAGCTCTATGTACTGGTCATCTAAATCCTACCAACCCCACTCCGACACACTGGTCAACAGCCCCTCACATCTACGACGAATTTCCTCCAAAAGAGTGGCCATATCCTCAATCTGTGCTGTTCTCAATCCACTAGCACCTGTAGTTTCGACTACTGCAGGTCGTCCCATAGATCCGGCCGGTTTCATCGGAGCTATATCTGAATTCCAAAAAGTATAAGGATCAGTACCATAAATACTATCCACAAACTTTAACATGCACATAACAGATTAGTTACTTGTCACTTACCATCAGGCCCCCATACTCGACTAGGCAGAAGCGGCAAGTTCGAATCTCCCCAATAACTCATCCCACTATAAGGATAGTCGTCTATGTACAATGGCATTTGATCCCAATGGGTGAAGAACTCTGGTCGGAACACCCATCCGACTGCCCCTCCCTCTCCTCTGCATAGTAGTCATCCCCACTGACGCATCCTGGGTTCTCTCAGACCCCCATCAGGTAGCTAGCTGTACATGAGGCCGCAAGGTCGAGATCTTCTCAAAAAAGAAGGAGCACAATACAGTCCCATACGCACAATCATGGCTCACTTGATGCTTACACAACGACACCAACATCATCTGGGCCCACCCATAGTAGGTCCCACTCAACACACTTTCTACAATCATCATCTACCCTCCAGTGATGTGATGGAGCGCCTGGTTGCCCAAGATCCGCAACACTATTGTTGCCACTGCCTCGGTCTCCAACCTCTCTAGATCCCCAATCGATATCTGAGTCCCTTTGACTCGAACACCTGGTCGAAAATGTTGCTCTACGAACTCCATGATGTTACGCCCCCGCAGTAACACTGGCTATGTATTTCCCACCATCCCTAATGGTGGGAGACCAGTCATAAAATATAGATCCTAGACTTTTAGCTCAATCCTGTGCCCCTGCACTATAAAAACCTCATGGTCTGGATCCCAATAACTGATAATCCGAGCCAACAAGGGCTCCCCAGCTCTCATCAGAGGGTTCTCCACAAATTTCAAAACCCCAAACCTGGCCAATGCACGACGAACACCCTAATCCGCTTGGATTTTCATCCGTAATGTACCCAGGTCTCTCTCTCTCCACTTGATCCGTATATCTGCCATAGTTGCACAAAACCATCATCTTTGTCAGTCCACAGATAGGTAAAACTACATTTAATTACAAAAAACCTGAATCTCAGCCCACAACAGCACTAAAACCACCTCCATCTGACAGGTCGAACTTTTTGGCCAAATCCTGGGACAGGTTGCATTTTTTAGGCCCAAACCTGCGTCCCAGGTCACAGTTTTTGCCCCAAAAAGTTTGACCCGGCTGTAATGATGAGGTAGGGGCTATTAATGAGATTTGGAACCCTAATCTAAACTTTTAATCCATCAAAAACAAAGAGTAGGATTAGGCCTCTTACCTGCAACTAACGGATCTTGATTCCAATGGTCGGTTTGTCCACTATGATCATCACAAGATTTAGGGCCTTCTCTCCTCTCCACAATTCACCACAGCTACACCAGCAAATGAATGTATTTGGAGGGAAAATGCCTTATTAGAAGAAAAACCCCTACTTTTTCTTTCACCTGCTGTTACCAAACCGTAGCCCCGTTTGACACACCGTCTGCATTGTTGGAAAGCTCTCACCGAGCACTCAAATGGGTATCTGTTATTTTTTCATGTTTTGATACTTCACCAGGACACATTTTGTCCACGAAGGGTCTATTCACCCCTCCTCCAAATCGAATTTCTTCACTTACAACACTTGTACTTGGGGCACCACTTTGCCTCCTTACTTGTCTTTGTTTGTGTTGATTTTTGTTATGAGATACCCTATTCTAATCATGTTTTTATGGTCCCCCATTGGACCTTTACTGTGTGGCAGCACCATCGAGTTGCCCTTGTTTAGAGCATCTGAGTTGAGTCATCATCGCAATCATGGAGTCTATCTCGCGTCCCTTTGTATCCTGCTATAGTCCTCCATCCTTCATTGCTTGGTCTCTCTCTCGTGTTGCACATTATGGCCTTAAAATACAATTTTCCCCTATCCCTCATGATATTGTGTCACTCGCTACCAAGCCATTCATGCCCTTTATGCTCTAACAAGGGAAGTCATCCATCTACTACTCAGTATCCTCCATTTCATCATCATCATTAGTGTTCGTCTGTTATTCGCTCTACTGTTTTCTCTCATGCCTTAGTTGGGGATCCCTTGTTGCCTCACCTATGGCGGACCTCCTTCCGTCAACATCAACTCATTTACTCCAGAATTCAGGTCTAGAGGGTAGTGTACCTTGGTTCGAGCTCCTTTCAGCATGACTGTGATCCATATACTTGATGGTCCAGCGATGCAGCAATAGCTATTGGTGATTCCCGGGTGTGTGTGAGATGTCTCAACCCTCATGAGGGGGTGGTCCTGCAGGTAGCCCCCCACATGCCCAGATGACTTCTTCATTTCAGCCTTTGATGCAGCGCCTTACATTTGATGATGTCAGCCTTAGCCGCTTGCAGTGCCTTTTCAATTTGCATGTATCAGTTAGATTTTGCGAGCCCTTCCCCATGTATAGGGGGCATTTGGGTTGTATTGTATCTCATGTACTAAAATATTATTGCATAAGTCTTGGCTGTTATTCCAAGCACACCATCTATGTGGGATTCATCATTCCTTTTTTCTGGCTCGTATTTATGTCAGCATGTACTTTATAGTTTGGTTCCTTGTTTACTGGACATACTATTATTTTGTACTTTGTCTCGGCGGCCATAGGTATGCCTCCCCCACTACCTTTAGCAGAGGTACCACTTCATAAACTAGAGACTTGTTGCACCTGTAAGTTTCATCTCCTTAGGGTCTAGTCCTTTAGCACGTTAGACTACCTTACATTTCTCTCTCTGACTTCCCTCTTGATGTCTAGTGAATGAGTTCTTACAACGTACTTCGGTCATATCATTTGCTCCTAACACTCATACGTTGGGGGGAAATCTGTTACACCATTTTTTTGGTCATCTAACCTATTATCATTAGATGAACCCAAGTACACCATGTAATACCAATTTTACCTTAAGTAAAATTGCTTTCACTATGTGAAATAACTTAGTAAAACACCTTTATTAAGTTTTTTATGGTCCAAACAGGAAACCCCAAAAGGAAATAATAAACAAATCTATATTTTTTTATATTTCCTGGTCATATTTAACCCAAAACAAGGAAATCAATTAAATAAATCCTTATTTATTTGATTATTTCCTAGGAATACGTTATTTAAATCCTTATTTAAATAATATTCCTAGTTAAATTTGACTAAATCATTTATAAATAATTAATTAAATCATTATTTATTTAATTATATTCCCACCATTTCCTTAAAATAATAAATAAATTATTTATTTATTTATTATTTATAAATAAAGGAATTGACCCAAGTCAAAAAATCCTTTTCCCTCCAACAAATATAATAAAATAATCCTAAAGGGTGGTTCTAGAATTTGATTAATAATATTTTATTCATGTTTGTGCTCAACCTAGTGTTCCTAAATTGAGTTCATTAATTTTCAACCAGGGTTGGTAAACTGCTGAAGTGTGGTGCACTATATGTGCCTAGGTATTTGTTTCTCACTACGTTGTGTTTAGTGTTTTCTGATGTTTTTGGTTTTATTGTTTTATGTTTGAAAAGGGAGAGGACTAAATGCTGGTGAAAAGAAGCTATTGGCCTAAACTATGGATGGCAAACAACAAATGCAAATACTAAAACAGAAAAAAGCCTAAACTATGGCTGACAAACAACAAATGCAAAGCTTGATAATGACTTCAAGGAAATAAATCACAACATGAACTTAAACTTATCCAATTCATTCATTAAAGATGTGTTGGAAGAGCTTGAGAAATTGACAAGTTAAGTGTAAATGAAGTTCTCCTAATTAAACAATCAAACAATCAACTTACAATGTTACAACATCTCATCCATGATTAAAGGTTTATTGGAATATATTTGGAAAAGAACATTTGTAGCACAATAATATTTCTACTCTAAACTAGCTTCTAATTCTGCTTTGCAACTCAATTTAACATCACTAGGCCTCACTCAAGAGTTATAGATTTCATTTTTTTTATAATAGTCTTTGAGAAAAGGCTTGTTTGTGAAATGGTAAAAAGGTTGCAAAATACTCTAGGCCTTAGACTGATACTAACTTCTGTCCAAATGATTATGTATTAATATGAGGTTGGAACAAAAGAAGCTTTGTAAATAATGAAGACCGTGGTGTTTAAATTTAACAACTAATACAATTTAAAATTCAATGGATAGCAACTAAACTGGAGTGCTAATTCAGTGAGCTAAGACTAAACTAGAGTGCTACTAGTCTACTTGAAGTACAGTGAACAATGTTAAATTACAATGCCATTATCAAACTTGAATTGTAGTGACAGAGCTAAACTAAATGCATTCTACCTCCGGAGTGTTGTAACTAAATTAACATGCAATTAGTCTATGGAATTCTACAGTCCATATCGTCCAATATGAATGATATTTTGGAAGAGTTTGTAAGACAAGTATGGATGTATTATTCTATGAAATTGAACATAAACATAAGGCTGAAAGAAAATACAACTAGAATATAAGACACCACAGCTATTTCTTATTCGTTGTTGATGATATTTTGGAAGAGTTTGTAAGAGTAAGACCAGCTGTGACACTTAGTGTAAACAAGCAACTAAAACCTACAATACCACAGTTATGCCTTATTCATCATGATGATATTTTGGAAGAGTTTATTAGAGTAAGTCTAACTGTGATAATTAACGAAAGGAAATGCAACCAAAAACCTACAATACCACAGCTATGCCTTATTCATCGTAATGATATTTTGGAAGAGTTTATTAGAGCAAGTCTAGCTATGATAATTAATGTAAACAAGTATGAACATAAACTTCAAAAACTTGCCTAAGCTAGAAATGAAAACGAGACTAAAATACTTATCTAAACTGTATAAACAAGGCTGCTCATGAGGCAAGGGCCCTCTACCACCAGGGTAGCACGAAATCTACTTCAATATTGATTCAACGCTTTCAAGGAAATGCTGCTTCTTTCATTAAAGAGAAATTACTTCAAAACAGAGTGTTTTCGGACTTCTAAAATATAGGAATCTACCATCAAAATCTAACTTTGTCCCTCGGTTTCTCGAGCATATTTATAAAAAAATTACATAACCGTATCTGAGATAACATAGGAATAATTTTCTTTCCTAATAAAAACCAAACTAGGACTCTGATGATGGTCACGTAACAGAATTAAGGACATCTGGACTGTCCTTGTCCTATTAGGAGTCTCTTTCCTAGTTTGAGTTCCCACGTACATAACCGCCTACAGAATTCCATTCAAGCTTCGTGGAGAGAAACAAATGATGAGGGCATGATGTGGAATACACCCATATGTGTTTTTCTCCAAGATGACACCTGGAACCTACGTAGACATAAAGACAGCTGCAGAATCGGCTACTAGCTACAGAATGTCTGCATTCTGTAGCTAGATCTAGTTTAAATAGTACTAAAATGACAAAATCATAAAACATAGCAAGTTAGTCATGATATTCATTCTTAAAGAAATTTTAACTAATTTCATTGATCATTTGAGCCTGTGATTAATAATGGACAAAAGAAATGGAGTGGAATGTGGTGGAAGAAAGAACATTCTTGGAGCTCAACAATTCATGCACCAAGTTCTAGATCGCCCTAATATTTTGTTATAAATAGAAGTGTTTTCCCCATTCATTAGTCACCTTTCATTGCATTAGATCACCCTAGATCTATACTTTTGGTCACATTCTCCATTTGTTTCCTTGTGAGCTCCCTTTGAGTTCTATGTTTGTCTGGGTTTTTCTACACCAACAAGAGAGAGAAATTTTAGTTCTGAAATGCTGAGGACCTTCAAGAACCCATCCCATTGAGGAGAATTGGAAACACCTTTCTTGTTTTCCTCTCAGGTGCCCCCTTTTAATATAAAAAGTTCTTTCAAATACATCATTCTTGTCTCATCTATTGGATTCATGGAGCCACATTTTATCTTTACTTCTTAATGTCTTTTATGCCTAGATTTGGATTTGTGCAGCATTTGGATCAACTAACTGTAGACTTAAAGATATTGGCAGCCATAATTGATGTTAGGGCTATTTTTTATGCGTAGCTAAAATGGTCTTTTTCGACGAAAGATTCATACTAACATAGTGAAAATTTATCCTAAGGATAATGAAGGCAATGAGATTTCTAGAACTCACAATGTTCATGAACTTTGTTTCTAGAAATCTAGGATAAGTATTTTAGTCATCCATGAGAAGCAAAAATTACTGATGACTAACACCATGGACATGCCACCATATTTAAAGGTTGAAAACACCTAATAGGGTCATTTAATTAACTCACTTATTGAGCTTAGAGACACTTGTACATGGAAAATCCCACTATGGAAGAGCATGCCACCATGAAGTGCCACATTGGTTCCATGACTTGTAATTTATTTTAATTGATTATTCTAATGATTTGTTGTATTGGAGGGCAAGGGGTCGCATTTGACCTTATGCGGGATTACAGGTGAGTTTCCATTTGGGACTTGGTCTCCATATACATCGTCCTATCCCTCTATAAGGCCATATTGGCACTCGTAGGGTGAGCGTTTAGAGTGATGGGTCTCCACCATAGTGGAGATTACTTCATGGATCCCCAACACCACTCATTTATTTCTCATGTTCCACCATTTGGATGAGGATGATGTCCCTGGTTCACCATGCCCAACCAGTTCCACACTTACACCATACAATTGGTAGATGTTAAATGGTCCATAGGGGGGCTTATAATATCATCCTAGTACGTACCGACCATCTACAAGAATTTTCGATCCACTTGGAGACCCATCAGGATGTCCTTGTGCCCCATACACAGTTGAGAGAACCACAGGTTCTTGCTTGGAAAACAAGGGGCCAACCCCTTTTCCACTATGTTTGGAGTCCATTTCTACATCATGGCACCCTTTGGATTTCATTAGGTCTCCTCAAAGGCCAAACAACTCATTTTATTGATCATTCAACCCTCTTTAGAGGGTTATTCTAATGTTATTGAGCTTTTTGATGGGCCTGTCATGAAAATTATAGTTATTATCCACATTATTTTATACTAGGGGTGTTATTAGTCCAAATTAGACCAACAAAATCCCTTAGTGGATTGTATAAATATAAGAGAGGCATTGTCTCTCATTCATTATCACCTAGATTAGGTTATTAGCTCTTAGGTTATTTTCTCTATCCCTTTAGGAGGACTAGTTTGGATGATATGGATGAATTTTGATATTTGGGTGTCTCTCTCTTTTATTGGAGCTTAATTATTGACATAATTTGATGATTATATATAAAATTTTGTACATGTAATTGTGATTATTATGTTTATTCTTGTTAAAAAAAAATTCACATTAATATTGATGGGACTTTCACTATAAAACTCTATAATTTACTGCTTTTCTATACTAATTGGTGGAAATAGTTATCTTTTATAGCTTCGCATCATGTCATGGGCCATGTATGAGTGGGTAAATTCTCCTAGAGACAATATATGTTAAATTTATCTTGATAAGTCATCAATTACTACAAATATAAGTATAAATACCTTGAAGTAGGTTCTCTCATGCCTTGATGTCATGATAATTTTTTTGAAGGCCTCCTTGATTGGGTTAACTCTTTCCAAACCATAAATTCTCCTTGAATCCATATCTCCCAAAGTACAAGCCACTAATCCTCCATATGTGATAACTTTCAAAGCTTATTTCTCTCACCTCTCCAAATTTAATGATTAACAGTAGTAGGTCACCTAGGGATCACATCAATTTCATTGTAGCCATTCAAAATCCTTATTTTTGGTCCACTAGTGCGCTGGGATGTTCACTAGCGGTTCTCCAAATTTCAAGAAATTTTGGCAGTGGAATCCCAAGATATAACAAGCCCTACACATAAGGCTAACTCTTTCCATAGGATGACTTTTGGTTAGTGTCCTCAATTGGATCATTACACTTTATTTAAAGAATATTTGTACATTGATCCTCTTCTCTTCCACAATTAGGTCAAGCTCCTCCTTGGTTGATCAATTCCATATCCTTGACCTAGTTTTGGGTTTTCTTGGTGTCATGTGATCTCGTAACCTATTAACGTCAATTTCACAAAAATCACATAAAATCCAAGTCCCCATAAAGATCTATAGGTATAGGAACCATATTGATAAATCATATGCTCAAAACCTAGCCCTAAGGATCCTCTTGGTTATTCCTTGAGACCCCATCACCTTGCTTATAAATAAATAAACCCATCCAATGGAGCCTTTCTTGTGAGTAGGCCTAGGAATCACCTCCTTATCTTATAATTGACCATATATTGTAGTGATTCGATCATACTGGATCTCTTCCCATAGGTGAAATTTCATAAAGAGTATGGAGCCTTAGCTCAGGTGACTGTGGGTTATCACTCCATTGTTTCCCTTGACCTAGTAGTTTCCTTATAAGATCCCCTCCTAGGACCTCTACTAGTTTGAGCGGTAAAATTTTGTTCTCGTTTCCAGGGAGGAAGAAGGTCTACCTCCCTTGGGAATATGTGAGGAATTGATTTATTAATGACAATTCAATATTCCTCTGGAAAATCCATTCATTGTCAAAACTCCTACTTTTCTCAAAGCTGAAAACATTCCTCCTCTAACTAGGCCCACAACCAAATGGGAAGAACAAACACCATCACCTCTTAGAACCACCCATCTCTATGAATTTGAAAATTTTAGTGATCCCACCCCAAATATGACATCTAGTTCTAGCTCTGACCCAAGCCAAGACCAACTCAAAATGACTAGAAGTGAAAAGTGTTTTTTTAGTGTCTTTTCCACTTTAAACTTGAGTAATGACCCAAAACATTTACTTGATAAGTATTATAATTGGCTACCCAAGTTCAACGGTGATGCTACCATAAGCATTCACAACCATATTGAATGATTATATTGGAACCTTTCCCCTAGGTTGATATTCGATGAAGATATTATATTGATATATTTTTATTTGTCTCTTTAAGGATAAGATAGGGAATGGTACCTTTGTCCTCCCCTAGGGTACATTGAGTGTTGGAATTATGATGTGATGTGTTATCCTTGATGGAAACCTACTCGATGAGTTGCCTTTTTATAGAAACCTACCTGATGGATATGTAAACTTGATGTATCTATAGGCTAGTTCAAATGTGACAGAGAAAGAAATAATAGTCAGTGATAGAGGAATGGTGAAGGTAAAGTTTAAGGAAGTATACACAGGTTTGATGAATGGCAGCCATGTATATACAGGTGTATACGCAGGTTCAATGTCTTGTATACACCAAAGTTTGATGAAGGAAATCCATGTATACACAGTGCATAAGTAGGTTCATTGAAGCCAATTCATGTATATATGCAGGTTCGATGAAGTGAAGTAGTCTATCCACAAGTTTGGTGAAGAAAATTTGCATATACACCTGGGTATGAAGAAGAAAAGTCACATACTTGTTGGTTCACTAAATTTAACAATACCAAGGGTCTTTACCATGGTATTAGCCCACAATATTGAATGCAGTAGCAATTATTTAATAATGTCCAAGAATGCCATTGGCACTTGTGTGGTGTTGGCTCATGGTATTGGCTAAGGCTCAAACTATATAAGGAGGTGAAGAACAAAGTTCTAAGGGCATGAGTGAGGTTAATGAATGAATACTTTAATCTGAAGTATATTTGCATGGTAAGGGCTATGGTTGGTTGATAGATTTGAAATAATGATGCACCCATGAATACAATGATGGATTGGGATCTCTAGACCTAAAATGACTATGTATTTGCATGATTTATTTATGAGATATTTAGATATGTGGTTTGGCACATGTTTATTGCAGTGAAGGGTACAATCTAAGTAATTTTGAGTTTTGAAGTATTGCACAGTCCTAAATTATTTACAGATCTATACGCGGGTCCAGCATGAGGAAGGCGCATATACCTCTGGGTTCAGTTCTATTGAGTCACATATATATTCAGTAAAAATGTTGAGCTCTATAAGCGAGTTTATTTATGAATAAGTGAGTGATACACAGATATGCCTTATGGAAGGTGCGTATGAACGCCAAGGTTTTGTTGAATAATGATGAAGAAAATATATGATCAGTTTTGTTGTTTTTCTGATGTCTGTCAATGATGTCTTCATGTTTATCTTGGTTTAGTGACAATGTCTGAAGAAGATCTATTTGAACTATGAAGTTGAAATAGGTTTCATGTTGATTGGTTGAAAATATACTTGATGCTGCTAACTATATGAGGGTTCAGAGATCTGTGACCTATCATAATATTTCAAAATATCTCTCTCCAATTATATGAATGATTCATATTAACAGTTTTCAGAACTTATTATATTGAGTTATATACGCATGTTTTTCTACATAAAAGCACATATACATGCAGGTTGCCTTAAGTGAAGTAGCATATACATTTATTTTTGAATGATCAAGGTTGCAGTTGATTTAGTGTGTTGATGTAGTAGTCTGAGCTCATTGTTGATATTCTAGTTACAATGATCTCATTGTTCTGTATGAATTGAGTTGGCGATTGGTTAAGTGACCGTTTTCTTTAGTGGTTGGTTCAGTATTCAAATGATTGGTGATTTTTTGGTTCAATGGTTGCTTTCAAGAATTGAATAGATGTTTTTGGTACAATAATCAGTTTATGTTTTGATATTTTGGCTTAAATTAGTGTAGTGGGTCTAGTTTGAAAATATGATGAAAAGAGGCCTACAAGTTGTGATGTCTTGAAGTGAGTCCATGTAGTGTGAAAATTTATGTGACATAGTCTGTGGTGGTGTTAAGGGTTGGAGCCTTTAGTGACGAAGTCAAAGATTCCTTCTAGTAGGATTTGGTGATCATATCAAGGGGTTGTAGCTCCCTTCCAATAGTGGCTAGTAAACAAGAGCAAGGGGTCGAATCTCCCTTCCAGTGGTGGCTGCTAAACGAGATCAGGGGGTTGGAGCTCCCTTCTAGCAACAATTGGTTTACAAGTGAAGGTAGCAACCTTCTGCAGGTGGGTGCCTACGTTCTCGTGTGATTATGCACCAGTACAATATTGTAAGAAGTTTTTTATATAATAAATATTGAAGACTGAGATGACAATAGCGGTGGTTTTCTCCCACATTGGGTTTCCACTTTAAATCCTAGTGTTCATGTGTGTTGCTTAGGTGTGATGGTTTATTCTATTCTTATTTTACATGTTTATTTCTTAGTAAATATATGATGAATTAAGGATGCATTGTTCTAAGTAAATATATTGAATATTTATCTGATTTATAAGTTCTCTGGGCATACACAAGTTTCCTTAATGAAAGTCATGTACATACACTAGTTGGATTAAGTAAAGTTGTGTATATAAAATAGTGAAGAAAAGTAAAAGTTTCTATGAGCTTTAAATACTGATTCACCCCCCTCTCAGTATTTTTCCCAACCTTGACAACTCTGACCAATTGGAGGGCATTTATGCAAAGAGATGGATATGTGATGCGCTAAGAACCTTCAACATTGAGAAGTTCTATAAAATAATTAGGGGAAGGTAAGACATTAGGGAATTCATCCTAAACTTTGATATGATATTTAGGGTCGACATCCCTGACCATTTGAATCATCCTCATGGTAAAACACTTTAAAATTTTATCAAAGAAGTGGGTGGCCACATTACCTATGAACTAAGGGATAAGAAACCAAAGACATTGGTTGGGGTAGAAGATATAGCAGTGGAAGTCGAAAAAAACTTGTAGATTTCAAAAATGGATGTTGATGAACACCATAAGGCTAAGGTTGAGGTGAAAATGTAAGAAAACAAATATTAACATGAGGAAGCAATTTTAGTGATTCATAAGAAAATGGAAAATATGAATGAGGAAATGAATTCATGAGGTAGGCTCTACATGAACAAACTCACCGCCTTGGAAAGGGACCAAAAATCAAGCTATATTCCAAAAGAGAAGCCTTTCCCTAAGAATAAAAATGGGGATGACAAGCCTAGCTCATCCCTAATCCCCAACACTTTGGCCTCAAAAAATGATGTGGAGAAATATTTATCATCTCACGGTGAAAAAAGTCATGAGGATGAGAGTAAGGATGGAGAAGTCAATGAGAAAGCTAACCTTGTATAATTTTATGTTTTCAATATTTTTCTTGGGGGTTCATACACTCACCATCCCATTAGTGAGGTCACTATTACAGAAGAGAAGAAAGAGTCAATCCTCAACGCTGATGATAGTGTAATATTGAAAGGGGTCCAATATTCAAGGAATGATATAAAAAAACACCCCACAAACTCCAAAGAAACCAAAAAATATGACTCCATTCCCAAGAAAGTCCCTTCCAAATAAAATCTCCCTAAATACCCCCTAAAAAGGATGCTCAAAAGAAAGAAACCATCAAAATGGATAAAACTAAAGAGGCTAGACTTGAAATTGACTTCGTGACTATTGTAGGGAAAATGAATGTTCTTGCTCCATTAAAGGATATTGTGAAACTTCCTTTTCAAAAATGGAAAATCAAGAAATCCTTGGGATGTGAAGAGGAAGAAATAACCAAAGACTTGGAAAAAATTCACCTCGCCAACCTAAACCTAGGACATGAGGCATTCATGCTTACCTTAGCCTTAAATGACCTTCTATTACATAATTATATGTTGGACTCGAGGGCTTATACAAATATCATGACATTAAAATTTATGAAGAAATTGGGTTTATAATCACACGAAGGTATACAAATGTGCATGTTTTTAACACAAAACCTATAGAAGTAGACGGCCTCATAAAATATCTTAGCGTTTACATGGATATGAAACTTGATATATAATTTCTTATCAATCTTGTGGTCATAAATATCCCTGATGTTTGGGGAATGCTATTATCAAGGAAGTGGGGAGCCACTATTGGAGGCCATATCAAAATCGACCTGTCATATGCCACTATTTCACAATCTAATGGAAATTCCTTCATTATTTATAGAGAGGATGCATGACCTACTCATGTGACCAAGACAAGACCAATTACATATCACAAAACACATGAGATAGAAAATCCTTCCTCCATTCTCCCTTCACAAGAGGTCTATATTCTCAAGCAACCAAGTCAAAATGCAAGCATAAAATGGAAACCTAAGAGGGAATATAAGGCTGTGGATGTGGTCTTCGAAGATAAAAATCCCATAATTTTCAAGATTCATGGGAAGATAGGGAATATTTCTACTACAATTTCAAACTTAATGATTAAATTTTGCCACAACCGATCAAGTTAAGTCATATCACCCTTTTCCTTAACACTTGTCATTGTACCATATGCATGCTACAGTAGGATGCATTGCATGATTATTTTCTCATTAGAACTAACATTATATGATATTTTTCATAATAAATTAGTTTCATTTATATTAACTATACATTTTACTTTCTTGTATATATATACATACATACATATATATATATATATATATATATATATATATATATATATATATATATATATATATATATATATATATATATATATATAGATATGTCCTAATACTAAGCATGGGTGATCATAAGACACCACGAAAGAATGTTTCCCAGTGTTATTGGTATTTGATATGTGTAGGTAACAAGTTTTTGGTACCAAGATATTGTTGGTGTTCTCATGAACTCTTGTTTGAGTAACTTCATGCACTTTCCCGAGATCTTATTGATCAGTAGTTGTCATTGATGTCAACCCAAGCAGCACTAGGGGATAACCCAATATTGCATCGGAATTGTGACCTACCAAATTAATATATATTGGGTAAATAATGCTTTTTATGGTTTCTACTTGTCAAGATGTTTCCATTTATATATGGCACGCCATGTAATTCTTCATGGTTTCAGAGATATTCATGTTTGAATTTTGTAACCCCAGTTAGTGGTCTAAAACCCCATGGGGTTGGGGCATGGGTCATTGAAAAGTCACAATTAATATTTTTTATGCTCCTAAAATCCCTCCCACGTTCACTTGTTAAAGCCCCTCTCAACTTAAGCACTCATATAAATTGTGATCTTCATTTCCTCCTTATGCAAGGGATTCGCCCATCTGAAGCAGGTCATTGTGGAATGTTCGCTCTAATTTTTTTTATACGAAGGTTCAAAAGCTCAAAGTATTATGAGGTGAATCAGAAATCTTGAGGAAGCTGCAGTAAAAATTTCTGATCAAGGTGCAAAATATTTTTGGAGATATGATCTGTGGAAGTCAGGGTTTTTGCAGGCTCTTGAAATTCATCTCAAAGAAGTGACCTTCGTAAAATCGTCATAAATCTCTCTCTGAGTATCAGATTTGAATTCCATAAAAAGTGGAAGATAGTACACAGTCTGTAATTTTCACTCTATCAATTTTAGATCCAAATGAAGAAATAGTGACATGTGCCTTGCCGTACAAGTGCGCTATGTTGAAACAGTCCATAATTAGGGCATTGTGAGAGGTTGTGTATAAATCTCTCTTGAAGAATCCAAATTGGGTCAGACCTATGGCATTGGAAAGAAGACTAATAGGACTACTACAGGACCAAAAATCAGATACTGAGGATCTAAAATAACATAGATACACCAGATTCAATGTCGAGCTCCTAGAAGGCAAGAAAACGCTAGATCATGTGTTGTCAAGGGTTGCAAAGGACCAGAATTTCTATGGAAACAAAGCAAAGCAAGGTGTAGCAGAGGGTAGCATGACAAGAGCAACAACCAAGGTTCATAATAGCAGCAAGAATGTCATCATATGAAGTCTTCAAATGGACAACACTGCATACAATCATTGTATTTAGTCATTGTAAATACATTATTGTACAAATTGTACTAGTATCTATATGCCAAGGGATGAAGAGGCAGTGTTGGGAGGTCTAGGATCATCATTAGACGGTTGTGTCAAAGTTGGGGTTATGTTCTAGTATATCTTCTTCTTCTACATCATTCTATATCATTGTAAAGTGGACTATTTTCCCTGGTACAGGAGTCCATTCTTCTTTTATTCTTCTATAGGGTGGTAGGGTGGTGCTAGGGTGAGTTGTATCTCATTGGGTGTTGGGGCATTTTTTTAGTTGACTACTGAAGAATCTCAGGCGTTGGAGCATTCATCTAGTGGGAGTTGGAGAAGAATGCTTTTCTAGATTCTAGGAAGTTGGAGCTTTATTTTCAATTGGAGTTGAATATTAAATAATTATTAGAAAAGCATTAGGTGGTTTTTGTCCCGAAGTGGGTTTCCACCTTAAAAAATGTGTGGATTTGTGTTCCTCTTGTTTGCTGCTATCATTGTACAAACATTGATAATAATTGAAGATTAACTAATGCTCTAATTGTAAGAAATACTGATTCACCCCCCCTCTTAGTATTTCCAACAATTGGTATCAGAGCTTGGTTCCTTCAATAACAGTTTAACAGTTGGAAGGAAGTCATGGATTATACCAAGAATGGTGTACCTCTATTCAATTAAAATAATTGTGCACTCTGGAAAGGAAGAATGGAGGTCTATCTCTTGGCGCAAGGTTATGAAGTATGGGACACCGTTCAAAATGGATTTACATCAACTACGGATGAACAAGGTAAGAAGAATTTGGTAAATGATGCAAAATCAAAGAATATTATTATCAGTGGACTTATTAAATCTGCTTATCATAAGGTGTTGGGTTGTAAAACTTCTAAAAATGTATGGGACAAGCTTGAGAATATATATTCAGGTGACTCAAATGTCAAAGAAGCAAAGCTTCAAATCTATAGAGAAAAATTTGAGCAACTCAGAATGAAAGAAGATTGCAACATTGCTGCATACTTCCAATACGTTGATGAAATAACCAATACTATAGAAGGATTGGGAGAGCTAGTTGATGAGAAGAATATTATAGGGAAGATTCTTAGAATGTTAACAGGGAGATTCAACCCAAAGGTATCAGTCTTAGAATACAGTGAAAATCTGGACAAACTCAGCAAAGAGGAATTACATGGAGTTCTCATAGCATATGAAATGATATTTGATGAAGAAGAGGGTACTTCACATCTAGAAACTACGTTCATTGCTAAGAAAACCAATAAGGATAAACAACCTTCAATTGAAAAGACATGCACCTACAAGTGTGAATGAAGAAGGTCTTTTAGATGAAGAATATGCTTACTTCATGAGAAAACTACAAATTGGTAAGGGACAATTCAAAGGTAAACTTCCATTGATATGTTTCAGCTGTAATGAGGTTGGGCATTTTTCAGTAAAATGTCCAAACAAAAGTAATGACAACTCAAAAAGAAAGAAAGGCTTTAAGAAATTCAGCAAGCAATGATTCAAAAGGAACTTTCTCTCTAAAGAAGATAGCTCATCATCCGATGAAGACAATGATAGTGAAGAAGAAGCCAATGAGAGAGTATTGTTTATGGCCAAGCACACTAAACCCAAGCACAATAAGCAAGAGGTATCAAACAACAAAGAACAAGGATGGACCATAGACGAATTTTATGAGGAAACAATCAAGCTTATAAAATATCTCAAGGTGAAGAACATCCGTTCCAAAACTCTTGAAGAACAAGTTCAAGGTCTCAAAATTGAAGTTGAAGAACACAAATTAATTGAAGAGTCACTTCAAAAGAAGTTGGAAGAAAGCAACCAAGAAAGTGAAGAATTAGAAGCCGAAGTAGTCTCGCTGCGTGAGGAAGTGAAGAAAGGAAAAACTATCCAAAACTATGCCAACAGCTCAAGGGCATTGGAGGAGCTCATCAACAATCAATGATCTTAAAACGACAAAACTGGCATTGGTTACAAAGAAGAAGAAGTAGGACCTTCTACAAAAAAATAGAATGAACCTATGAGATCTGACATGCATGTAGACTTCATTGGACAAGATTCACAAGAACAGCCTTGGAAGACAATTCCTCGACGAAAATTTCCATCCAAGTACCAACATATTTTTTATGGCTACTGTTATTCATGTGAAAAATTTGGTCATAAAGCTATAGAATGTTGCACGTACCCTAGGAATGAATACAATTCCAGGAGATCTGTCAAATATGAGCCTCCCAGGGCTCAGCAAAACATCAATAGATTTGAACATTTAAGAAATAATATTGAATGTTACAAATGTCAAAACTTTGGACACATAGCCAAAGACTATAGACTTGAAAATCCTCCAGAAGAATATTCAAAGCCACAGAATGAACGAACATGGAAGCAGAAGAAGAATGATAATTGCGCTCTCGCTCTCAAGGCTCAAAAGAACAAAGATGTGTGGTATGTTGATAGCAGTTGCTCAATGCATATGACTGGAGATAGAAATAAATTTGTATCTCTGAAAGAGAAGAAGGATGGAACCGTGTCCTTTAGAAATGATGGATCTTCAAATGTTATAGGATCGGGTACTGCCACTCTCGGAAGAAAATATTCTCTAGCCAATAATGTTCTATTGGTTGAAAACATGAATGAAAATCTGCTCAGTGTTGGACAAATGTGTGATCAAGGACACACAATACTATTCAACTCCACGAAATGTGAAATCAGGAAAGGCGTGTATGCTGAAATTGTGGCTACAGCAAGTCGAGCTCCAAATGAAATATATGTTCTGGATGAAGCAACCAATTCATGTCTAATAGCTAAAGAGGATGATACAATAATTGGTAGCAATGATGATCGACTAAGTAAGAATTTTTCTACAAAGGTGCAAAGTGATTTCGAGATGTCTTTAATTGGTGAGCTGAAATACTTCTTAGGGCTTCAAATATCTCAGCAAGAGAAAGGAATATTTATATTTCAAGCCAAGTACATCAAGGAAATGCTCAAGAAATTTAAAATGGAATATTTCAAATCCATCCTTACTCCAATGGTAACAGGTTGCAAATTGAGCATAGATGACCCATCTAAGGATGTGGATCAAAGGTTGTACATATCTATGATTAATAGTCTTCTATATGTAATAGCCTCCCAACCAGACGTTATGCAAGCAGTTGGACAAGTAGCAAGATTCCAAGAAGCACCAAAAGAATCACATATTAAATATTCGCCAGCATTGGAATATGTTCGCCAAAAGCTTGGGATTCTCCCAAGTTCTCTTTAGATTTTCCGTTTTTCAAGATATAAAGTGGGAGTGGAAGTGTGTACAAGTCCACAGGATGGTTGTGTTTCACGAGGAGTTACCCTTTTCCATTGATGTCAAAGGGGGAGAGAATTTTGTAGAAAGAGGTTTCATGATTGCAGAGGGAGTACTTGTGTTGCCATCAATGCCAAAGGGGGAGATTGTTGATCAATGGTTGTCATTGATGTCAAACCAAGTAGCACCAGGGGATAACCCAATATTGCATGGGAATTTTGATCTACCAAATTAATATATTCTAGGTCAATAATGATTTTTATGGTTTCTACTTGTCGATATGTTTCCATTGATATATGGCACACCATGTAATTATTCACGGTTTGAGAGATATTCATGTTTGAAGTTTGTAACCCCAGTTAGTGGTCTAAAACCCCATGGGGTTGGGGCATGGGTCATTGAAAAGTCATAACTAATATTTTTTATGCTCCTAAAATATCTCCCACATTCACTTGTTGGAGCCCCTCTCAACTTAAGCATTCATATAAATTGTGATCTTCATTTCCTCCTTATGCAAGGGATTCGACCATCTCAAACAGGTCATCATGGAATTTTCACTCTAATATTTTTTCTACGAAGGTTTAGAAGCTGAAATTTTTATGAGGAAAAGATGAAATCCTGAGGAAGCTGCAGTAAAAATTTCAGATCAAGGTGAACAATATTTTTGGAGATATGATTTGTGGAAGTCAAGCTTTTTGCAGGCTCCTGAAATTCATCTCAAAGAAGTGACTGTGGTAAAATTGTCATAAATATCTCTCTATGTATCGGATTGAAATTATGTAAAAACTGGAAGATAGTGCACAGTCTCTATTTTTCGCTCGATCAATTTCAGATCAGTCTATATTTTTTCTCTATCAATTTCAAAGAAAAATGAAGAAACAATGACACGTGGAATGGCGTACAAGTGCGCTCTACTGAAACAGTCCATAATTAGGGCATTGTGAGAGATTGGGCATAAATATCTCTTGAAGAATCCAAATTGGTTCAAACCTGTGACATTGGAACACCAGATTCAATATCGAGCTCCCAGAAGGCAAGAAAATGCTAGATCATGTGTTGCCAAGGGTTGCAAAGGTCTAGAATTTCTATGGCAGCAAAGCAAAGCAAGTTGAAGTAGAGGGTAGCATGACAAGAGAAACAACCAAGGTGCATAACAACAGCAAGAACTTCATCATATGAAGTCTTCAAATGGGCAGCACCACATACAATCATTGTAAAGGTATAATTGTATTTAGTCATTGTAAATACATTATTGTACAAATTGTACTAGTATCTATCTTCCAAGGGTTGAAGAGGCAGTGTTGGGAGGTCTAGGATCATCATTAGGTGGTTGTGTCAAAATTGGGGTTCTGGTCTAGTATATCTTCTTCTTCTACATCATTCTATATCATTGTAAAGTGTACCATTTTCCCTGGTACGGGAGTCCATTCTTCTTTTATTCTTCTATAGGGTGGTAGGGGGGTGCTAGGGTGAGTTGTAGCTCATTAGGTGTTGGGGTATCCATTCAGTTAACTACTGAAGAATCTAGGGCGTTTGAGCGTCCATCCAATGGGAGCTGGAGAAGAATGCTTTCCTAGATTCTAGGATGTTGGAGCTTTATTTTCAATTGGAGTTGAATATTAAAGAATTATTAGAAAAGCATTAGGTGGTTTTTGTCCCGGAGTGGGTTTCCAACTTAAAAACTGAGTGCATTTTTGTTCCTCTTGTTTGTTTCTATCATTGTACAAACACTGATAATAATTGAAGATTAACTAATGCTCTAATTGTAAGAAATACTGATTCACCCCCCCTCTCAGTATTTCCAACAGATATCATGGCCCAATTAGAGCCATGTTTTACCCACCACCCATGGGTAGTGTATATAAGCTAATAATTTCTCCTATATGGTCCTCAGGCGGCATCTAGGAACCCCTTGCGGCCAACAGATATATTAAGTGCCATTTTCTTTGCCACCTGATTCAATCTGTTGTCCCTTGACCACTTGTCATGATTGTATGTTTGAAGGTGGGCCTCCTCGCCCCAAATGTATGGCCTCTCATTAGAATAGTTGATTAATTTTACTTATAATGGAAACTTTTGGACATGGATATGTAGGAGTATTCAACTGAAAGAGTGGGTTAGGTTTGTATTCTTGTTTCCACTACCCAATTTCATGGTTACCCTTGTGTCATAATCCTGTGGGATCTCCTTTACTGACCATTAGCTTTAAGGTTGTCACTCCATGGGAAATACATATTTTGGTTGCATGGTCCTTCTTCCCAACACCACGTACATCACTCCCCTTCCATTCATTTTAGCACCATTCATATCTTTTCCTATCTAGGTCCATAAAAGGTTGGCCTCCCCGTCCCCTTCTCCACACCTTGACTTCGGCCAAGAATAATGACCCAAAGGTTCATGTGGCTAAAATGAAAAGAAAAATATAATTTGGCCACTCTTAAGAGGAATTTTTCCACAAAGTGAAAAAAATGGCGAGGACACACAAATTTAGCACGTGGGAAAAATCTAAACGTGAGCTCTACCCCTTATCCATGGACATTACCCTGGTACCTATGGGCCCTATATTATCCCCCTCGATCATTATGGAACCCATGATTGTTCCAACTCCTGTGGGCAATGAAATTCACCACCTTAAGGGGGCATCCACTGCTACATATTACATATCATGCTCTCAACCCATAGAGCCTCAAGTAGTTATGAATAAAAATCAATCAAAGTAAAAAGGCATATGAAGAAGCGTGGAAAAAAAAAGGTCAGCGTAACTCATGTACCATGATTCACTCCTTCCTTCACTCACATACCCAGTTGTGGTATACTCTTATTATAGCTATTCTTGTACCATGGAATGTGTTCTGGATGATTCCCCTAATTCTCACTCTAGTCCATTACTATATCATTAGCCACCTATCACTTTATTGACGTACCATCAACATATCACCCCTTTTAAAGATTGAAAGCACCTAATAGAGTCATTTATTAGCCCGCTTATTGAGCTTGGATACATTTTCACATGCGAAAGCCCGCTATGGAATGGAATTCCACCATGAAGTCCCCATTGGTTCCATGAATTGTGAGCTCTTTTCCATTATTATTCTAATGATTTTTTGTATTACTGTGCAAGGGGATGCATTGGATCTTACGTAGGATTGCAGGTGGGTCTCCATTTGGGGCTTGATCTCCCTATATGACGTATTAGCCCTACAGAGGTCCAAATTGACACTTGTAGGGTGAGCATTGAGATCCATGGGTCTCCATCATAGAAAATATTACTTCATACATCCCCAGAACCACTCATTGATCTCTCGTGTTCCACCTTTTCTATGAGGATGATGCACCTAGTTCACCATGCCCAGTCGGCTCCAGACTTGCACCATACACTTGGCAGATGTTCCAGTGTCCAAAGGACGTCTCCTGATATAGAGGAAGGGCTTATATCATCATCCTATCTGTTAAAGATAGTATGCAAGCATTCTCGATACACTTGGATAACCATGAGGATGTCCTTGTGCCCCCACACCCACTTGGCAGCATAACAAATTATTGCTTGGAAAACAAGGGGACAACCCCTTTTACACTATTTTTGGAGTCCATTTATACATCATGGTGCCCCTTTGACTTCATTAGGCCTCCTAAAAGGCATAACGACTCACTTTATTGATCATTGGACCCTCTTGAGAGGTGTATTTTTATGTTGTAGAACTATTTGGTGGGATTCTCACTAAAAATATTTTTAGTGTGAACATTATTGTATTTTGGGGGAATTATTGTTTTAAATTAGGTCTTTCAAATCCCAAGGATTGTGTAAATATAAGAGATGAATTCTCTCTCATTTATCATCGCTTGGATTAGGTTATTAGCTTTCGTGATATTTTTTCTATCCATTTTGGAGGATGAGTTTGGATGATATGGATTATCTTTTATGTTTGGATCTCCCTCTCTTGTCTTCAATCTCAATTGTTGGCATAATTCGGTGATTTGATATACTCTTTTATGCTTGTAAGTGCTATTTTCATGCTTATTATTGTTATCTACTTTTGTCAGATGAATGTTGTTGGGGTTTTCACTATATAAGTATGAAATTTACTACTTTTCTATACGAATTGGTGGAAATTTTGATCTTTTATAACATTTCATCATATCATGGGCCATGTATGAATGGTTAAATGTTCCTAGAGATGATTTATGTTAAATGCATCAAGATAACTCGTAAATTATTGAAAATTGAATTATAAAATCTTTGAAGAAGTTGTTGTCATGCCCTGATGCCATGCGAAGTTGTTTGAAGGCCTCCTTGATTGGGTGAAATCTTTCCAAACAATAAATTCTCTTTGAAACCATCTCTCCCAATTGACAAGGGACTAATCCTCCATAGGTGCTCACTTTCAAAGTTTATTTCTCTCACCTCTCCAAATTATAGGCCTAACCTTAGTAGGTCACCTAAGGAACCACATATATTTCATTGTAGCCATCTAAACTCGTTGATTTTATGTCCACTACTGCATTGGGAATTTCTATAGAGGTGCTCCAAATTTCAAGAATTTCTGACCGTTGAATCCTGAGATATAGCAATCCCTGGATGCAAGACCAACTCTTTCCTTAGGCTAATTTTTGGTTAGTGTCCTCATTGAGATCATTTCACTTTATTTTAAGAATATTTATTAATTTTTCCTCTTCTCTTCCATAATTAGGTCAATCTCCTCCTTAGTTGATAAATTCCATACCCTTGACCTAGTTTAGGATTTTCTTGGCCTCATGTGGTTCTGCAACATATTAACGACAATTTCACAAATATCACATAAAAGCCAAGTGTCCATAAATATATATAGGTGTATGGACCATATTGACAAATAATACTCTAAAAATATAGCCCTAATGATCCTCTTGGCCCTTCCTATAGATCTCATCACCTTGCCTCTAAAGAAAGAAAACTATTTAATTAAGTCTCTCTTGTGAATAGTCTTAGGAATCATCTCCTTATATTATCATTCACCATATATTCTAGTGATTCCATCATATTGGATCTCATCCCTTCGGTGAAATTCCATAAATAGTAGGGATCCTTAGCTAAGAGGATAGTGGGTTATCGCTCCATTATTTCCCTTCACCTAGTAGTTTCCCTATAGGATGCCCTCCTACAACCCCTGCTAGTTTGAGTAGTAACATTCATCATATCTACATGAAATGAATATTTTGATTTTAAAATTTTTAGGGCCATAAATTTTTCATATTAACAATATCTCATTATAGATTACTAAATGTGAAAAATATTTTGTACATTATATGAAAAGAAATCATCCATCACAAGTGTTAGGCCAAGCATTGGTAGCTCCATATATAGTTTGTATTCCATCAATAAAGATCATTATTATATAGAAGGGGAGAAATATCCTCGTAATTCATATTTTAGTGTCTCTTCATCTTCTTTATTCTCATATTTACAATATTTACCTAATCCCCAAATATTAGGTGTCAACATTCCCCCCATAATTTGAAGGGTTATTTTTGAGTCCAAGCATCATTCAAAATATTTCAAAATTTTCTCTTCCTAATGCTTTGGTGAATATGTCTGCAATCTTCTCATTTGTGGAACAATAAGATATGTGAATAGTATTGGCCTCAACATGATTTCAAATCAAATTATACTTTTTATTTATATTCTTGGTTCAATAATGAAACTTTTGATTCTTGTCCAATTTTATTGAAGAAGTATTTTCAGTTAGAAGAGGAGTAGAATGCACTTATATATCCTACAAATATTCAATAATTTTCCCGAGCCACACAATTTCCTTCATTTATTTTTAATATAAAACATATTATGCCTCTGTTGTAGAATATTTTGGGACTAAGTATTTCTGTGACCTCCAAGATATAGCTCTCGATCTGAGAATCACAACATAACCTGAAGTAGATACTCAATTTTCCTTATCTCCATCAAAATCTAAATCAGAGTATCCAATCAACACAGAGTCATCTACTTGTGTATACTTGACTTCAATGTCTTCAATTCCATTCAAGTTTTATAGAACTCTTTTTTCAGTAGGCCAATGACTCTCATAAGGATTTTGCATAAACTTGGAGAGGATTCTATCAATTAATCAAATGTCTAGTCTGGTAGTTAACACTTCTTGCGACTTGTCTATACTTAGTTTCATCCTCCAATTCAATTCCTTTTTTGGATGTAAGCTATAAATTTTGTTCCATTGGAGTTTTCAAATGATTTCATTCAGCCATGCTAAAAAATTTCAACATATATCCAATGTAATTCTTTGGAGAGAGTAATATAACATTATAATGTTGGATTACTTTAATACACATATACTAGTGAACATATCCCAAATCTGTAATCTCAAAACCTTTCATCAATTATTTCTTTAAGGATGAAATGTAATTTTCATTGTTCCGTGACACTAGTAGATCATATTCACACACCATAAGGTATAAAATATTTTTTCCAACTTTCTTAACAAAGAAAGTTGCATCATAAATATCATATTATTTGAAATTTAGTTTCACAATATGCTCAGTCAATTTATCGTACTAGGCTCATGGTCCCTATTTGAGGTCAAATAAGGATTTTATAAGCTTACATACATTATGTTAATTTATAATCTTAGCGACAAATTCCAACCATGGGATAAGATTCCTCTTTTCGATAGGACCAATTTTGACTATTTTATTGCTCAATTTGAACAAGGGAAAGTGTAATTTTCAATTAATCTCCACATGTGCATATTTGATTAGGTCATCCCTAAAGAAACTTGGACAACCTTGGAAGGATATAAATATAAGTGACCTCAACCTCATTTTCCCATCATCATTATGATCATTCTTCATATATCTTTGGTTTGGTTTGAATAGGTCTGATATGGCTCGTGGAAAGTTTGCTCACATATGTCTGATATCACAATGTCTCAAGCTCATGCATGTGTTAGGGTTTTGGTTTCAAACCACATATATGACATGGGAATTTTTTGGTCACAACTATAGGCATGTAAGCCTTTGTGTGTTTGAAGGGGTTCATTCACACAGATGACTCTGTGTCCATGCGTTTGGGACCTAGGGTTTGTTTTTTAGTTGAATGAATTTTTTGTGAGTTGACTGTAGTGTTTTACAGATGACCGTAGGCAGTGCCCAGTTGAATGCAGGCATATAAAATAGGGTTATTGCTATTATATTTTTTGGGTTCATGTTATGGATGTTTACTAGTTTATTTTTTTGTACATTTTATCATTAAAGAAATGAATCATTGTACTCTCTTTTGCTGAGTCATTAAATGACACACTAATAAGAAGAATAATTTGAAATGGTTTTCCCCATAGTGGGTTTTTCCTTTGTTTACGACCAATCCTGGTGTCTCTCTGTGTGAATTATTTTCTTCTATTTTTCCTTATTGTTCCACTGCATTGATGATGATCCTTTTATTTCTATATTATTTCATGTTTCCGAATAATTATGAAAATATGAACAATGTTATGATGTCTTGGGTTGAATTTAATATGGAAATAATGAAATTCAATTATCAAAGAAAAGAAAAATATATCCCTAAGAAAAATTTAACATGGTATTAGAGTTTGGTTGAAGAAAATCCATTGAATATTACCCCTATGAATCCACCCTTAATGGAAGCAAGAGAATATGGAGGAGACATAAAAGAAAACTAGTGTTAGAAGGAAACCCTAGAAAATTTGTGTATTAGGGTTTGATGGATATTATGAGGTTTAGATTTGACAGAGACCATGGTTTATGGAAAATATTTGAAATATTCAATTTAGAAACCCGTTAATGATCAATGTGAAGATTTTGAAGAACTCGTGATGTATTTGATGTACCACTAGATTGGATAATCTTAATTAGGCCTTGTTTATTGATGAAGTTATTGAATATATTGAAGGAAAAAATGTTATATAGTCAATGGATAGTCATGACACTTTGAGGATGGTTCAAGAGGGATATGATCTCCTCTCGTTAAAAGATATGTAACTTTTAAATTTATGTTACCTCTTTGAGATTATATTCCTTTTTGGGTTTATCACTTTTATTATTACTTATACTTCTTGCATGTATATGCGACTATTTGGATACTTCTATCCTATTGATGAGATTTGATAATAGTATCCTTCTTGAGGATCATATAAGGTGCAAGAAAATATGGCTAGAGCAGAAAGAGAGGGGTTAGTGCTGGAAAGGAGGCACCTGATGAAAATTTGACAAAGTGCTCTAGTTGCCAATAAAAAGGTGCACATGTATCTAAACACTACAAGGTATGTATGGTGTATTTTTTCAATGTTATGTTTCAACTGCAATATTGGATGGCAAGGTAAGCCCTAAGGTATGATGGGAATATCGCCTTCATGAATGATTCGTATTTCTGAAAGTTTGATTAATGGTACTCGTGATAAGATGGTGTGCTTGGTATTTGAAAAGTATATTACATTCTATTAATTCATGGTAAATTCATTTAGAGGAATTTATTTTTTATTTTTTATATACTTGCTATTTGGAAAATCATATCACATCTTAGACATGATGGATTTCATAAGAATTTTAGATTATTTTTTGTGATATGTGGTATCTTGATTCGCTTATCAATTATTGTGATCATCATGATAACTATGATGATACTAGTGTAACAATAAGATTGAAATTTAAGATATTATTTTTTTCCTTGGTTAGCTTAATAATTATGACATATGGAAAAATTGGATGCCCTGAATTGATGATTAAAAAGAAATAAGTTATAATATTTGAATTATGATGATACACCTGTCAGCTGACCTAATCACATGAATCCAACTTTTGATGAAAATTTGATGTCACATTATGTTAATGGTGTTGGAAGGCCCCAAAAATTGTAGGGGGTCTCCCTAATGTGAAGTCCTAATTATACCCCACACCATTTGGAGTAGGAGCCCCAACCATAATACAACCAATTGTCGAAGTGGTGGGAATTAAGAGTATGTCTTGGCTGTAATAACTGCATAGAATGATGTATACATAACTTTGGTGGAAACAAGTGTTAGAACTTTGTGAACTGTCAATTGTAATTCATTAGAATCTCTATTACATCGAAGGGAAATAGAGTGGGTTGCTTAGAATCATTTAATAATACTCAGCTTAAAAGGGACACAAGAGAAGTAATAGAATCATAAGTCAACCTAATAAATATTTCACAAGAAAACCATGATTGAAATAACATAAAAACACATCTTCATCAAGGTTCACACTAAGGAAAAACAAATAGTACATAAGCATTAGCATAAATGAAGTAAAAAATATCACAAATATAACAAGAATAGTATTACTACATCCATGACATATGCATGAACATGTGTTGGCTTTGTGCTTTATTAAAGTGAAAGTTCCAAACATACATATAAAATTGAAAAAAAATTGGCCCGAATAATGGAACATGAATTCAACACTTTCTTCTCCAAATAAATCTAATCCTTCTATGCTAAAGGAGAAGCCAAGGCTCTTGACAATACTACCAAGATTTCGATCCTAAGCCAAAATACCAGCCAAAAATCACCTTAGATGAGTTATGAGGGTATATTTATAACATATGAGATGAATGTTCATCTTCCTTTGTGAATCTTTGACTTCCCTTGTGACTCTTGGACTTTTACATAATCACCTTTCATATTCAAAAATTGACACTTGGACCTGCACTTACAAAAATATTTTAAATTAAAATATTACAAATACCTATATAGGACGAAATTCGGTAGATTCAACTAAAAACAATCCTAATAAAGGAAACAACATGTCAATATTGAGTTTGGGGAAACCCTAGCTCAACCACTTCAACTTCTGTCTCTTT
Organism: Pinus albicaulis; assembly: GCA_034641835.2. Taxonomy (NCBI): domain Eukaryota; kingdom Viridiplantae; phylum Streptophyta; class Pinopsida; order Pinales; family Pinaceae; genus Pinus; species Pinus albicaulis. Next base: position 1,804,291,908 of record CM076578.1, on the reverse strand, counting down.
CATCACATACTGACACCAAGGTCTATATTGTGTGATGATTCCCTCGAAATTTGTGATGGGATTATTTTGGAAGCGGAATATAGCCTTCATTGCATCTGGGTACACAGCCTTGGAGCCAATTTGTGTTTATTTCTTCAACAAGAACATCATGGTGTTGATCTTTGCAAGGCCACCAATATAATTTTGCATATCATGTATGTTAACCTCCAAATTACCCTTAGTATCAATTTTCCTAAATTGTTCCAAGTATTCACCAACTTCCTTACTCATCTTGCGTCTGCCATTAGCTTTGGTGAGGGTGTCAATTGAAGGGATATTGTATGACTTCACCATGAAATCCACACTATTATAAATCCATAAATATGAGTATTGAATTTGGTTGATGAAAGTTTTGAGATGTTTGTTTCTATGAATACGCATCTTAACTTTGGTTTTCTCCAACTCAGCTTGTTGCCTTGTCTTATTTACCAACTCATGAAGTGGACCTCTATACTAAATTCCCCACTCATGAAAAAAAATGATAGTTGCATGAAAAACCTTGAGAGTTTTAGCAATCTCTCTAGATTTGTGTTGCATTTTGTGGAAGCAGACAACTTATTTGTGCACATTGACTAACTCTGCATAGAGATTCCTAATGGTTTCTCCTAATGTCAATACTTCACCGAGTATGGCTACTTTAAGTTCTTATAGATACACCTATGTGGGAGATGCTTTCTGAACCTCTCCCTGGACTTGTTCAATACATTGCCTAGAAGCGTCTAAGTTCTTCACCATTTTTATGTTCTTGACCTTCAAATATTATGGGTTTGACTTGGAGGCTCACGTTAAGGGCAAGTTTGTTGCAACAAGAGCTTCTAGATTATTTCTAGTATCCATAACGATCATCTTTTCCTTAATAAAATTAGGATGTGTGAGTTCATGTGGCCATTGTTTCTTTCTTTCCTTTACAATCATCTTCTACAACTCATCAAAAGTTAAACTACACATGTCCATCACTCGGCCTTCATCAAGAGCAGAATTTTCCTCTTCCTCACATGGAGCTTTCCATTTTGTATGTGGAGGGGGAGACTGAGTGGTGATATGATGTGTTAAAGGCATGATATCAACATCCTATTTTTTCTTCTCTGGCTCTAATTCCATGTCTTGGAGTACTATCAAATATTCAATTTCATGGGCAAGTTTTTTATCTTGTAGCTGCTTTCTTTCATCCTCAAGTAGTTGATTATGTTCTTCTTCTTTGTGTTGCTTTAATGTTGTTTTTCCTCTTCTTTTATCCTTAATTTATTTTCTTTTCTCCATCTCCTTTTTTTCTTACTTCTGTTCTTGTTCCTCCTTCATTAATTCATCCTCTTACTTCTTTTGATTCCTCCTTCTTTCCGTTTGTATATCCACTTTCAGGATAATTGGATCTGCTTTGTAATTTCCGCTCTGCTCTTCTACCAAACTATGCACAACCTTCCTCTTTGCAGTTTCATATCTAGGTTCTTCCTTTATGATGGTTTTTCTTCCATAGTGGCTTATCATCGAGGAGTGACCTGTCTTGTACCTAAAATATGACTGGTGCATGAGGCTTATATTAATTAGATAAGGTATTGATCTTTTACTCCTCCGGTATGGAATAAGTCCTACCTGGAAAACTGAAATATATATTCACACATAGTTTCTTGAAAACACTCCATAGATCATGCATGTTGTAATCCATAAGAATAAACCTACATTTCTGTAAATAGTTTCCCTCGGTCTCTACAACCTTCATATTATTAATCTCATAAGATCCAATCTGCAAAGGAAGAGTGGGTGAAGGAACTTTCTTCTTCCTTTGCAAGACTTTTGATAAACATGTGTAAAGATGATAATCTACTTCCTACATGAAGAATTTGTCGATGCATACCTTGATAGTAGATGTGAATACTTCTAACCACCAAACACCCTAAGTTATGTGTCATCCTGTGAATCAAACCAATTGACAAGTTTTTCTACTGCTTCCATTGGTTCACGCGACATGCAAGGTGGTTCTTCCTCAAAGATCATCTGATACAACACTATGAGGAAGTTAGCAATCAACTTCTCCATGACTAATTTGTACCTACACTCTTAAATTAACTTGCAGTAAATATGCATAACAAGATCCTTTGGTTTCCATGTCCAACTCATGCCAGGAAAATAATTTTGAGCGCATCTCGCATCTCGTAAATAAGAAGACATATAGAACCTATATTTCTTACCATTAGGAGGTTTATTATCGTTAGTCCCACGGATGTATAATTGTTGGGCTAACGAATCTGACCAGTTTAATTCTTCCCCTTCATTCACAATTTGATGCAAAAAACATGCCCAACCTTTTAGAAAGGTTTTAATACTCCTTTGACTATAGATATGGTAGCATATAACTATCAAGTACTGGAATGATTTTCTGAGATATTTTATCTTATAAGTGTTTTGGTTGTCTGGAAGAATTTGGATGGATGTTTCACCCAAATTTTGATGACATAATTAGTGTTTATGTAGTTGGTAACTACATAAAAGTGAGAATCCATGTAAGCTTCTAGAAAGGGAAAAATATACTTCAACTGAAAATCATGTGCCCTGAATGAGGAAAGCCTTTTTCAATTGATACTACTTAGGATCATGCTTTTTCATCTATGTGTGGAAGGATCCTTTTCATAATGTCTTCACAAGGAAATATTAGAAACTAGCATGCAATCTTATTCAATCCTTACTTCTGGACATTGATATAAAATTTTATATCTTCTAGAAATGCTTTGTAACTGGCTGTTGAGAATGCATCGTTTACTATGTGCCATCTTACATGTGACTCTCTCTTAATTTAGAGTTGAGTGTCCGATATAACTGGCAAGGTGACAGGGGTAATCTCAACTACTTCACTAGTGATGCTCTCAGTGGTGTCTTTTGAAGCAAATCTCTTTTGTGGCATGATAACAACAAATGATAAGAGACATATAAGATAAAAAAATTATAGTACATGTATGATAAGATGCACTCATGGTGAATACAAATTAGTTCAAGAAAACCAGTTCATTCATCAAGATCAGAACAAAAAATTAGTAACCATATGTGGGCATTACACAATTTTTAGGACAATGGAGATAGTCTCTCGCTCATGACCTATGAATCACATAGTCTCAACAAGAAAGAAGTGAGCTAGAGTCTTTATACCATGCAATTTATAGTCTTAGCTAGGAAGCATAATGGAAGATACTATGCATTACAAAATATCAGTGGTTAGGGTTCAATATTGAGGCCTCAAACTGTGCAATTTGTAGTTGGGAAAGGCAGTGATTGCACATTGCACAATCTAATAGGAAAATCACAAATTTTCTACCTTGAGAGTCTAAATTGCACAATTCTTAGCAGATTTTTTTGGCCAATATTACAGAGATCTGCTTGAGATTGAGAGAGAAAAGTATCATAATTGAGTGTTCAGGTAGGAAGGAATGTATATTGGGCTGAGGGGAAGTTATATTAATGAAAAATAACCATCATAAAGTTTTAAACAAGCATGAAAAAGGAAAAATGAACATGCATAAAGTGATCAAGTAGTGAAGAATGCTAGTAGGAAAAAAGAAATAAGTTGATGTGACACTTAGAAAATGTGAACAGGAGACAAAACAACCAATTGTACAAGCTATTAATAGTTAAAACTCCAACTTCCGTTAAAAGAAACAAGCATAATATCACTCATAGAAAAAAAGGCAACAAAAGCAATAGAAAAGGTGAAAAAAAACAACGCATGCTAAGATTACCTAGAAAGGCATAGAAAACTAAGATGAAAATTCCATGATCTAATTGGGAAGGCCAGAGGTCCAAGATTGAATGTGAAAATGAGCTTTAGGGGTGTATCTTAAATAGATCTAGTTGGATTATGGTTTATGATGTGCATGCCTAAAATCAAGGAAAACAAGCCACTTGTTTTAAGATAAAAATTAGAAACTTAGTGACACTTTTTATATATTAATTAGGAATATACATTTTCTAGGGATGAAAACTCTACTTTTCTATGAATCTTCCCATTCACACTAGTAGAAAGGAATGCATAATTTCTAGCAATAAGGGATTGCATAGTTCACTTCCTTATTGAATTGCGATGTTTCTAGCTGAAGGAATAGGCTTAGAACAATTTATATTATCAAGGGGTGATTGTCTTAAAAGATTATGTAGTTATGATCCTCAAGGGCTAACAAAATTTCCAGAGATAGATTATTGTGCAGTTACAAGAGGGAATACTGAAAATTAATGTGAGATCGGAGGAGGAGGTGTCTTGTGTTAGAGAATACCCAGTTAATATTAAAACAACACATCACAAGAACTACATGGAAATATGAGTATTCAAAATTAGAAAAAATACTTGAAGACATTGAAATATGGGTCCTTATGGACAAAATTTAGTCACAAAAATCAATGCATGGGAAAAATTTTGAAGGGGGATTGTAGAGACTACAACAGTTGGCAACACACTAGTAGAACTCCATCTATTTGAATGGACCTCAAGTTTGTGAACTAGGTCTAACTCTCCAGGAAGTATTTTTTCATTTCATTCATTACCATATCTTCTTTACTTTACTTGAGTTAGGATAAATTCCTTAACTTTCTCTTCATTGGTGGCACACTAAGGAAAGAAAGTCAAATTTAGTTGTTTCTATTGGGGATGAGGATTATATAATTACACAAGTGGGAAAGTATTATCAAAGTAATGGTTTTCGTCTCTAGTTTTTCTCTACCATGAGAAGGACTGGATAGTACCCAGGTGGAGTCACTTTAGGAACACAAATAATTCTCTGCTTCCAGTGAGCCTAAACAATACCCCGACGAAGTTTATTGCTTCACCTCCCTATGCAAGAATAATTTATCTTCTTTCACCCTTTATACATTATTTATTTTATTTTATATAATTGTGCAACTGTAACACCCCTCGTGAAAATTCCATTTAATAAAAGTGAATAAAGGAAAAAATAATAACCATGGTCAATGGGACACTTATTCCAATCTCAGTCTTGGGAAAAACATTCTAGTGGGTGTTCATTTTGGTTATTATGGCTAAACTAAATTGGAAAAGGAAATCGAAAAGGCTTTGGAAAGCAATGAGGCATTAATTGGCATTTTATTTATGAAAATGATGGAAAATAGGAGAAATGGAAGGTGAAATGTCATAGGTTGCCTGTGAGGAGGAAAGTGAAGAAAAGTAACGGAAAATGAATAAAATAGAGGCCTCATTTATTAAAAGGCTTCCAAGGATTAGTTGGCAAGAATTCTCTACCTTTTTTCAGTGCATTTTTAGAGCTCTCTCATTATTATATCTCTCTCCCTCATACTCTTGAATATTTATAGTTTTCTTGGAGCACTCTTGGAGAGTGTTGATACTTGGTGATTTGGAGCAAGAAGGAAATGGAAGAGTAGGAAAGTGCAATAGGACTTCGAGATCAGAATCTACAAAAGGTTCTTAGTTAAGGTGCCGAGTTGCATGTATGATTTTCTCACTAGGTTTGGCATGCGTGGTGTATGCATGTGGATTTGTCTAGCATTTAGATTCCCTCAGTTGGTTCTCATGATTCCTTTAGCTATGGGTTGATTTGTTAGTTCCTTGAAGCCTTGGTTGGACAAACGTTCTAGAAGGCCATCAGAGTATTATGCTTTGAGTTATTAGTCCTAGAAGCCTTGGTTGGACAGACACTCTGGAATTCCTAGCTGGGTTGAGCTACTAGTCCCGGAAGCCCTGATTGGACAAATGCTCTAGAAGACCTGTAACAGTTGGAGTTAAGTTACTAATCCTGGAAGCCCTGGTTAGAACAAACACTCTTGAGCCATGGAGAAGCTTGGATGAAGACCTATACATCATGGTTGTGATGTCCAACTATGAGGTTGAATCACTAGTTGAGGGTTAAAGTGGTTGGGCCTCTGGAAGGCGTGGATTGATTGTGATTTATGTGTTTGATGAGATCCATTATTCATGCTTGTAATATGGCACATGTGTGATTGGTTGAAGAGAAATTTGGCTCAACCAATCAATACTTGGGTGGAACATGGACGTCCCATCTCTAGTTGGTTTTTAAATTCATTAATGAAGAGCTCATTCCTTTGTTGTTTGGTAAGAAAATATATCAGTTTCTATGTGGATTATATTGTTTTTGTATCCACGGTATTTCTTTTTTTATTGTGTTGCTTATAAGCATGCATTTGATTAGTGATGATGCATGGTTCTATCTATTTTTTTACTTGTAAATCAATGCACAATGTATATATGGAGAATTATATTGTATTGCAGCTAATGATGTAAGGGAGAAATTCTTCTTAGTGATTCTCAGACAAGTATGAGACCCCTATGTTTAAATATTATTTTTACACATGTAGATTCAACGTTTGTGACATGTTTGAGAAAATTCCTATCATGGCTAGGAGGGGTCAAGATGAGTTCTTATTGATGTGATTGATTATGTATCATTTTTGTATTGTTATTTAATATCCCTTAAGTTTTCATGAATTTCTGGGAAGTAACCCAGGCTCTGGGCCTAAAAAGGTGGCTCAAATTCTGCAGATGCAAGCACATAACTGAGTTTTTGGGGCCCTGTCCACTAACATGCAGTGTTGTTCCAGCGGTTATATACTCCTAGCCCCTAAAATTCAGTTTTAAGCCCATGACTCTGGCTCAAAGGGGGTAAAAAGGTTAGTTTAACGTAGGGGTAAGAGGCTTGAATGGTTGGGTTACCTCCTGGGGCTATTATGGTTGGTGTACAAGGTTTGTAGGTTGTGTTTTCTATCAATTCCACTTCCTTAAGGTCACATAAGAGGTTGAATCTCATTATAGTAGCATCTCTTCACATTTTTACCCTAGTTGGCCAATTATTTAGTTAGATGTGGGAGGAGGGTGCTATAGAGTGTTATCAAAGCATGGTTGCCCTCTCCTTGGGCGGCATTTGGTTTTTGTTCTCCTTGGTTGCTGTTTATTACTTTTTCTCTTTGTGCGATATCTCATACCACTGAGTGATATCAGAACATGTTTCAAGGCTACTTGATGGACAGTGTGTTGATCATAAATTTATATTGGTTTCATATGTGTTTAGTATGCTTTTGGTATATATGTGCTTGTTTAATATGTGTTGTGTTTTCTATGGTAGAAATGGTGTCTCCATGGAAGTGTTGATGGTTTTGTTGTCGACATGTTGTCATGAGTGTATCACTGGTTATGTGTTGCTCATTCTTGTTTATTATTTCATGCATGATTGCTTACATATTCTTACATATTGTACACAAATTTATCGGTTATGCTAGGGTTACATATTGGTCATGCTTCGATGTTATCCATGTATGCTTGCTTGTGCTATGTCATATGTTGAACATGAATTGGTCATTCATGATTGGTTATACATGTCAAGTGGGTGCATGTGGTCAAGTTTTCATTTATTTAATTGAGGTTGTTGTGCAGACATTCATTTTATGCCATTGGTCATCATGATGATATTGGTATGTTATGTTGCTAATGTGTTGGCTGAGATAGATCAGGAGATGCATATCATTAAAGTGATGTTGCAACAATGAACTTTGGGGTAAGAGCAGACTGTCGTACAACTTTGTATGTTTGGCATGCAGGTATGTGATTCATGGTTGTTGTAAGCATTGTGGCTACTTATATGTTGTTCATTCTATTATTGTCATGGTTATATATGTGATAAATGCTAGTTGATCAATGTATTCATATGCATTATGGACATGTGTCTGTCTTTCATCCTATTGACGTTATTGTTGGGTGTGGAGCCTGATTATCTTGTTTACTTTGTATCATAGTGTTGGACCCCTGTACCTCAGTGGGGCGGCAACTCCGCCCATAATTAAACATTGTCTGGGGGGTCCTGGGGGGGTGGGGAGGCTATGAATTTATGGAGCCCCCCCCCTTGGTGGGGGGTTTCAGGGGTGGCACCCCTGAAGCTAAAAACAGATGTAAAATTTCCTTGTAAAAGTATAGTAATTTCTAGTCAATCTGGGTCATTCATTACGCGGATGATCTGACGGTAGAAGTCATGTTTAGTTTATAGATTTTTGCACTAGAAGGCAACCCCTCGCTTGTATGAGGGAATTTTATTGCGACTATGTATTGTATGTGTATTATTAGAGCGAGAAATAGATAGGGAGAGTGGGAGAGAGAACAGAGGATATTATAGCGGATCTGATGTAGGGTGTGTCTCTTCATTTTGCTGGATAATAGAAAGGAAGGACTGGCTATTTAGGTGGACGTAGCCCAAACTGGGTGAACCACGTATATGTGTGTCTCTTTGGTTTTTTTTGTTTTGTGTGCTTGTGTTTTCTACATATTTTATGTGTTGCATTGCTCTGTAATATACAATTATGGTTACATGCATGATAGAATTTAGTTAGCTAGTGTGACCATATGTACATGTGTTGGTTAGTCAGACATGGTATTAACTTGATGACTATGTTATTTGTTGTTTTTGAGCATGTTATATGTTAGCTTGATTTTTTTCTATATTAGCTAACTTGATGATTAGGGTTATAACATTAATATCTTGATGCTATATGTATCATGCTAAATTGGAATGGCCGATGTAGATGGTTAGGGTTATGACATTCAAGTATGAGTTAATACATTGTGATATTATGTCATACTAATCTAGGTTAAATTTTCATCTGTGATTGTTATGCATGAATGACTATTGTTTATGTGTTTATGATGTGGACATGTTATTTAGTTATTGTTATGTATATCATGTTCTTAGTTATGTTTTATTTTATGTGTTGTGAAGTTATATCGTGCTAATATAGACTGATTGTGTAGAAAAGATAGCCTCTCTTGAGATACTATTATCGCTTTGTAATTTTTAATATTGATAAGAACAAATGACAAAGGACACCATCAAACCACTTTGGAGTCCAGGACCTAGCCTTCCTAGACTCAGAGAGGGCTCTCTCTATCTCTGATTTGAATTTATCATTAATATCACGATGATGATGTTAGGCTAGTTACAGTGATGGTAGTATTGGTTATTTTTGATTGATTTTATTGGTTGGATGAGCAGGTCTATAGGGACTATTCCATTGGGAAATGGAGTCAAAGGTTGGATTGACACATCAACGTTCAAGGGAATCACAGGGAAAGATAACTGTGCTAAATAGATCTTTAGAGTAGTATGAATCACGAGGTGAAAGAAATAGTAATGTTCATTAGTGACTAAAGAGAAATTAAGAAATATTTAATCAGAATTCAGTACAAAACATTCAGATTGTAAATGCAAAAAAATTAAGGTGCTCCCACAGAAAATATTGATCTAAATTTTTGATTGAAAATTAGATGAACATATGCACAATTAAGAAAACAATAGAAACATTTAAATAGAGAAATAACACATCACCATTTTAACATAGCTCAAGAATCCTGTAAATGGTCTTTGGTTATTGATGTTGAGTTCCAAAATTACAGTGCTCCAATTACTTCTTACAATGCAAGTTTCAGCAAGGTCGAATTTTCCAACCCCTAATACTGCTAAGGCATGCAGTATTTATCTAAAGACTAAGTCATTTTCCCTACCTTACTCGAAAACCTTTCATTGATTACAATTTAGCATAAAATGGACAACTGTGGCCATGAAAGACCTCAATATAAATCACTGACAACAACAACGCCTCAGGAATTAATTTTTGGCAACTCTTCGTAGATCCAAACGCTTTGATGGCTCTTCGTAAGACCAAATGAAAAGCTTGGAGGTGGTTTTGATGGTCACAAAGAGGTAACCAATGGTGGCTTTGACATCTGGCCCATATTTTCCAAAAACTTACATTTGGTAGTTAAATCTGGTGTAGCGTTGGTTACTTTTCATGGATTAGTGATTGTGCCAATGACTTTGATTCCTTTTCCATTTTTGCCACTATAACATAAAAATTTTGTAAAAATTCCTTGCCTGACTCAACCCTTACTACTCGTGCCCCATTTTTTGAATGAATCTTCAATCTTGGTAGCTTTGGCAGTTTTCTAGAACATAATCCCTTTGTTCTTTTAACGATTGGCATAAATTTCATTCTCTCAGGTAAATGGTGGAAAACACTTTTAATGTGTGTTGAGTCCTACTGTCGTGCTTAGCCCTTTTTATTCAAAAAATAGTATATTTTACCCAATGCACCTGGATCCAAAATCCTTTATATTTCAGCGATATAACCACATCACATCCATGCCAAAATTGCATTTCGCATGTCACGAGACTTAAAATTTTTTTAACACTTATCTTTTGAAACTTGTGATGTGCGCACTTTGATATGTGATTGGGTCTCACCCATGTCGCATATCGTTCTTCGATGATTCTAAAACTTACCTCCCATATTTATCCTTTAAAATTTGTGATTTTGCGATCGGTCCCCACCGCATCTCACATCGCACATAGTGGTTTTAAAATTTACCTTTGAAACTTATCTTTTAAGATTTGCAATTTGCGATTGCGATCGGGTCCCACCTGGCATCACACATTTCACTTCGCATTCCATGGATTTTATGTTGTAATCCCCTTTTCCTCCTCTAATGAACTTTAACAAAGAAAAAGCTCTACATGCGGATTTGAAATTCTTTGGATTTTTCCTTTCAAATTACATCACATCTATGACTCTTAATCCCAGTTCACAACCTTTAATGTTTAACAATAAATTTTCCTGTGTGATCTTCGATGTGCAGTATGCAGACAAGGTCCATTTCATTGTGCCACGTCACCTTGCCATGTCACTTCCATGGCATTGCCATGTCACTGCCATGTCATCATAAACTAACTGTGGTCTATGGGGTCTAGGCCACGTCATCTGCCATGTCAGCTTGCTGCGTCACTGCAACTTCATTGCCACAACACTTCCACATCACATCCATGTCATCTTGCCACATCGTAGCCCACACTTTTGATTTTGAACTTTTTTTGAATTATCGCATCACAACTTAAATAGTTTAACTTGCAATTTATTAACTTATAACTATTAAATTTGCCGATATGCGATATGCGATTTAATCTCCATCATTGATCAATGGTTAGATCCAATGGTCCTTGCTCCCATGTTGTGGTTTGCCAACTTTTTTTCTTTGTCCGTGCCCATTTGTTTCTTAGTTGTTCATGGAATACTTTGACTCATTCACTACTTTTCCCACGTTCACGACTTGCCCTGTGTTCATGACTTGTCGTGCGTTCACAACTTGACCCTCTTAGTGTTCACAAATTGACCCAACAGTGCATGATTTGACCTTGTTGTGGTCATGTGATTTGGTAGATTGGCATACCAAATGTCAACGCAACATGGAACCAATCTTTAGAGTTATAGGACCTAGCCTTCTTAGACTCAGAGAGGGATCTCTCAAGTTGTTTGCAAAGGATGTGTGCTTGTTTTCTTTTAAGGGTTGATTTTAGGTTAGTTATTAATTACAAGGTTTGTTTGATTGTTTTGGTTGGACATAATGATCAAAGAGAATATATAGAATGGGAAATCTCTAAGTCATTGGGAAATGGAGTAAAATGGAAGTCATGATAGATTCATTAAAGGATCGGGGAGAATCATAGGATAAATCTAACTTGGCCAGTGTATCTTCAAATTTTTTAGGATAATGAGATGAACATTAAGGAAAATAATAGAAAGTAGGACAAAAAGAAATTAAGAATCCTTTATCAATACTTTAAACAAGAGAAATATTTCAAGGTAATTGTTTAGAAGTAAAATAAAGGACAGGGCAAACCATAGAATTCTTTGGACAAAATTTTAATAAGAAACCTTTTAGACAACAATCCAGCAATCAAAAGACTACTTTTAGATAAAGAAAAAATATAAGAAAATAGTAAGAGCAACCTAAGATCAAACAGAAACAATCTAATATGCTTTTGACTAACTCTCTAGGGGTATTCAAAGCAAATTTTAAAGGTAGACCTGAGGACAGGGCATGCTATAGACTTCCCTGGTTTAGACTCTACTAAGAATACTTTAAATAAGTTTTATAAAAAATTCTCAATTTGTACTCAAAGGAGCATGGAGTCACCACTAAATTTCCTGGTTTCACTCTATTGAAATAATTTCTCAAAACAACCTCTCAAGCAGTACTCAAAGGAACATGGACTTACCAAAAGAGAAACTCCTTGGTTATACTGTATTGAATTATTTCTAAAATAACAAGCTAGATGGAACTAGAGGGCAATTAAGAATCCTCCAATCAGACCTTGTAGAAGAAAACATTAAGACAATGAAGAGAAAACATAAATAAGGTTCTTTCAAAAGACAATTCATAGCCTAAAACCTTTGCTCTACTATAAAAAAGAAAGATGAAAACATAATGAAAATAGGAAATAACAATAACAGATAGAAGCACTTCACCAACAAACAAGCTTAGGGATCCATTGATATAGCCTCCTCCATTAACAAACAAATTAGGGCATCCATAAGATCCAAGACATCAATTGTCCTTCAACTTCCAAGAGACTATGTATTACTTCAAAGAGTCATCAAATGGAAACAATAAAATGAGTTCTAATGCAATATTTATGCTATAAATGAGGAGGTGAGGTTAAGATAGGGTTTCAGTATCATCCTAACCTTGAAAACCATGCAAGGCATAAGGTAGGAATATCTCCAACTGCTTCTCTATTTTAATAACTCTGTCTTAACTTCCTAAGGAGAAATAGGCTAAATGTTTTGACTTTAAGGCATATTCTCTAACCTTACAAAAACTACCTTGATAGATAAAAAATATCTCTGACTTGTGTAATAATTGCCAAATGCCTTTATGGAGAGAAATCATGTTGTAGGTGGCAGTATGGTCTTTGGAGAAGTAAATGCTTCTTTTTTGAGTTATCCGAAATTGTCTTTCGGTAAATTAATATTATTTTAATCATAAAGCTCTATATTAGGCCTTTGAACCTTGATTTAGCCTTATAATTTTGCCTTATTGTCTTTATTCTCTATTTTTTCTTTATGAATATTTTGTTCATTTATCTTTTGCTTTTAAACCTTTGACCTTCATCTTTAACCACTGTCTTAAGGGCTAAACCTCTATGTTTATCTTTTGATTTAGAATTAACCCATTTTCCTTCTGTTCTTCACTTTGTTTGCTTTGACTATAGTTTTTGTGTCTTTATGTGCAGGGATGCAACTTTCTTCGTGGCAAGAGGGTTATGTGTGTTGGTCACTTTAATTGCTTATTGATTTAAACAATCAAGTGCTACATAAATTGTCAACCTAGGGATGTCTGTTTATTTCAAAGGCAATCACACACTATATATGCTCAATCTCAAAAGCAATGAAATGTTGTAGTAAAAATTACACTAATCACACCTTTCTTCAAGAAATTGAAGTCTACTTGAGTTACAGCAAAGGCAATATTTCTATTGCAGAAAATCTCCAAAATAATCCTGAATTACATTAAAAAGACAACAATCTAGGAAAGGAAACCAATCTGTAGAAGGAAAGACCAATTATGCTATAACAGAGAACAGGACCCTATTCCCCAAGCAAGAATATTGAGCACCTGTTTCCGATTACCAAGCTTTCACAAACTCATTCCATAAACAAGATTGCCAATTAAAATAATCCACAATTAGCTAGGAATGAATTGTATGAAAACAATGCAACAAGTAACAGAAAATGAGTTTCAACAATAGATAACAGAGTTCCAATACTGCATAAATGATTTTAGCAAACGGATTTTAACAAGGCATAAATGAAAAAGAACAGTTAACAAACTACAGAAATAAGTGGGTGAATCTTTTGAAGAAGGTGGGCCCTTTCCTTCTCACAAGATTCCCCAGAAGAAGGAATGAAAATGAAATGCTCAGAACAAGCTTTTATTCATCTGTCGAAAGTAACATATTACAAAGGATTCACGTTCCTTCTCTGTTTCAAAATAAACCTCTCGTAGTCTCCAATTCCCCTTCTAATGCTGATGTCTCCTCTTTTTAAAGAGGAGACATCTATTACAATTGATTACATTATAGAAAGCCTATTTTTAACCCAATCTGATCTTCTATACTTAAATAGGACCTTTCTATTCTTCCATAGCAAAATGTTGTTACAATGGTTACGATAGTACTGGCTTCAAGGTGCAGTTGTTACGACCAGTGTAACAACTTCCTTACTTATCTTTCCTATTGTTGTCGTGCCTGAAATACTGCTTCAAAATCGAAAATCACGGGTTGTTTCAGCAATGGGATTTGCGTACTATCTTGACTCTTTTAGCAACACGGTCTTCAGACAGCCATGATGAATTAACTGCAGTCTTCAAAATATTTTAGCAACTATATATTTTTGATTAGTGATTAAATATGAAAGTAATGTAAAATTACATGTAAAATAAGTTAAACATATAGTGAAGAGAAGAATGTTATATGCCTTTGGAAGAATGGATGAAAGTGATAGTATAGGCTTTAAATATGGACTGGAAAAGAGTGGAATGATAGAAAAATGTATGGTCAAAAAGGTACATTATACAGTCTTAACATCCCCCCCAACTAAAAACGTTGCATGTCCTCAGGAAAATTTATTCTGAATCAGAGTTTGGATATTGGCTTTTGGCAAGCAAGTTACTTAGGCAGTAGTTATGGAAGGTACTTTCTGTTAAGGCTCTAAACCCTTGAAAAATTTTCAATATTTTCCAAGCTACTACTTCATCCTTGTCGGCGAACCTATGATGAGCATGATATTCCTCTGCTGGCATCCATAAAATAAGAAAATGAAAGTGGTACCCTATCCACTTTTCAGCACAATGCTGAACACATCTAATGTAATTGGGTACTCTAGAGAATGCAGTTTCGAGATTCGTAGGACTGAAAAGATTGTACTCCTACTTTTCCTTAGAATATTATTGCCAAAACATATTATTTTCTCTTAAAGCAGCAGTTTCTTTGGTCTGAATAAAATGTTGGCAGTCCTGGAGTACTGAAGCCTGTAATTTCCGTATGTGTTCAGTCATCCCCGACTTCTTCAAAAACTGATAATATTCTGCCACAAAGATGGTAGGGTTCTCTGGTTTTGGCCTTATCCAGAGAAGACAGTTGTCTATATTATGCCTGATTTCAAGAAAAGCAGTCTGCAATGTAATCTGATTAGCAAGGAAAGAGGAAAATGCCCTGATTTAAATGTCGCCAACAAGAGGGTTAAGATTAAACCTTCTGTTTTCAGGGATGGCTTCATTGTGAAGGTACAACTCATATAATAAGTTCTGATCACTGGTGCAGACTTCTGCAAATGTTTTCACAAACTGTTCGGATGTAAGCACCTCATGGGGTCTTCCATATTTGATTACTTTCAACTGAAAGTAAACAAGGCATTCTGAGAGGAATAGAGAGTAATTTAGAGATGTTTTCCTAGTAGCCAGTAATTTTTGTACCAGTTCAAACATCAAGAGAAGTTTTCCTTTTAGCTCTTTATTCTGCTTCTTATGAGCCCTAGATTCCTGGAGTGTTTGCTCCAAGATCTCCCAATTTGAATATATATGATTCCGCCATACTAATTTGTGCTGCTGCATGATTTTATCTTGTGAAATGGCATATTCTTTCTTCCATTTATTCATTATTTTCTACTCATTCCATGGTTCATTTTGTGTTCCAGTATTGCAAGTGGTCGGCCGAGGTATAGTTGGAGTAGAAATAAAAACATGAACTTCAGATTTAACAGTTATAGTAGGCTGGGGTACTTGTAAAATAACTTATTTTTCTGAAATTTTGGAAGGCCCTACTGGTTCTTTTGTAACAGTAGGGTCTTCCTCTTTGACTGCAGAAGATGTAGATGCTCCTAGCTTTGGGACTTGAACTATATTATATCCTGCTTGATGATAAATGTTTCCACATTGGCTGCACATATATTCCTTATATGGAGAATTTTCTGTACATTTTTCTACCATGGATGCTGTATGGGCCAGGGTATAAAAATTGAGCTCCCTATCATAGGCTTCCTTTTTTGTTGCCAATGCTTGCGTATATGTTTCCAATTCTGATCTTAGAAACTCATTTTCCTGTAAAAGGGAAACCAAAGTGACTGGGCTTTGTGTATCAGTTGCATTCTCAGGAATTGATTGTTGTGTTTCAGCTATAGCTAGTTCTTGTGTGACAGCTAGAGCTAGTTCCTTTGTGGCAGCTACTGAATAAGTAGCATCCTGGGTGTCTAGTTCTTGTACATCGAAAACTAGTTCTTGTGTTTCAGCTACTGACTGAGTAGCTGGTTCTTGTGGGACAACTACTGACTGAGTAGATGGTTCTTGTGTGACAACTACTTGTTCTGTAGAAAATGATGTCACATTACCCTGGGCATCTGGTTCTTGTGTTTCAGTGCCACTGGGTGAGAGAGGTAATAATTCTGGGGTTTGGAAGGTGGTGATGTGTGGAGTTTTAACAAAATGGTTGCAGGATCAGGGGTAGTAGGAATGTTTGTTGCTTCAGCAGACGTCCTCATTTGTCTCCTAGGTAAGAAGGTAGAAAAAGAAGTACCTTTCTTTTTCCTTTTATGAGAGGGTTTTTCCCGGGGAGAAGGGATATCAGAGGAGATAGCTACTTTAGTTGCGTCCGTTGTTTGTCTTTTTGGTAGGGAGGAAATTGTGATTCACCTTTTCCTTTTACGAATAGAGGAGGATGGTGGTGTATCGGCCTGAGAGTCATCACTGGGAATATGGAAAGTAGGATTAGATGATTCTGCTAAGTGGTGGGATGGACTTAAAGAAAGGTTAATTGGATTAGTTGGTTCTGTGGATGGAATTGGTGGAGGGTCAGGGATATTCTCTGGTTGCTGATTGTGGGGACTTTTAGGAATTTCTTGAGGATTTTTAGTAGCTTCTTGAGGAATTTCAGTAGCTTGCTCAGGGTCTAGGGGTGGATTGTTTAGAGGATGGTTTTATTGAGCAAAACCCCTTTGAATCAGTAGCTGAACAAGGCGGTGATGAGTGAGGGAAAGGAATGGGAATTTTACTTGTCTGCAATAATGTGAAATATTTCTAATACATCCAGGTAAATAATAACGAATATTTAGCAGTAAACCATGTCGTAAATGATTCAACAAGACAAAATCATGCTGGTAGACTACCTAGTAGTGACCTTCACAAGTAAGGTAATGTTTGACGAATTTAGCAACTTTCAGCCAAGGAGGTGATAATGAATGAAGTCGGACACCCTAGCCTTTTGGCTCGATTTGTTCTCCTGGTAGCAGAAAATCTTGTTGTGCATTCAAAATGATATGCGTTCGACTAAACCATTGAGTGATAGTGATCGGAAGACCTAAAAAATGTGCTATGTCACCCTCTGAGACTGGAATTCAAACTCCCTGGACAGTAGAATGATCTTCCTGAAGATTTTGTGCAAATTCAAGGACCTGTTGTGGATCAAACTCTTGAAGCCTCTGAAAATATCCTACCTAGCCTGCTTGCTGAAAAATCTGATACACCTCTCGGTATAATTCAAGAAGAGCTATCGAGCCGAGCTCGTGTTGAATAGCAGGTCCTCCCATAGTTAACCAGCTTTGGTAAAATTCACATGTTGGCAATATGATGCAGAGTGTTGTCCTTGATGGCAACCCACTAAATGAAGATGAATACATGAGACTGTTGACATGTGTTGTCCTTGATGGCAAACCACCTGATGAAGTTAGTCTTGACCTGATGGACTTGGTAAATGATGTAAATCTAATATGAAATGATTTTTGTTAGCAATATGATGCTGAGTGTTGTCCTTGAATGGCAACCCACTTAATGAAGATGATGGCAACTTACTTGATGAAGTTGTGCTTGATAGAATATGTCTTGATGAACTAAATATGATGTATCTACAGTGAGTACAGAAGGAAATGAAGAAAGGATTTCAGCATGTGCTAAATCTATGGTGAAAAGAGTATGTCTCAAGGCATACGCGGATATGTCTAGGAGAAGTCGCGTATGCACGCGGGAAACAACGTTCCAAGTCGCGTATGGGAAAAAGCGCTATAAAGTGAAAAAATCAGGTAACCCTTATGAAGACCCATTGTATTGGGTAATGATTCGTCTAAATGACCCTATCCAGGAATACCATCAGAAGTAATGTGGTTTTGGCTCATGGTATTGAAAAAGGGTAAACCTATATAAGGAGAAGAAATTCATTGTGAAAATCATGAGGGTAGGTGCAAGATGTCTGAGCTTGAATGAATACTTCTCTCTGAAGGATATCTGAATGGAAAGGGTTACAGTTGAATGATAGATCTGAATGTATAATGCACCAATGATGAAGAAGGGGATCTAGATCTGAAATGTACTTGTATTTGCTAGATCTGTTTAAGGAATGATTAGATCCGAGATGAGGCGAACATCTGTCTGAATTAAAGGGTGAAAATCTGTGTGATGTATCTGTTCTGAAGAATTGCAATGACCTAATTGTCTGAAGAACCATACGCTTGTTTGCCGTAGAGGAAGCGCGTATATACGCGGCTTAGCTGAAGAGAAAGTGCGTATGCGCAATGAAATTAGATCTGTAATATGTACAGAAGTATACGCTGGTTTATGTGAACGGAAGCGCGTATATACGCGACATCAGTGAAAGGAAAGCGAGTATGCAAACTAGGGTTTGCTGAAGGCTGTGGTAAGAAATGTTTGATATGTTCTGCTGGTTTACTGATATCTGTCTGTGAGTTATATGTATCAGTCTCATGTTTGATTGTGCTTAAAAGTATGGAGTGGGTCTAGTCTGAAAATATGATGAAACGTGGCCTGCAAATGGTGTCCTAAAGGAAGCTTTGGATCCAGTGTGAAAATTGATGAAACGTGGTTCATAGAGGTGCTGAGGGTTGTAGCCTTCAGTCAGGGGGTTGAAGCTCCCTTCCAGGTGAGGCTAGTAAACGAGAGCAGGGGGTCGTAGCTCCCTTCCAGGTGAGGTTGGTAAACGAGAGTAGGGGGTCATAGCTCCCTTCCAGGAGAGGTTGGTAAACGAGCGCAGGTGGGTGCCTGCGTGCTGGTAGGAGTCTGCACCAGCACATATGTTGTAAGATGTTTTCTCTATAATAAAATATTGAAGGCTGAGCAACTGCAGCAGTGGTTTTCTCCCGACTTGGGTTTCCACCTAAAAATCTCGGTGTTCATGTGTGATGCTTTGTGTGATGGTTTATTCTGTTGTTACTACACATGTTTACTGTTAACTTAACATCAGATGAATGAATATTGCAAAGAACTAAGTTAATAAATATCTGCATATTTAGATCTCTGCTAATACGCGAGTTGTATGAAGGATATCTGCGTGTATACGCGAGTTTACTAAAGGAAAGTAGCGTATGGGTTTTAGAGAGTGAAAAAGTAAAAAGTTTTGAATATGTAGTAAATACTGATTCACCCCCCTCTCAGTATTTTTCCCAACAATTGGTATCAGAGCAGGTTCTTCTGCAGAAGCTTGATCGCTTGAAGAAGATCCGTCGCAATGGGAAGTCAAGAAGGAGTGATGTCTATAAAGCCACCTCTATTCAATGGAAGCAATCTAATATTCTGGAAGGTACGAACAAAAGCATATCTGCAAAGTCTTGGTGCAGATGTATGGGCAATCGTGGAAGAAGGTTATCAATACCCGGCAAGTATTCCTACTGATGCAGCAGAAAGGAAGAAGTATGAAATCAATGCCAAAGCAGTAAATGTCTTATTAGGAAGCATGTCTGAACTAGAATTTGCTAAAGTGATGCAGCTACATTCAGCAAAAGAAATATGGGACAAAATCATTCTAAGCTATGAAGGAGACACAAAGGTAAAAAGTGCAAAACTCCAAACTCTTAGAATTGAATATGAAAATTTGAAGATGCATAGTGATGAGAGTGTTGCCAGTTTCTTTCTTCGTCTGGATGATATTGTAAATCGAATGAGAAATTTGGGTGAAACCATAATTGATACTACTCTGGTGGAAAAGGTCTTAAGATCCTTGACTTCAAAATTTGACTCTAAAGTTTCAGCTATTGAAGAAAGGCAAGATCTACAAACTCTTACTATTGTTCAATTACATGGTATTCTGACTGCTTTTGAAATGAGACAAGGAGGTCCGTCTCAAATCAAAGAAGCTGCTTTTAAGGTATCTGCAAGAGGAAAAGAAAAGGAAGTTATCAAAGAATCCAGCTATATATCCGAAGAAGAAGAAGCGAATTTTGTGAGAAAGCTCCAACTAGGTACTGGAAGATTCAAAGGTAAGCTTCCCTTCAAATGTTTTGAGTGTGGAAAAGTAGGTCATTATGCTGCAAAATGCCCTTATAAAGAAACATCTGCTAAAGGAAAATAAGTAGCAAGAAGGAATAAGAACTGATCTAGCTCTAAGAAAAGTTACTATACTAATGAAGATAGTGATGGGTCATCTGATAGTGAAGATCTTAGAATTCTCATGGCATTTGAACAAAGAGAAGAAAAGGATACTTTTGTGGATGCTCTGGAAGACAATGATTTTCTTGAAGAAAACAATCAACTCAAAGTAAGCCTAGAAGAAAAGAACATAATCATAGAGACTCTTGAAAATCAGCTTGAAGCAAAGGAAAAACGCATTGAGGAATTGGAGTGTGAAGTTGTAAGTCTAAAAAAACTCTCAATCTTAGATTTGCTAAAGGTTCAGAAACCTTAGATGAAATTATCAATGCTCAACGTTATCCTCTCATAAAAACAGGTCTTGGATATATTGGAGAATCCTCTCAGGCTTCAGCACCAAACTATTTAAAGGCAACAACTACTGGTTTACAATATTCTGCCTCTCAACAAGGAAGCAAGGTTTCTTTACAGGTAAAGCAGGATCATCGCACTTCAAGGAACACTAACAGGAATAACTTTCAAAGGAGCTCCAACCAGCAGGTAAATCCAAATAGAAGATTTCGTGATTACAAAAATGTCTATTTCAATGGACAATGTTTTACATGTCACAATTTTGGTCACAAAGCTGCTCAATGTGTTGCTTACAAAACCATCATGACAAGAGAAGCAAGAAAGAAAAGGTTGGATACTGAACCAAAGAAGAATACGTATAACAACTTTTCTCCTCTTCAAAATGAAGTTGAATGTGCTTATTGCAATAACTTTGGCCATGAAGAATCTGAATGCAGGAGCAAAGTCCAGCCAAAACATCACTTTCCCTCATGTTCCAAAGTATGGAAAAAGAAGGAATTACAGGTTGAAAATTGTGGGATAGCATTGTTTGCAGAAGGTGAAGAAAATCAATGGTACATTGATAGTGGATGCTCAAGACACATGACAGGTGACAAAAGCAAACTTCTTGCATATAATGCTCTAGAAAAAGAAAAGAAAGTAACTTTTGGAAATGATTCTCCTACTGTAATTAAAGGAAAAGGGTCTGTGTTTCTAAATGAAAAGGTGAAGGCTAAGGATGTCATGTATGTGGATGGATTATGGCATAATCTGTTGAGTGTAAGTCAA
>CM076578.1:1804198449-1804270441 GCA_034641835.2 Pinus albicaulis | reverse complement strand
ACTGTTAGGAAACCTAGTGACTGGAAACTAGCTCATTGTTCCTCCTGACTTTGACTGATAAAAATAGACCACATGCTTGTCTAGCTAGCTTATTATCATACTAAAATCTGAACTGAAACAAAAATTTAACTTATCCACTGAAATCCATCAAGCTGAACATACTACTGCACCTTGAAAACTTGAATGGTGAAACCAGAACTAAGCTAAAACTAAAGTCTGAAACATACTGATCTAAAAATGAAAAGCAATATAAAACTAAAATTTGAAAGATGCTTAGAGTGATGAGCTTATTTTCACACCTACCTATGCTACCCTACTTAAACTATTGATGCTCTAAATGATACAATCATGCCAATACAGCCAGTCAAGCAAGTTCTCCAACTACTTTTTCCTTTCAATGCTCTTCACCAAAATTGGAAACAAGCCTTTTAATGGCCTTTGATAAAGAATTTCAGCCTGAATTTCTTTATAGGAAGCTTGGTAATCCTGAGAAACAATAGAAATGGTGGAAATATATGTTGGCTTTATGAAGAACAAGTCCTCCATATAGACAACCACTAGATCAAGGTACTCTTGACTTATTTCTAGGTATTCTAACTCAGCCAACTCAGCTTCATGTCATGGTACTGCAGATGTGCTCTCCAGGTCTTAAATCAGCTCGAAACATGTTTGAATGGTATCTGATAAATGTTGGGTCAATAATTCTACTGGATCAGATAATGGGGAAGACTTTCTGATCATTATCTATATCATAGCAGATTTTGAGAGCATTAAGAGCACAGGAAGACTGACTTTGAAAGAAGAAACCATCAAATGCATATGCTATTGGGCCAGGTGGTGCTTTATATGGTAGTGTTGGTTCTTATGAGACCTCATGTTTTCTCTTATAACAATCAGCCAAAATGTGACCCCAATCCCTTTTATAATCTGAAATGCATTAAAGAAAAAAGGTAGAGAATCAAACTGGATCAATTCATCATCTACTTTAGACTATGTGATTTCATCTCCTACCTTACATTCAAAATAACTGAAGGGCTGAACCCCTAGATCTAAAAAAATTATATTATCATCCCTGATTTCCTCACCTGATTGGTGAGAGGGTTCTCTTCTCCTATGATTATCAACTATAATTTGATCTAGATTCCCTTTCATAGTCTAAAATGAATCGAAACATAAGGGTAAAGACTCAAGATGTATTGGTTCCTCCTCTATTACAAATTTTGTGATTTCAAGATGACTCATGGGGAGAGCTTCTGGATCTGAAAAGGTTTTGTATCATCCCTCTTTTCCTCAGCTAAATCATTAGATTATTCCTCCTCCTTCCTATTTTCGGCCTGCTTGTAATGCTCTCTTAAGAGTGAGGAAAAAGATAGAGGAAGGCATTTTGTTCTTACTTGACAACTTCTTGCATTTTACTCCTTATAATCTTCCTCAACATGCAGAGTTTGGTTTCCGTATTTACATGGTGGTGACCAAGCCTCTTCTTCCCATGAAGAGAATGTTTGTTCTTTCTACAAGGAGCCTCAATCTCAACCTTATAGTCTTTCTCTTGATAATCATATTTCAGATGGCTAACTCTGTATGCAGGTTCATCTATCATGTACATTGTTGTTGAGGATTTCCCTACCTCCTTCTGATTTTGGACTTCATATTTGGTTGTGTTGTGGATATAATACATGAAATATTCATTATCAATTTTAGGGTGTCCAGGATGGGCTACAAACTGCTTGGGTACATTGATGTTTGTCTTTTCCAAAACTAATGGAATAGGAGGTATCTGAACATTAAGTTCCTCTTTCCTACAAATCATATGCATCATTTCGTTGACTGTGTTTGTCAACATATCTAGCTTAATCTCTGAAGATACCAAACACTTTTTTTCTATTTTTTCCTTCTTCATTTCTTTTAACTTTGCTTCCCTATTCAGAAGGTTGGCTTCCACATCATCTGCCATATTTTTCATTTCTTCAAGGGTTGCAAGGTCCCTTTCTCTTAACTAGAATGCCATCTTTGGGTCAAATACATCTGGGTAGTGCTAGAGGGCTAATCCTATTTGTGGCCTTATCTTAGCAGGCATCGAATAGTATATCTCATTGATCCTGGCTGAAAAATGTTGCATTGTCTCCCCATGCTGTCTTTTTAAATGGTTATACTCTTCTATGATGAGAAAAAAATTTCCCATGACCACCCATCTATCTAGGAAAACTTGAGTGAATTGATGAAAAGTGCTAATGTTTGCAGCTGGAAGATATTTGAACCAATTTTTAACTTTACCTTTCAATGATAGGGCAAACATCTTGATATGCACACCATCTTCTTTCACCTCAAACAGATGAAGGAAATCCTCAAGATTTTGAATGTGATTTTCGGTAGTGATATTTATATTTTCTCCAACAAATATGGGTATATTATTGATAAAATTTGGAGGGAGGTCATGGAGGATAGGAGGAAAAATGAGAGGCTTGTATCTATTTGGGAATTTTATAGGTATAGGTAGTAAAGCAGGGGGCTTATAACAATTTGGGAATTTAGCAGGAGTAAGGGATAAAGCCTAGGGCTCATGTTTCACTAGGTTTTTCAGGATGTGAACAGGTGTATAACTATATACATGGTCTAAAATTTGGGGCCTAGCTTCTTGAGGCTCATCAATATACCAATGATCAAAGTAAGCCTCAGCAGTGTACTCTTGATTAGGCTTAAAGTAGGCTAGAACATAGTTACAAATAAAAACAAAAATTTCTTGAATCTAATTTCGGCTTAAATACTTTCTCTTTATAGGCTGAATGTTGATGTTTCAGGTCCTTCATCCAGAGAATTCTTTGAATGGAACTGGTCTGAATTGGAGTCACCATGTCGATGATTTCAAATTTCTTGTGTCTGTCTTGTTGTTCACCATTAGCAACTGGATAATAATCTTGGAAAATACTCAAATCATCTAATTTTGACTGGGGTTTTTCAGTTCTGAAAAGACACTAATATTTTTCAATAAGTGTCTCCCCAAAGGAGTCACCATTATGTTATCACCCTATAATTTGTAAGATTGACAAGAACAAATGATAGAGGACACCATAAAACCACTTTGGAGTCCAGGACCTAGCCTTCCTAGACTCAGAGAGGGCTCTCTCTATCTCTGATTTGAATTTATCTTTAAAATAATGAATGATGATGTTAGGCTATCTACAGTGATGGTTATCTTGGTTTTTTTTTATTGATTTTGTTGGTTGGATGAGCAGGTCGACAGGGACTATTCCAGTGGGCTATGGAGTCAACGGCTGGATTGACACAGCAACGTTCAAGAGAATCATAGAGAAAGCTAACTATGATAAATGGATCTTTAGAGAATTATGAATTATGAGGTGAAAGAAATAGTAAGGTTTAGTAGTGACGAAAGAGCAGTTAAGAATTATTTAATCATACTTTAGTAGAAAACATTCAGATTGTAAATGCATACAAAATTAAGGTGCTCCAACAGAAAATCTTAATCTAAAATTTCTGATTTACAATTAGATGAACATATGCACAACGAAGAAAACATCATTTAAACAGAGAAATAACACATAACCATTTTAAGACAACTCAAGAATCATGTAAGCGATCTTTGGTTATTGATGTCCAGTTTCAAAATTATAGTGCTCCAATTACTTCTTACAATGTAAGTTTCAGCAGGGTCTAATTTTCCAACCCCTAATACTACTAAGGCATGCAGTATTTATCTAAATAATAAGTCAGTTGCCATACCTTACTCGGAAACCTTTCATTGATTAGAATTTAGCAAAAAATGAACAAGTGTGGCCATACAAGGCCTGAACAGAAATCATTGACAACAACACTGCCTTTGGAATTATTTTTGGGCAACTCTTCGTAGATCCAAATGCTTTGATGGGTCTTCGTTAGATCAAACAATAAGATTGGAGGTGGTTGTGATGGTCACAGAGAGGTAACCAATGGTGGCTCTGACATCTGGCCCTGCTTTTCTGAAAACTTGCATTTGATAATTAAATTTGGTGCAGCGTTGGTTACTTTTCATGGATTAGTGACTACGTCGATGAGTTTGCTGCCTTTTCCATTTCCGCCATTATAAGAAAATAATTTTGTAAAAACACCTATCCCAGCTCGACCCTTACTACTCATGCCCCATTTTTTGAATGAATCTTCAATCTTGGTACATGGAAAATTTTTGGGGTTAATATTCACAGTTGGTCTAATTTTCCATGATTTTCCAAAAAAAATATTCTCCAATTTCCATTTTTTTGTTAAAATGATTCGCCCAAATTTTACAATATAAAATTATTTTACCTTAAAAATAGCCAAAATTAAATGGAGACTATATATAAAATCATTATAGATTTGTATAATTTTACAAACATATCAATAAAATTTTATAGTTCACATATCAGGGATTAGTGAAATTCACCAACGTTTTAAACTTTAAGATAATTTTTCATCCTTAAAATTATCCCTGTCTTGGTAGCTTTGGCGGTTTTTTAAAACATAAACACTTTGTACTTTTAACGATTAGAAAAACTTTCCTTCTCTCGGGAAAATGGTGGGAAACCCTTTGAATGTGTGGCCAAGTCCTGCTATCATTCTTAGCCCTTTCTATTCACAAAAAAACGTATTTGACCCAATGCACACAGATCTAAAATCCTTTATATTTCAGCGATATAACCACATTGCATCCATGCAAAAATCACACTTCACATGGCGCGAGACGTAATTTTTTCATTGACACTTATATTTTCAAACTTGTGATGTGCACACTGTGATATGCGATTGGGTCCCACCCATGTCACATATCCCACTTACCTCCCGCGGTTATCCTTTAAACTTTGTGATTTGCATTCAAGCCCCACCACATCACACATCGCACTTTAGTGGTATTAAAATTTACCTTTGCAACTTATCTTTTAAGATTTGTGATTTGTGATTGCGATCGAGTCGCACCTGGGATCGCACATCGCACTTCATATTCCATGGATTTTACGTTGTAATTTTCTTTTCCTCCTCTGATGATATTAACACAGAAAAGGCTCTACATGTGGATTTTAAATCCTTTGGATTTTTCCTTTTAAATTACATCACATCCGAGACTATTTATCGCAGTTCGCAATGTTTAACATTTAACAATAACTTATCCTGTGCGATGTGTAATGTGCAGTATGCGGGCCTAGGTGCACGTCATCATGCCACGTTACCTTGCCACATCACTTCCATGTCATTGCCACGTCGCTGCTACATCATCATAAACTAACTACAGTCTATGGGGTCTAGGCCATATCATCTGCTATGTCAGCTTGTCGCATCACTGGCACTTCGTTGCCATGTCGCTTGCATGTCACTTCCACTTCATCTTGAGACATCATAGCCCGCACCTCACATTTTGCATTTTTTGTGACTTATAACATCGCAAATTAAACATTTTAACTTGCTAATATGTGATATGTGATTTAATCTCCATTGTTGATCGATGCTTAGATCCAACAGTCCTCATCGCTCCCTTGATGTGGTTTGCTGACTTTGTTTCTTTGGTCGTGCCCATTTGTTTCTTAGTTATTAATGGAATATAACTCGTTCACTATGAATACAACTTTCCCTGCATTCATGACTTGACTCGCATAGCATTCACGACTCAACCCACACATGTTGTAATATCCCAAATTTGGAACAACTCATGAATCATGCATTAAAAATGCATTTCCAGCAACATTTGCAACAAAACACTAAAATGAACACTTGTATCCCATAAATTAATCAATATAAAATCTAAATCCAATATTAGAGCTGAAACAAAGTAAACTAGGTGGGTTAAACAGATCTCCCACACCTAGGATTGCCAAAAAGTGCTAAAACCCCAAAACATCAAAATACCGGAGTTGCTGCTCAAGGGACTGCGCAGTCTAAGAGAGGGTTTACACATAAAATCATAGGAGAGAAATATATATACTCATTTATTGATAAATAGTTATGAAGAGCAAATATCTAATCTCCGTACACAAAATACAAAAGAAACCGGCAAGGGTTTCGTGTCAAACACTCTGCATACAAAATGGGAAGTTCAGTAATTTATTGAATAACCACTACAACACTGCAATACATGAGTATATAAGACTGAAATATGTCTGATATGTTGTATATCCCTCAAGGGATTCCTCCCATGAAGGGATGAACCTCTCAATCACAAGGAAACACTGCAACGGAGCCACCAAACCATGCACTGAACACTACCTAAAAAATAATGCATTCCCTAGTTGGAACAACATTGGGAATGTATGGGAAATGTGTGGTCTGATATCACAGATCTTAGACCAGCTCTAGAGCTCTCCAAATGGATCTCTCAAGTGAAGGAAACCTCCCTCCAATGAGAAACTAGCTCAGAAGCCGGGATTCCAATCCCTTCCACTGCTGCACCCAACAACACTATACAATCTTTGGGAAAATTGTGCTGATGAAGTTGGCTGAAGCTTGGCCTAAAACCTGATGTGGAATGATGAATTAAAACTCTACCAATTAGGCTCCTCAAAGGAAAGAGGTGGGATTCCCTCTCGGGAACACGCAGTGCTATACAACACTGCTACTCTGCTGAACAACAAGAGGAAGCAAAAGTCTAAGCGGACATGAAAAGTATTCTAAGAAATGAATAATAATGCTTCCATCCTCTTCCTTATATTAAAAATGAGTTTTCTTTCCCTTTTCCCCACTCAATTAGGTCATCTCTATCCAAAGATACATCTCCCTCCAAAACTACATTATTCCTCCTTGGATTCCGCCTTCTCTAAAACTACGCTATTGACTTAGTCAAAGAAGCTTGATTTTATCCCCATTCACACATGGAGGTGTGTTATTAAGATAGAAAGAGTGTCTCCTTTACCACTTGGAGTGTTTTTATCCTCCTTAGGAGACTTGTGGGATTTTATACCCATTTATTCACCAACTAGAGCTGCTGCCAACTCTAGTGTTCCATTTAGATTTGAGGCTAAAATTTTGGAACATTGCAGTCCTCCCCTCCAAAATATTTGTTAATCCTCAAGAAAATGTACAAGGAGAGAAAAATTTATCCCCTCCTTCTCATGTGGCCTCCCATCAATAGCCTCTATCACTGCATCAAGAGAATCTACAAATAAATTGTAGTTCAATGTCTCCTCCCAACTATGCAAAACCAAATGGTTTATATAAATCAAAGGTGGAAAGTGTGAATGGAAACTTGCTTGTTGTCTCATGGCCTCCAAAAAGTAGGAGTGATGAACAACATGGTGAATGAGTGCTTCCCTCACCCATGCTATCATCCAAATGAAGTGAGTCACCCTCCAACATGGTAACTCATGAAAAATATCCTCCACCTTTGGCTTTTGAAATGTAGGTGGGATGAATAAGTGAACATGATAGGAAAGAGGGGCTATCCCACGCTTTCCTCCTCTCCACTTATGATAAGTGTAGAGGGCATGCTGATCTTGGTCTGCAACATGATTTCCCTCCAATGGCAAGAAGAAGATTGAGCCTTCAAGGACTCTCCCTCCAAAGTCATGAGACATGTCAACCAAAACCATTCCATCCAAGATGAATGGCACATCATGAGCACTTGGCCTTGAAATCAGAAAATTACTAAAAGTTAGGTAAAATTTTGGATCGTACCAAAGGTTCTCCAAGTGGATATTACGCAGTCCCCCCAACCGCTACTTGAGAATGTCATGTGGCAAGTGGTTCTGCAACAAGTTATAAGTTGTGTATGTTTTCTCTTCCAACATGGGGAAGTAAGCATCAATGTCTATTAGATGTACATACATAAAATAACAATACACTTGCCCAAATTCATGTATATATGGGCTATTATAATCATAAACATTGGCCCTAAGGTGACTATGAAACCCAAAAATACTGTTGCTCTCTTGAGGAGCAATGCACTATCCAAACATGGTGAGAAAGTACAAATACTCAATGTAGTAATCAACAAGTACATAAATGCATTTCCTACCATACATAGTAAGTTGGATGAAAGTGAGGTCCATCAATAAGTCCTCCCATGAGAATCTCCTCATAAGAACCTACAAGAAGAAAGGATACATCCTCTCCTTGAAATATTCCATCCATAAGAACATATTCCTATGTGACAGCACTGTAGGCCTCCATAACAAGGCTCCATGACTCTCCTCTTTGATATCCACCATCTTGCTACTATGTGAGAAGATATTCTTCTGACATGGAAGTCTCTCATGATCCTCCAATGCTGAAGGGTAGCCTCCTTGCACCATGAATGTGCCTTCCTTCTTTCTATAAATCTCATGAAAAGTATGGGAAGAATTTTTCCCATACTCTCCCAAGTGTGACCATAGCAACAACAAATTTTGCTACTCCCTCATATCTCCCTCATACAAGCCATAGAGTAGGATCATGATGGTCAACTTGTATGATGTCCCAACAAACAGTTCAGCCATGAAGTGCCTTCTCAAGTTCTCTAAGTGTTTCCCCCCACAAGAAGAGAAAAAGTGTGATGTGGCAATCATGGTTTGCCCATGGTTCCTTCTGAAATGTACATCATATAAAGTGGGGAGAATCATGCTCCCAACGGGAATCTCCAATCTCAAGCCCACTCTCCAAACAAGTCTTGCCATGAATATAAACATATCAGCAATATATGGAATCAAGGTACAATAAGAACAAGTTGCCAAATGACAATAGGAGAGTGAACCATAGTTCCAGTCATGGAACTAGCATAGTGCATCCTTTACCTGCATCAAAATAAGAAATAACAAGTTCTTGACCAACCACTTGTTTGCTGCCACAGTCATCTCATAAGATAAAAACATGAAGTTACAATATGGTGTCAATGGTGCACACCAAGAAACATGTGGCTTCCCTCGAAAACCATCAAAAAGATAGCCAGGATCAATGCTACAAGTAGCTCCAATTACATCATCATACAATATGCAAAAAGAGATGATTCTTCTTTTTACATCATGCTGCTCAAACAAGGAAAAGAAGTACAATACAAAATATGAAATTATACCCCCTCCATCATGCACTTGAGGTCTTGAGCTGAAATGGCTCAACTAGAAATTCTTCCTCACTCCCAATGAGTAGGAAGGTGGTTGTGACATCCTCTCTATCACAATCTGGGCTATGCATCTCTCCATGTGCTGAAATATGTCATGTTTAATTCCCTCCCGAATGAACTCCTTTCCCATGGCAAGATATGCATCAAAATGCATGGAAAAGAAGTCCTCATGTGCTGCATGCAGCAACTTCTCCTTGAGACTAGAATCTCTAGTCAAGAAGACTTCACCATGTGAATAGATGACCATATCATCTACCATACACTCATCATCTCCATCTAGGTCATCAAGAACCATGCATGCACCAAGATCCTTGGAGTACTCTACTAAGAGCTGAGATCTCCAATAAGGATCAATCCTCCTAAGAGACAACACTGGTGATATGGCATGTGAAGCTCTCTTCATGCTGCTGCCTGCTACTTTGACATCTCCCATGAAAAATTTCTCCTCCAAACTCCTCACCTCTCCAAAATACAAGAGTGATGAACCCAAAGACAATATATCTCTCCTAAACTATAGATCTGGTGTCCTCCACAGTGGAATGCCTCCATGTAGTGAGACATCAATGTCAAGAGTAGACTGTATGTATGATTGGGCAACCTAGCCCCTGCCCTCACTGTGCAAATCAGTCTACCTCTTCCTTACATTAGCTTTCTGAAATAGAGAAGGGTGTGTGATTCTCATCAATTGATGCTGCTCTTCCTCCCTACCTCCTCCTTCTAGATGTAATGTTGCATAATAATGTTGCTCCCTCACTGTGCTTGGACCTCCATGTACGAGATCCCGAGGAACTTCTTGTAAGGATACAAGAATCCCTCCTATTGGAACATGTCATCCTCCTCCCTCTGCATGAGGCACTGGATGTGCTCTAGATGTGACAGCGTTGTTTCCCTCTTCTTCCTCAATGTGTATGGGCAACATATCATCAGTTGGATCCTCCTGTGAAAAGGAGATCCCCATGCCCTCTTGTTCAAGAATATGAATTGGAGGTTTTTCTTCCGGCAATGTGTAATGCAAGATGACAGCTCCTCCCATGGTTTTCTAAAATGGGGTTTCCTCCATCGCATGAAAGGGTTCTATTTTCTCAAGTTTTCCTTGATTATGTGCCTTAGGAAGTTTTTCACCAAACCTCCCCATCAATGTTTCTATGAATCTTGCATAAGATGAAGTGTTTACATTATTTAAAGAACAAGATTCAAAAATCCACCATGCATGAGCCTTACCTCTGAAATGAAATGCTGCAAATTTGGTGGCTTCTTCTTCAGAAAATGGTGAAGATGCACATAGGAATCTTGCTCCTTCACCCAGGCTCCAGCTGAACATGTAGGTGATCCGAAAAAAGTAGACAAAAGAAATCTATTTGCATCCTACTACTTGCTCTTCTCCACCTAGATCTTGCAAAACTCTTGGAAATCAGTATGATCTCTAAACCTTTCAGTTTGAGATTCATACTCCTGCAACATGTTAGCTCCCCACAAATTTTTGACAATAAAATACGGGGCTAAAATGTTTTTGAGCCTTCAAGGAATGCATTTCCCCTGAAAACACATCATCCTTGAAGCCCCCTTGTGCCTTTTGTCCTTTGATAAAATCCCCTCTGCTATTACCCATTATAAAGCCTCTTTGTTGGTGAAGAAATGCCCAAAGGCCCCTTTTCCCTCTTATTTCATTCCCCCTAAGCCTTTGTTTTCATCCTCTCACCTCTCCTTTCTAAATCCCCCACTTACCCTTCAAATCCCCTTCAAATTCTACCTATATCCCTTGTTTGGGCTGATTCACCCTTTATCCCTTTATCGTTCCCTTTTCTAACCTTTAAATCACATTGAAATGGGCCCAAAACCCACTTTCTAACTTTGCAATAGGTCCTAACCCTCTTTTCCCCCTTTCCGACCATAAAATCGCATTATAAATCGTTTAAACACATATGCGATTGAATTAAAACCACTTCCCCTCCATAACCCGTAAAACTTTATTATAAAACTTTATTATATGGTTTTATAACCCTACCGCTCTTTAATCGCAATCGAAAACTTCTCAATCGCATGTGTTACGTTGATTGCTCCGATCGCGCATCGCAAATATTTGCAATGCGATTGATCGCTTCGCAAGTATTTGCGATGCGATCGATCGCGCAATCCCTCCGATCATTGCATCACAACTCCGCTTCGATCCGCCCGATCACATAATCGCAAATTTTTCTCCCCCCGATGTGATCACCCCTGTTCCCTTCCGATATTGCGATTGCGATAGCCCCCGGTCCCACCGTACTACCCCTCCGTCGTTCATATAATATAAGGCCTTTTCCTTTGTAAACTAGATATTTGTTATATTTTCATTTATATAAAGGTTCGTTCCAATCGTATCGGAAAATTGTGTTTCATATATATATCCCTCTGCCTCACTCTGATTGCGATTGCGACTTCCATATGGGTCCCGCCTCGTACAATCATTCCCATCCACCTCACCGCATTCCATTGCATTTCGTTGCATTTCCTTTGTATTTCCTCCGCAGTTTAAATTTTCGTATTTGCACTAAAGTTTAATGTTTTTTGTACATTCCACCAATATTCATATATCATTCCACGGTTTGAACCATTCACCGTCCCGATTGGGCCATCGCTGTCCATTTACCCGCAAATCCAATGGCTCATACCTCATCCGACGGTGGACCCCACACTCACGCACTGTACCCAAATCACCCAGTTTCTATCGCACCGCCTTTGGGCAGTGGGCAGGATTTTCCGATTGCGGAGCGATTCCATACAGCATCCGACGCCTGGCAGGAGAACTATTTCAAAACCACTTGCTCATTGCGCGTTAATTTTTGGCATAGGATGCGTAGCGAAATGCACGTGAACCGTCTGATTTGGGGCAGTTGATCCAACGGTGATAGCTCTATGGAGCTACGCATAGGTTAATCAGAGACTTTCGTACCGCGGGTCCCACAACCGTGGCTCCACTTCATTGTTTTTCCCTATTTTTCTTTGTAATGCACTCAAGCGAAGACCTTTGGGCCTTTAAACTATAACTCTTTCTTCCACCACCTTCCACTGTTTCTCCACTGCTCCGCCACCACTCCTCGGGCCTCTGCTGCATTCCTCCACCACTGCCCGATTTTGTGACAGGCTTATGTTATTGTGCAGAGAGCATAGAGATGGCCATTTCAGCACGTACCAACAGACCAGCAGAAGAAATTTAGAGGGGTTAATTCTTGTAATTAATGTTTAACCCTGCATTCAAGGAAAGGCACAGTTTGAATATTTAAGCACACAGTCAAGTCTTATCTATGTTTAATATCAGAAAAGTACTTTCTCCAGACAGTACGCCATTCCTACAGTGCTCTCCACATTTCCTCGAGCCCTCAAACAGATGAAAGACACTGACAAAAGCTTCTTAAGATTTTCAGAGCTGCAGGAATGGAGGTATGGAGAAGGCCCACAGACTTTAATCCATTTAACTAGATTCATAAGGCTAGCATAGAGTCCAAATAGCCAGGGGACTTCAAGAACATATCAGAGGTCAAATCTTGACCTGACAGAGGCTTCCCGAGCAGCCTGCAGAGTACTACAACACCAAAGTGCATCAATGCCATACCAGAGATAAATGTCAAGAGGTAAAACAGAATGGTCTTCGGCCCTCTCTTTATTTTCTGAGTTTAATGTTTCATTTAGTTTCCACTTACCTCCTCGGCTCATCTTCTGCTATAAAACACATACGAAAATATTGTAAAAGGTTGTTTTTCGGTTGCTGCCATTGCTGTTAGAAGGATTCCTTCTGACTGTTAGAACAGTCTTGGGAGGGAGTAGCAGAGTAGTTGTATGTAGTAGGATGGGAGAAGAATTTTGGATTGTAACAGCCATTGAGCTCAGTGTATGTGAATGGTTTTGCATCAATTAATTAAAGCACATTTCACAGGATCCTGGTCTATTACTATTGATGATGTTTTCCTAACTTTGTTTATTACATTTCATATTGTTTCATTTTCTGCTGGCTTGCATCAGAAATATGGCATAGGATTTACCCTTGCTAGGTACCCTATGTCTCTGCTCTCCTTGCCTTAAATTTTGTTCTGCTGAATGTGTTATCTGAGGGTTGATTTCAGTTAATTTAACCAGTGTAGTGGATGTCATTGCCTACTAGCTGATGTATGAATTAAATGAATCTATTCTTAGATGTTCTTGTTGGGTTTAAGATGGAATATTTGGGAACACTGGGGATTAGAGTTAGCCCTGTCCACTAGGATCCTTGTGTGACCAACTGGCCTTTTCTAAGATCCCTTCTGTTAAACTTATCTCTTTTTTCCTTCGGAGCATGCTAAAGCTGACCTGGAGTTAAATGACCTCTGGTCCGATCTATAAGTTGCCTCTTTGTCCCTCTTTGAAAGCTGCCTTTGAGTATGTCCAAGCAGGTCTAGAGTTAAATGACCTCTGACCTGATCTATAGACAGAAAATTGGTTGCTTTCCTTCTCTCACCTTCTTTCCTTAATGTCCCATCCCATCATCTATCTAAAAAGATCCTTTAGTGTAGATGACTTGCCCTTTGAAAGCCTTGGCTAGTTGTTGCATGTAATCTCCTTTCATGACTCCATAGCCCAATGGATGGCACTTTCTTGACCTATCCTCTTTGCTGAAGCATCCTGTTGCTCTGTTCCTTTCTTTCCATTACTTTCTCGGTTTCTGATGTCATGGATCAACCCAAAAACCAACCAACCAAATCACATTTAAAACCCCCCTTTTGTGCTTCATACCTAGCCTAACAGCTCATTTTGAGTTTCAAAGATATATCATTCTTTGTTATATTGGAGAGATCCCTCTCCAGGTCCAGGAGGGCTAGATCCTAGGGCTCCAAATCAGTTCTGATGTTTTCTATTCTTTTGGTCTTGCCAATCTGGCCAAAACATGGGAACCACAACATCATGGCGACTCCGCTGGGGAATTCTGAAAACCTATAACTGCTAAACATTAATCTGTCTCCCAGTCTCGTCACCAACATAATGGCGACTCCACTGGGAAATGAGTGCATTTCACCTTAAACATTCTTAGGCACTCAAAGACCCAAGATCTATGGTTAGATTGGCATTAAATTGCTGATGGTGGACAACATCTTATTTCAAAAATTCATATACATCCACCTGGCGACTCCACACTCCCTATGATCCAAAGACCTGATGACTCCACTGGTAGAAGACTCTAAACTGGTTGAGAAGAAGCAGTAGCCTTCTTTACATAAGCATGAATCCAAGCATGGGCAGAGATACAAAGTATGATGCTCTGTATAATCAATTAAATGAATTAACAGAAACGTTTGGTAAAGTGTTGGAAATGTACGTGACTAACCTAAATGCAAACGATGATTATTTCGAACAGCCCATGCATCTCCCAGAACAAGAACAAACTCAAGACCTAGAAGATGTGAAAGGCACGTATGATGCTCAAGAATCTATAGGAGACGAAGAGGAAAGTGATCAGGAACTGCTTGATTTCTTACCTATGTCTTGTGCTACGCTAACTAGAAAATATCAGGACCTAATGGCAAAATCTAATGGGGAACACTGCCTTGAGGAAATAAGAGACCATATAGAGGAGGCAAAATATGATGCAGAAGAAGAGGCTCAAGTGAACATCCCGCCTCCCAATCAGCTAACACAAGAGAAAGAGAACTGCTGCTCTTCCGTCCATGATGAGAGGGAAAACCCTCTTTTGAAAGAATAAGAGATTGATCAGATATTAAATCAGCAGTACACCTCAGAAATCTTTTATAGAACACACACTCTTGCCCAGTCATCTTATGAGTTTGATGATACAGATCTAGAAGACTCCTCTGTGGATCAGGACGAAGAAAGACCTGCTGAGAATCCAGAAGGTTTGGTGGGTGACATTACTTACAATTATGATTTTCCTATTTATGATTTGTTTGATGATGAGTGTTTTCAAAGGGAAGCCGAGCTTGCTGGACCATCATCCTTAGATTCATGGGAGGAAGATCAGAGCCAGCAATTTCAGAGAAGTAAGGAAACTAGTCAGCCTATCTATGATACTGATGGGGAGAGCTATGATAGTATAATAGCAAATGAAGATTCTTTGAATCTCCATTCTGCTCTACTACAGATCATCAGTGAGACTAGAAATCAGTAGCCTTTCTTTTCAAAAGAGGTCGAGGAAAGCAAAGAAGAGATTCTGGAGCAAGCTGAAAGCAATGAGACTTATTTTGAAAAATAGGAAGCAATGGAACAAGCCCCTGCTCAAGAATACATAGACCTTCTCACAGAGTTCATCACCTCAGAGCAGAATATATCAGAGCTCTAGGAGGACAACACTGCCATATATGATGATTCCTCCAGTTTAGAGAATGAATAAGGTGAGGGGGATTTTCTCCTTCAAGGGAGTCTTCTTCTTGATCCAGTGGTAGAAGAAGAAATCTTGGTTGAAGCCTGCCTGCCACATATTCATCACCAGGTATCACATCATGATCCTTATGCACATTTCCTGCAAACATTTGAAGAAGGATCAAGGGTATTTTTGAGCAGCATGTTGCAAATAGAAAGAAAATTTTTGAAAGCTTATATTATTGAACAAAAAGAGTGGGAGCTACCCTGCCTATCCAGCCTGCTCAAGGAGTTGAGCAGAAGGGACCAGTCATGGGATCACTTGATGGACTGGTTACATTGGAAGACAATTTTTGTAAGCTAGACTGTAAATGTTCTAGTTAGAGTAGGGTAGGTCGGAAGTCTGAAATAAAGCTCAGTATTTGAGCATGTAGTTAGTTGTTTTTAATTTCTACAAAGTCCAGCAAGCTAGGCAGTCTAATCCTGGCTTGACTATTTTTCAATTTTTGTCTTAGAATGTAGAGAAGAAATCTACTAGACAGTTTAATCCTAGCATATATTAGATTAGGTAGAGAAGCTATAAGGCCAACATTCTAATCTAGTCTCATAGAGTATTAAGGGTATAAGTAGAATAGGTTTATTTTCCCGTCTGTAAATATTGATGATGTAAAGGGTTTGCAAGTCCAAATGCACCCAGAAGAAAAATTGTTAGGAATATAGTGTGGGTAGGTAGTTGTTCCGGAGAATTTTTACTGTTGATATGATGTCTTCATGATTTGTGGCAGCTGATCAAAGAAAGAAATGAATGAGTCAAGCACTAAGCATTTGACCTACACCAAAGGTCATCGTCTGAATTCTTGACTCCTTCAAGAAGAAGCCATCCCCATGTGGAGCCACTGTTAGCCCCCCATAAATTTTTGACAAGTAAATAGGGGGCTAAAATGTTTTTGAGCCTTCAAGGAATGCATTTCCCCTAAAAACACATCATCCTTGAAGCCCCCTTGTGCCTTTTGTCCTTTGATAAAATCCCCTCTGCTGTTACCCATTATAAAGCCTCTTTGTTGGTGAAGAAATGCCCAAAGGCCCCTTTTCCCTCTTATTTCATTCCCCCTAAGCCTTTGTTTTCATCCTCTCACCTCTCCTTTCTAAATCCCCCACTTACCCTTCAAATCCCCTTCAAATTCTACCTATATCCCTTGTTTGGGCTGATTCACCCTTTATCCCTTTATCGTTCCCTTTTCTAACCTTTAAATCACATTGAAATGGGCCCAAAACCCACTTTCTAACTTTGCAATAGGTCCTAACCCTCTTTTCCCCCTTTCCGACCATACAATCGCATTATAAATCATTTAAACACATATGCGATTGAATTAAAACCACTTCCCCTCCATAACCCATAGAACTTTATTATAAAACTTTATTATAAGGTTTTATAACCTCGCCACTCTTTAATCGCAATCGCAAAATTTTCAATCACATGTGTTACGTTGATTGCTCCGATCGCGCATCACAAATATTTGCGATGCGATTGATCGCTTCACAAGTATTTGCGATGCGATCGATCATGCAATCCCTCCGATCATCGCATCGCAACTCTGCTTCGATCCGCCCGATTGCATAATCACAACTTCTGTTCCCCCCAATGCGATTAACCCCGCTCCCCTCCGATATTTCGATTGCGATAGCCCCCCGAGCCCACCATACTACCCCTCCACCATTCATATAATATAAGGCCTTTTCCTTTGTAAACTGGATATTTGTTATATTTTCATTTATATAAAGGTCTGTTCCAATCGCATCAGAAAGTTGTGTTTCATATATATATCCCTCTGCCCCGCTCTGATTGCGATTGCGATTTCTGTATGGGTCCCGCCTTGTACGATCATTCCCGTCCACCTCACCGCATTCCATTGCATTTCCTTTGTATTTCCTCCGCAGTCCAAATTTTCGTATTTGCAATAAAGTTTAATGTTTTTTGTACATTCCGCCAATATTCATATATCATTCCATGGTTTGAACCGTTCACCGTCCCAATCGGGCCATCGCTATCTATTTACCCGCAAATCCAACGGCTCATACCTCATCTGCCTGTTGACCCTGCGCCCGCGCACTATGCCCAAACCGCCTGGTTTCTATCGCACCGCCTTTAGGCGATGGGCGGTATTTTCCAATTGCGGAGTGATTCCATACAACATCCGACGTGTGGCAGGAGCACTATTTCAAAACCACTTGCTTATCGCGCGTTAATGTTCGGCACAGGATGCATAGCAAAATGCATGTGCATCGTCCAATTTGGGGCAGTTGATCCAACGGTGGTCTCTCCACGGAGTTGCGCACAAGTTAATCAGATACTTTTGTACCCTGGGTCCCACATCCATGGCTCCACTTCATTGTTTTTCCCTATTTTTCTTTGTAATGCACTCAAGTGAAGACCTTTGGGCCTTTACACTATAACTCTTTCTTCTGCCACCTTCCACTATTTCTCCACTGCTCCACCACCACTCCTCGAGCCTCCGCTGCATTCCTCCACCACTGCCTAGGTTTGTGATAGGCTTATGTTATTGTGAAGAGAGCATAGAGATGGGCCATTTTAGCACTTACGAGCAGACCAGCAAAAGAAATTTAGAGGGGGTTAATGCTTGTAATTAATGTTTAACCCCGCATTCAAGGAAAGGCATAGTTTGAAGATTTAAGCACACACTCAAGTCTTATCTATATTTAATATCAGCGAAGTACTTTCTCCAAACAGTACGCCATTCCTACAGTGCTCTCCACATTTCCTTGAGCCCTCAAATAGATGAAAGACACTGACAGAAGCTTCTTAAGACTGTCAGAGCTACAGGAATGGAGGTATGGAGAAGGCCCACGGACTTTAATCCAGTTAACCAGATTCAGAAGGCTAGCGTAGAGTGAAAATAGCCAAGGCACTTCAAGAACATATCAGAGGTCAAATCTCGATGTGACAGAGGCTTCCCGAGCAACCTGCAGAGTACTACAGCACCAGAGTGCATTAATGCCATACCAGAGATAAATGCCGAGAGGTAAAACAGAATGGGCTTCAGCCCTCTCTTTCTTTTCTGAGTTTAATGTTTCATTTAGTTTCCATCTACCTCCTCGGCT
Source organism: Pinus albicaulis (assembly GCA_034641835.2). Taxonomy (NCBI): domain Eukaryota; kingdom Viridiplantae; phylum Streptophyta; class Pinopsida; order Pinales; family Pinaceae; genus Pinus; species Pinus albicaulis. The sequence continues at coordinate 1,804,251,948 of CM076578.1, read as the reverse complement.
CATCTTCTGCTATAAAACTCATAAGAAAATATTGTAAAAGGTTGTTATTCGGCTACTGCCGTTGCTATTATAAGGATTCCTTCTGACTGTTAGAACAGTCTTGGGAGGGATTAGCAGAGTAGTTGTATGTAGTAGGCTGGGAGGAGAAGTTTGGATTGCAAAAACCATTGAGCTCAGTGTATGTGACTAGTTTTGCATCAATTAATTAAAGCACATTTCACAGGATCCTGGTCTATTACTATTGGTGATGTCTTCCTAAATTTGTTTATTACATTTCATATTGTTTCATTTTCTGCTGGCTTGCAGCAGAAATATGGCATAGGATTTGCCCTTGCTAGGTACCCTATGTCTCTGCTCTCCTTGCCTTAAATTTTGTTCTACTGAATGTGTTATCTGAGGGTTGATTTCGGTTAATTTAACCAGTGTAGTGGATGTCATTGCCTACTAGCTGATGTATGAATTAAATGAATCTATTCTTAGATGTTCTTGTTGGGTTTAAGCTGGAAGATTTGGGAACACTGGGGATTAGAGTTAGCCCTGTCCACTAGGATCCTTGTGCGACCAGCTGGCCTTTTCTAAGATCCCTTCTGTTTATCTTATCTCTATTTTCCTTCGGAGCATGCTAAAGCTGACCTGGAGTTAAATGACCTCTGGTCCGATCTATAAGTTTCCCCTTTGTCCCTCTTTGAAAGCTACCTTTGAGTATGTCCAAGTAGGTCTAGAGTTAAATGACCTCTGACCTGATCTATAGATAGAAAATTGGTTTCTTTCCTTCTCTCACCTTCTTTCCTTAATGTCCCATCCCATCATCTATCTAAAAATATCCTTTAGTGTAGATGACTTGCCCTTTGAAAGCCTTGGCTAGTTGTTGCATGTAATCTCCTTTCATGACTCCATAGCCCAATGAATGGCACTTTCTTGACCTATCCTCTTTGCTGAAGCATCATGTTTCTCTATTGCTTTCTTTCCATTACTTTCTTAGTTTATGATCTCATGGCTCAACCCAGCAACCAACCAACCAAATCACATTTAAAACCCCCCTTTTGTGCTTCATACCTAGCCTAACATCTCATTTTGAGCTTCAAAGATATATCATTCTTTGTTATATTGGAGAGATCCCTCTCCGGGTCTAGGAGGGCTAGATCCTAGGGCCCCAAAGTGGTTCTGATGTTGTCTCATCTTTTGGTCTTGCCAATCTGGCCAAAACATGGGAATCCCAACACAACAAATCACTAAGAGTTCTCCTCTTAGGCATTTTTCCTCCTCCTATCCATCTCAAGATAGATCTGGGCGCTTGAATGGGCTGTGCATCATGGTGTGTAGCTGCATGCTCACACTCATCATGTGAAAATCTAGATTCAACCTTATTTGGAGATCCCATATCCAATCTCATTTTCTTTAGCTCTCCTTGAAATATCTGCATAGATTTTGGAAGAAGATTTGTAAGCTTGTCTTCCTTTCTTCTTTCACATACTGAAGATTTCTGTATTCTATCCATCTCTCCTTCCTCTGATAGCTAGAGCTCACAGGCTGAGCTAGATATCATGCTTTGATACCACTGTAATATCCCAAATTAGGAACAACTCATGAATCATGCATTAAAAACACATTTCCAACAAAATTTGCAATAAAACACTAAAATTAACCCTTGGATCCCATAAATTAATCAATCTATAATCTAAATCCAATATTAAAGCTGAATCAAAGCAAACTAGGTGGGTTAAACAAATCTCCCACACCTAGGATTGCCAAAAAGTGCTAAAACCCCAAAACTACAAAGTACCGGAGTTGCTGCTCAAGGGACTGCGTAGTATAAGAGAGGGTTTACACATAATATCATATGATAACAATATATATACTCATGTATTGATAAATAATTCTGAATAACATATATCTAATCTCCTTATACAAAATACAAAATAAACTGACAAGGGTTTCTTGTCAAACATTCTGCATAGAAAATGGGAAGTTCAATAATTTAATGAATAACCACTGCAAAAATGAAGTGAATGAGTGTAGAAGGCTGAAATATGTCTTATATTCTATATATCCCTCAACGACTTCCTACCATGAAAGGATGAACCTCTCAATCACAAGGAAAAACTACAATGGACCCACCAAACCTTGCACTGAACACTGCCTCCAAAATAACGCATTCCCTAGCTGGAACAATGCTGGGAATGTATGGGAAATGTGTGGTATGATACCAAAAATTTGAACTCAGCTCTGGAGCTCTCCAAAAAAATGTCTCAAGTGAAGGAAACCTCTTTCCAATGAGAAACTAGCTCAGAAGCCAAGATTCCAATCCCTTCCACTGCTGCACCCAACAACACTGCACAATCTCTGGAAAAAATGCGCTGATGAAGTTGGCTAAAGCTTGGCCTAAAAATTCGATGTGGAATGATGAATTAAAACTCTCCCAATGAGGCTCCTCAAAGGAAACAGGTGGGATTCCCACTTGGGAACACCTAGTTCTATACAACACTGCTACTCTACTGAACAACAAGAGGAAGCAAAAGTCTGAGTAGACATGAAAAGTAATATAAGCCATGAATAATAATGCTGAAATCCTCTTCCTTATATTAAACATGAGTTTTCTTGCCCTTGGCCCCACTCAATTAGGTCATCTCTATCCAAATATAAATCTCCCTCCAAAACTACATTATTCTCCTTGGATTCCTCCTTTTCTAAATCCGTGTTGTTGACGTAGTCAAAGCAGCTTGATTTTATCCCTGTTCACACATGGAGGTGTTTTATTAAGCTAGAAAGAGTGTCTCCTTTCACACTCAGATTTTTTTTATCCTCCTTAGGAGACTTATGGGCTTTTCTACCCATTTATTCACTGACTAGAGCTGTTGCCAACTTTAATGTTCCAATTAGCTTTGAGGCTAAAATTTTGGAACATTACACATCCATGAGTTGACCCAATCACATTCACAACTCTGCCCAACACGTTCTCAACTCTGCCCAACACGTTCTCAACTCTGCCTTCATTTTTTTCTTCCTTAACTGCTTCTGTGTTGCCTTTGCTTCCCTTGATTCTTTTGTTGGAAAATATTTTGAATATTGACATCTTTGTATAGTATGAAAAAATTGCAAAGAGAAAGTACACAGTCACCTTGTGATACTGTAAATTACAGGGTTCTAACAGATACCTTAAGGTGTGAGTTGCTTATGTCATGTACTTGGTGCTTAACTATTTAATTATGTCATCTATCTGGTGTTGAGTGTTTGGTGTCTATTATATTATCTAGTTTATTTATATAACATAGTACGTTTATAGGTTTTTTGGATGTTTGGTTAATCATATGATATGAGTATGCATTTGTAAGATTTCATGAAGTAATGATATTGCTTTAATATGGTTATACTAACACATATGTGTTGAGACATTTGATATGTACTTGAGTGTAAGTAGGTGATATTTTTAGCAGTATGTATTATGACTGATGAAAGTGAGTAGATTGTCGATTATGAAATGGTTTTTAGTCTTGGTGAAATTTGATTTCAAATTGATAGATATGTTGCCTTGATATTTTGTAATTACAGCTGACATGCATGTTTAGTTACAGGTCATCATGCTTGGAACAACAAGGTAAGGTAACTAGCATGATGTTATGTTTATTTATGCACTAACAATTATGTGTTTGTTGTAGTAAGATGCAAGGGATTATATGGCAAGAGACTGGAATTAAATCTTGAAAATGGTCGGCGTAAGATTTCATTTGGAATAATTGGGGACCCATAGGGATTAAGTCATGGTTTTTGTTTCCAATCTTATGATTTTTGTCTCTTGTGGTTTGTTGTGCTTGATTGAAGATTTGTTTATGCTAGTGTATGGCCATACCACTTTGGTGCAATATCATATTTCCTTGGTTTTCATGGTCTTATACTTGTTTGTTCTTTTTCTTTCCTTTTATGTTTTAAGAGTCATGGGAATTGGTTTGGAAAGAGGAAATTTAATGGAGCTTTGGGAGAGTTGTGTGATACCCAATAGCTAATGTAAGACATAGATGAATCTCAGTGCATCAGTGAGCACAATAGTAGGTAATAATATGATAGTTGTCTACAATTGGTTGAGTCCAGTGGGTAAATGGACAGTGGTAGAGTAGGTAAAGTGAATGGATCTAAGGTGTTATATGCCTTGGCTATGTTTTGAAGTATTTTTATAAATGTTGTGCATATTGTGCACAGATAAAGGAAGTTTTCTTGACCTTGACCTTATGGTATCTAGTAATTATGTTGTGATCATAATTATGATGTTTTCTCTAGATGTCTATATGAATTTATCTATGGCACTATCTAACGATATCATGATTTCTTTGTGTTGATGTTTATATATGTATACATGTATGTATGTATGTATGTATGTCGTGTCTGACAATGTCATCATGGATCATGATTGTCTAGTGCTAATGTTTATATTTATATATGCATGTATGTATGTCATTTTCTGACAAGATCATTAAAGTTTTATGCGAATGATTATATATAGGTATGTATCTATGTATCTATGGCATTGTATGAAAAGGTTGTCAAGGATCATTATCATGGAGGAATGATTTCTTATGCATGTGAATGGCATGAACAAGTTTCTTCCTATGAGGAATAAACTGGCAGAGTAACTTTGACAGAGCTATGAGGTCAGTATAATGTTGAAATGAATTGATATTAGATGTTCTTACTATTCTTATTTTCATGTGATGGACATCTAATGTTGAGGGGTACATCAATGAACTGAAAGTAGTGTGATCTGCGACATGATAGGATATGAATGGATAATGGAAAGAGAGTAGAAGCAATGTTTCTTGTGGGGTCAGTGTGTGGTATATGGATGTGCAATACTATTAATGTGTATATTTTGCACGTGTTGTATATGTAGTGATTGTACCTACGGTGATGTGTACATGTAACATAGGTAGTATTGTGTACACATGTTTTTGTATGCGTATTGTATATATGCTGTTGTCTGTATATTTCATATGTAGGGCTAGGTATACATGGTAATATGTACATGTTGGATGTGTGTTTTTGTGTACATACCGTACTATGTGCATGTTAGATATGCAGTTTTGTGTGCATGTTGGATGTGTGGTATTGTGTACATACCATACTATGTGAATGTTGGATATGCAGTGTTGTGTGCATGTTGGATATGTGGAGTTGTGTAAGTATGGTTCTATGTACATGTTGTATATGCAGTGATATGTACATATTTTGTTGTGTGTGTTGTACATCTAGTGATATGTACATATGTTGTTATGTGAATGATTGTACATGTGGTGTTGTGTTCATATGGTGTTGTGTACATGTTGTACATGTGGTATTGTGTACAGATTGTATAGGTGGTGCATTGTACGTTTGGCATTGTGTACATGTTGTGCAGGTGGTGCTATGTACATGTGATGTTGTGCACACACTATGTAGGTAGCTATGTTGTGTAAAGGTGGTACTATGTACATGTTGTGCATATGGTATTGGTATACATGTGGTATTGTGTGCATGTCATACAAATTATGTTGTGGGCATGCGATATTATGTATGTGCATAGTATAGTCATGGTATCACAACATGTGTATTTGTCATGTTGTACTTTGTGTATGTTTATGTATGTATATGTATTGTGTTGTGTTGTACACCAGATGTAGGTGTATGTTTTATATGTCGGTGTAGGGATATGTATTGTGTTATATTATACATCAGGAATAGGTGTATGTGTCGTATGTTGGTGTGAGTGTATGTATTATGTCGTGTTGTACGCCTTATGTGAATGAACATTTTGTACACTATGTGTATGTGTACATGGGTGAATAGAATAAAGGGCATTCAGTGCTTGCCGAGCATGGAAACCGATCTAGTGTGTATATAGAAAGAAAAAAGGTACAAGTAAGGATAAATCAAGGATAAGTATGCGTGTTTTATTTCAGTTCTATTATGCGTGTGATCTTCGATTCATATTTATTATGATTACAAGTGACTTAAAATTATGGTTTACGATGGTAACATGTAATATATGATTTTGATTTATGATTTTTTTGTTTTAGATAACCAGATGTTATATGTTTATACATGATAATTTGATAAAACAAACAGTTTGAATTTTTTTGATAGTAAGTAATTAGGATTGCAAGTGTACCTTATTTACAAGCCATCAATGAGGTATAATGTGAATTTTTTTAAATTTAATTTAAATCTATTGACAATTATGTGCTTTGTACAAGAAGAAAGAAAATTCCCTATTGGGTCATTGAAACCAATTGAAAGAACTAGCAGTGACAACAAAAGAATTTGAAACATGTAGTAATATGTTATTAAAGCACATTAGGAGCAAGGCCATTGTGGGACACTGATACCCAATAGTGTCCATTTATTTCCATGAGCATTATATGATCAGTATGATGATTTTGAGGTAGGGATATGCCTTGATTTTTGTATCTTTCAGTGCAAGGAAGCCTTGGCAAGGGATGGACTACCTGGGATGGGTGTGCTAGTAGAACTTGGAAGGTGTGTGATTGAACAAAAGGGGGTGACCAGATTTCCCAAGGGATTGTGTAGCAAAGAAGGGCAGGTTGTGGATGGATTTGTTTTGGTCATTAGCATTTCCAGATGGAATCAAATGCACATTGTGAGTGCGCTCTGGAAAAATGAGTTGATAACTACTTAATGAGGGTACAGTAGTGTAGGATTGTAGCATTGGAGATTGGATGTAGACTTTAACTTTCGTAGTGGATTCTGGACTTCCTTGTAAGGAAGTGAATCTTGGTATTACTTTTAGGGTGGAGATGTGAGCCTCTGGATTCCTTTTTTGATGATACAACCATAATATCATTCTATTTTCTGGTTGATAAAATGTATATATGTATATATGTGGTTGTTATTCTAAATACCATAATGAGATGTGTTATAAATCTCCAGTACATGGTATGATTTTCATGATGTTTTTCTCTTTTGAGTAGATGGTCATTGCAAATATTGCAACAAGCTGTGTTATAAAGCTCTATGGGAAGTATGTTTTGTTTTCAATGATCTTATGGTTTATAGGTGTCATTGAAAACCGAGGATAGTGTTCCTCCAAGGAGGAGGGTTCTGTAATAGCCCCAATGAAAATTCCATTTAATATAATTAATAAAGGAAAAAATAATAACCACTGTCAATGGGACACTTATTCAAATTCGAATGTTGGGAAAATCATTCTAGTGGGTGTTCATTTTGGTTATTATGGATAAATAAAATTGGCAAAGGAAATGGAAAAGGCTTTGGAAAGGCATGAGGTATTAATTGGAATTTTATTTATGAAAATAATGTAAAATAGGAGAAAAGGAAGGTTAAATGTGACATATTTCATGTGAGGAGGGAAATGAAGAAAAATAATGGAAAATGAAGAAAATAGAGGCCTCATTAATAAAAAAGCTTATGAGGATCAGTTGGACAAATTTTGCTACCTTTTGTCAATGAATTTTTGGAGCACTCTCATTATTCTCTCTCTCTACCTTGTACTCTTGGATACTTAGAGTTTCCTTGGAACACTCTTGGAGAGTGTGGATACTTGGTGATTTGGAGCAAGAAGGAAAAGGAAGAGTAGGAAATCACAAGAGGACATCAAGATTATCATTTATAGAAGGTGCTAAGAGCAGGTACCAAGTTGCATGTATTATTTCCTCACTATTTTTGGCATGCATGGTGTATGCATGTTCCAGGAGGATCATATAGGTCCAAGTAAAAGTGGCTTAAGTACAAAGGCTCAAAAATCAAATTGTCAAAAATGTGGCAAACTCGGTGTCAAGTTGAAGATCTCATCTTTCCGATTCCAATGACGCAGATGACACTCAATTTCGAGTCCATATGGAGGAGTTAGAAGAAGTCAAAAGTTTGGGTTGACCTGATGAGGTGGCAGTCTTAAGGAGGAAATTGTTTTGCCAAAGTATAGTGGTGGGATTGCGACCAACTCTGACCGGCATCCGGGAAAAATTATGGGACAGTTAAAAACAATCCTTGAGTCAAAATCGAGAATATTTAAAACAGATGGGTTGTTTTAAATAAATAAATAAATAAAATTTTAAAAATGGCAAGGGTGGGCCATGATCCCCACCCTCGCTCCAACCATACAACAATATTATATTAAAAAAATGGGGTCAGAAACCATGAATTTACAGCCCCAAATCGAGAGTAGTAGTTATGTTAAAAATGGGACGGGTGTGGGCTGTCAACCCCACTGCCCCTACCCACTATACTATGTATATACAGTGGTCGGCGGAAGTTATGGGGCAAGTCACCCGATGTGGGTCCGGCCCCCCGAGAACCTCATTTGAAAATAATTTTGTGGATATTTAAACACATATGATGCCTTTCTATGGAGGGGGTGGGGTTTGACCGCCCAACCCCCTCCCTCAAAATTTGGATCTCAACCAACTCGACGAGTAACTCCCTTGGGGAGTTCGCCCATCCTTCACTTATTTAACCTTTCACTACAAAAGTGTGCCTAGGCAGACCTGGAGTGGCACGTTTACCGAGACAAAGTGGAACCTTGAGTGCTTTGCAGGAGGGGGGGTGGAATCATGAACTGAGCTCATATCCAGAGGGCCCAAATTTGTATGATGTCATAATTAGGAAAATTTTATATGGATTCTACACCTCTCGATGACAGAAATCTAACAATGCTGTCATTTTATTCATCATAGGTCTCCGATTTTCGGCCACTTTCACCTATGGAGGTATAAGGATGTAATTTTGCATTGATGCTTGTACTTTCATTTTATTTTCCAATTAATGAATGTAGTATTCACAGTTAGCCCAAGCTAATGGGAATATACAATTTTGTTTCATTTTCTTATTGCAAGAATAAATGTGTAAAGGAGGGAAATAAAAACTCCTAAAAACAATGAATAAATCAATGCCCAATATAAACAAGGTTAAATCTAGGCTATTCTCATAAAACACCCTCATTTGTGGAATGGATTGAGCTATTTGACTGGGTCAACCGTGACCAAATCAACAACACTGTCTAGATGCAGTGAACATCCTAGATGCACAGCGCAGTTTTAGAAGGAGGATACACATGTGAAAGGAGATAAATCATTGAGATGGTTTAGGGTTTTGCAAGAATTTCATCTTATAAAAGGAAGAGGAGGACAATAGAAGAAGGTTGTTGAAAATATTATATTTATGAATATATTTTTTGTTTATACATATATCATTCTCTTGTTGTTTAGCTAAGAATAGTGATTTTTAGCACTAGGGTGTTCTTGATCAGGAATCCCACCTCTTCCATTGAGTAGCTCTTGGAGGAGTCTTGTTGATCTTGTCCACTATCAGGCATTTGGCCAAGCTTCATTTTCCAACTACAATGAATATTCTGTTGATGGTTTGGTTGTACTTGTAAGATGTAGCAAGTAGAGGCTAGATCTACTCAGATCTAGGCCAATCTAGTGCCTCTTTTCACTGGGAAAATATTCTATCCCATTTGTTGTCCACGTTAGCTCCTTATTTAAATTTTTGGTCTTCAAAATTCATTTCTGTTGACCGTTTCCTTTCCCGCCCCCCTGAAATGAATTAGAAAAAATCACGGGCGCGTATCCGAAGTAATAAGAGGCTCAGCCCCTTTAGCCGTGGCCCCCCATATCTTATTGTCTGCATGACCATGTCTTGGAACCGGGTGTTAAGCCCCTAAGGCGCTTATCATACATATCCATTGGGTGCAATCTCAATCGTCAGATCAAACACAGATCAACATTTCACGACCTGTTGCTCTTGTGGTCCCCGCGCTGCACATCGATTCCAAAACTGGCCTGTTTATTTCGCACCGCCTTTCGAAGACAGGCGGTATTCCACAAATCACAGCAATTCCATACATCACGCGCCACGCGTCCCAGGTCACTGTTTCAATACCGCCCTATTTCGCGCGTTAACGTTCGATCCAAGACGTGCAGCGAAATTTATGTTAACTGTCAGATCTATAAGCCTTCATCCAATGGCAGTTGTTTCCTGAAGCTGCACAAGTTTTAATTTAAGTATACAGCAATCCGGGCCCGCCATTCCATCGCCCTCTGATTAAGTTACAACCGTTGATTTCATTTTTGGATCCTATGTCCCAGAATTATTCACGCATCCCATTGATTGACCAAGTCCGCCTCCACGTCGTCCCTTCCGCTTAGCCTTTCGTACGGTCACGTGGCATTTGCGTTCTCCTCCACCATTCATATACTCCGTTTATGTGTCATATTTCAGTGTTTAAGTCACGTATCTCCGTCTCATCGATTTATCACCGTTCCACTGTATATCTCATTTCCACCCTTCGTTCCTCCACTATTTATCTGAATTTTTCGCCACCCTGCATCTTCTCATCACTTCTCCCAGTCTACATCACCATTCCATGGTCACGATCGCATCCACCATCCCTGTGTCTGGTTTTCTTTAACGTTTTTGTGGGTTTTGCAGGTTTATGGCGAGCGGAAAATATCATAATTTACAGCATCCATTGCTGAAGCCGAGGACGCATTACAGAGCTGGGTTTTCAAGTACCATATTCATGAGGAAAGATCCGAGGTAGTTGCCAAGATACGATTGTCATTTAAGGAGGAGGGGTTGAAAGTTATCAAACCCTCCAGTGTAATTCAAAACAAAGATCGAGTAGATGAAGAAATTAATGGGACAGTGAAGAAATAGAAATGAAAAATCAAGGAATGCAGTGTCTGGCATTGAAGAATTTAAATTCCAATTCAAAGTCGGAAGACAGAGAGTACAAAACACAAAGAGAAATGCTTTCAAGGTTTTATTTCAGCCAGATTTTCTTCAGAGAAGGACAGAATGTTCATGAGAATGTATCTTTATACCGTGCTCCTAAAGAGATTTTCTACCAAGTCCATTTATTTTTGCAATCAGGTTGTCAAGTACAGATAGTATTACTTAGTCATTCAACAGTATGGGTGCGAATGTTTCCGCAATTTTGTTCAAAATTAAGCAAATTAAATGTTTTACCTACTTCTTTTATTAGTTCTTTCTCCTCCTTTGTCTATAAAAACCCAGGAAAAATACATTGTAGTGGTTCCAGATTTTTATCAGAGAATTGTGCAGTGAAAGGCATTTTGTATACATCTTGTAAAAGCTCTTGTATGAAGGCTCAGAGCCCGTAGGGTCTCAGTGAGGAGGATTTCTATCTATATTAGAGGATTCTGGTCATTGGTATCCCACAATATGTAACTTCCTTTCATGTGTTTAATACAACATTTCATTTTATCGATCTTCTTGTATCATGTAATGGAATGCGAGTGGCTCACTGATTTTAGGTAAGGATTTATCCTAGTTGATACCCATACTTGGATCATTCAAGCGCTTTAAATATGGCTCAGGCATGATATACTGTTTCATGTTCATTTCATCCATATTTCTGCTATATTAGTTGCTTTGGGAGGGTGCTTTGAAAATGTGATTTTCATGTATGGATTCTTAGATTGATAAGCCCATACATGGTTCTATTGTGTATCTGGGTATCAAACCAAAGTTAACTAATATCTTCTTATATTTCTTTCACCGCATACACTTTCTGATACTTGATTTCTATGGCATATTATTTGAATCGGCCCTCTTTACAGTAAATTGTCTCTTAACTATCTGATGCTTTTTTGTTGGAGCTTTGCATCTTATCTCTGCAACATTACTTTCCTTGTGGTAGTTTCTGTAAGTTCTGGTCCCATTTAAATCAATTTTCTTGTTTACAAGAGATAGCAAGGGAGCCTTTGGATTGACACCCAAGTTTTATTATATGCTCCTTGCTATGCTAAGATGTCCTAGGCACTGGTCTATGGCAACTATAGACTGTCTCTAGGAGAGACAATATCTGTCGAAAACATCTTTCTGGCGCCGCTTCTAGGGACAAATTTAAGAATATCAGTTTCCCTGGGCCTCAACAAATCATATTCACTCTCTAATCAGGTGAGCATAGAGAGTTGAAGAGTTGCATATCTCTCACCTTGGCGACTCCACTGTTGTTTATCAGATAAATCTATTGGTAGTCCTGGCTCCTCGTAAGCCACATTTGAGGTCAGATACATCATAGTCAAAGATACCTTCAGTGTCTGACCCAGAGAAAATTAGTCATAGAAGAAGTTGGAGAGAAAAGAGATCAGTACGTGCTTAAATCCATGAGTTTTCCATAGAATATTATCCATCTTCTTCTTCTCAAGAAGTTCTAGTAGAAAATCCCAACTCCACTATGGGAGACACAGATTACTACTCAGATAGCCCACCCAGGGGAGGTGCTAGAACTAAATATCATCCTCATCCTGCTCTTGAGGTTGAAGAAGTCAAGGAAGTAACCGAAGTAGTTGTTGTTAACTATGAACTATTCCCATCCACACCTCAGGCTGTTGTATAGTATATTCCTATTGTTATTCATACTCCACCCCCACCTCTTCCTTCATTTGTACACCAGATTGTTGCACAACCCCCACCTCCTCCAATGGCTAATGTTCCAGCCTTTTTGTTGAATAAATATGTTCCCCTGGCATTAACTCAAGTGTTAAATGATATGCCACAAGATTATTTGAAGATATTTCCCAGATTCACTGGGGAAAATGAAATTGATGCTCAAAAACATCTTGAGACTTTCTGCTCTTTTGCAGAGAACTTTAATGTTGAACATCTAGATTTGGTCTTAAGACTGTTTGTTCAATATCTAGATGGTGAGGCCAGAAAATGGTTCAAGACATTGGTAAACCACTCCATAACCACTTGGGATGATATGGAAAATGCTCTTCTCAGAAAATGGGGAGAAATAAAGATTATGGATAGTGTCTTACTGAGTTCAACACACTCAAGAAGAAACATAATGAAGGGGTGTGATAATTTATCAAAAGGTTTAATAAGTTATATCAAATCCTTCCTGCAGATATGAAGCCTCATCAGAATGCTGCCAAAGTTGTTTTCATAGCAACCTTTGACTCGGATTTCGGTTTCTCTCTCAGGGAAAGAAAGCCTGCCACCCTAGATGATGCTCAGTCAGATGCTCTCGAGTTAGAAGAAAATTTTTCTTCCACTGGAAAATTAAGGGGGAAAGCTGAACAGGATACTAGAAGAAGGGGGAAAGAGGAAGTATCTACTTCTAATCAGGATAAGGATTCAGATAAAATTGAAGAAATGAGCAAAATTATTAAGAATATTTCTAATAAACTAGTCAAGCTTGAATTGGAGACCAAGAATTCAGCTTCCAGGAGCTTCCAGAACGCTCCAAACAGGGGTTACAATCCTCAGTATTGGAAGCCACCCCTGCAAATATTGCCGAGGGAAGCAAAGGAGCAACATGACCAAGTACCACACCCATTGTACCTGGAAGGCCCAGTAGATGACTCCCCTGAAGATGCTACCTATGAACTGCAAGATGCAAATCTTGCCCTCTCAAACAATGATGAAATAGAATGTCCATTGCAAGAAGAAGAAGAAGAGATCAGAGACACCGAATATGCAAAAATTGATCACTACTGCAAACAGTTTAATGATTTCATGCAAGCACATTTCAATAGGAGATATGACCTCAGATCTTCCAGAAAGAGGACTCAGACTCAAGATGAAGAAGAGGAGCCACTTCAAAAGGAAGAACCTATTCAAAAGGAGTCAACAATGAAGAAAGTCACAGACAAAGGTAAGAGTCCTCTAAGCAAACCTCTGTAGTCTAATGATCAAACTCCTTCTTCCTAAAAAGTATTCACTCCTCCTAATGCTAAGTCTGTATCAAAAGAAGTTAAACCTTTAGCTGAAAATAAAGAGTAGAAATAAGTTGTAATAGAAAAGTCCCCTCCTGCTTTTAATTTGCAAAAAGAACTTGAGAAAGTCAAAATCCCAGTCCCTTTGACTGAACTGTTAAAACAACTTGCATATCAATCTCAAGTCACTTATTTATTGTTCCCTCCTGAATCACCAATAATTCCAGACACTCTTAATCTTCAAGAGGAAAGACCCATCGTAGTTTTTGGCCCACATGTTGAGGAGATAGATCCCTCCACTCCTCCTTTCTATGTGTCTCTAGTGATTCATGACCTGCTACTACACAATTGTATGTTAGATTCTGGGGCTTCCAATAATCTTATGCCTCTGTCTGTCATGGAACAACTAGGTTTACAAATCACACGTCCATATAAAGATCTATATTCATTTGATTCCAAAAGAGTTAAGTTTCTAGGGATGATTAAAGACTTAGTGGTCAATTTGGCCCAAATTCCAGCAAAAAGTGTAGTAATGGACATTGTGGTGGCTGATATCCCAGCTCGCTTTGGCATGCTGTTGTCAAGGTCCTGGGGAACAAAAATCGATGGGTCACTCAAGATGGATTTAACCTATGCCACTATCCCTATTTTTGGTGGCCAGGAAAGGACATTGTACAGAGAAACCAGATTTGTCAAGATGGTGACTAAGGCTGACAACACAGAGAATTCACCAGTCTACAACAAAGAAGGAGATTTCTCATGTTTGATGTTAGAAGAAGATCAAAATTATGCTCATGAACCTTCCTTCTGTCAAATCAAGACTGAGCAGCCTTTAGAAGACCATGAAACAGGAGTATGGACTCTACATTTTGATGGAGCAAATTCAAGAGAATGAAATGGGGCTGGAGTATTATTAATCTCTCCTACAGGAAAATGGGTGCCACTATCTTTTAAATTGGAATACGAAGCTACTAATACTGTGGCCGAATATGAAGCACTGTTGCTAGGATTGCAGACATCCAAGAGCATGGGTATACAGAGTTTAAAGGTTTTGGGAGATTCTGAGCTGGTGGTCATAAAAGTCAGAAATCAACGTCAAACCAAACATCCTCGGCTGAGAGCTTATAGAAATGAAGTATGGGACATGGTGGAGAATTTCTTCTCAGCCTTCAATATCCATTTCATGCCCCGATAACATAATAGAATGGCAGATTCTCTTGCTGTAGCTGCTAGCACATTTTGTCCTCCTCAGAATCCTCTCCTGAGGTATGAAATAGAGGTACGTTATAGGCCATCTATCCCAGATAATATCAAGCACTGGCAGGTATTTGAAGATGAGGAAAAAATGAAGAGATTCCCGGAAACAGTGGGAGAATTCTCTAATATGGAGATTGATGATTGTGAAGATGAGGAGGCTGAAGATATTTCAGAAAATAAGTGGGAAGAGAAAATGGCAGGAATTAAAGTGTTGCAGCTGAAAGGAAATGTCATCCCTAGAGGGCTGGTTCCCCTAGAAAGGCTGTTTGACAAGAATGATGTCTCATTGCAACCTAGTAAAGTGGTAGAGGAAGATCAAGTGGAAGATCTAAATCTGGGTACTGAAGCTGATCCTAAAATTGTAAAATTATCCAAGAAGGTCCCAGAGGAATATAAGGAAAAATACTTGAGGTTATTTTAGTCATATAAAGATGTATTTTCATGGTCCTATCAAGACCTGAAAACATTTGATATCAATATAATGCAGCATAAAATTCCTCTAAGGGAAGGTGCAAAACCTTATAAGCAGAAGCTCAGATAGATGAATCCTCTGTTGCTTCCATCCATTGAGAAGGAAATTAAGAAGTTATTAAAGGCCAAAATAATTGTGCCATTAAGGTACTCAGAATGGGTTGCTAATTTTGTCCCTGTCCGAAAGAAAAATGGAGAAATAAGGCTATGTGTGGATTTCAGGAATTTAAACAGAACATCTTTAAAAGATAATTATCCACTGCCCAAGATGGACCACATCCTGCAGAAAGTGGTGGGGGCCTCTAGAATGTCAATGATGGATGGTTTTTCTGGTTATAATCAGGTAGTTGTGCTCCCAGAGGATCAGAAGAAGACTGCTTTCACTACACCATGGGAAACATTCATGTATGCCAGGATGCCTTTTGGATTGATTAATGTAGGGGCTACCTTTCAGAGGGCCATGGACATTGCTTTTGTGGGTGAGCAGGATAAATTTCTGGTGGTATACCTTGATGATATTACAATATTCTCAAAAAATGATGCTGAACACATTGAGCACTTACAAAGAACTTTTGAAAAATGTAGAAGGTATGGTCTTTCTCTCAATCCACAAAAATCTTTATTTGCATTATAGGAAGGAAAAATTTTGGGGCATATTGTAACTAAAGATGGGGTGAGAATAGATCCTAAAAGAGTATAGGTGATAAATAGTATTCCTCTCCCCAGAAATAATAAAGAGGTGCAAGTGTTTTTGGGACGAATAAATTTTCTGAGAAGATTCATCCCTAACTATGCTGAGATAGTTCAGCATATAATAGATATGCTAAAGAAGAATAATGAGGTGAAATGGTCGCAAGAATCGCGGGAGGCCTTTGCTAGAATTAAAGCTGCATTTGCTGAATCTCTTGTGCTAGCTGGACCAGTTTATGCAAAGCCATTTATGATATTTTCTTTTGCATTACCACATACAGTAGCTGGAGTATAATTACAGAAAAATGAAGAGGGATATGAGAAACCTATTGCCTTTTTCAGTCAGGTGCTTCGTGATGTTGATCCAGGTGGATATCGGTGGCTGCCCACCTATTCCATCTGGACCAGCACCATCAATTCTTGCAGCTTTTCACATTCAGCACAACTTACTATTTTTAGGAGGTTTTCAGGTCCTCCACTCTCAGAGCCGTTTTGGGGGCTTAATGATCCAGCTGGATATTGGTGGCCACCCACCTATTCCATTTGAACCCCCATCTTTAGTTCTTTCAATTTTCAAGTTGCAACAAAACTTACTATTTTTAGCAGTTTTTCGGGTCCTGAACTTCTGGAGCCGTTTTGAGGCCCTAAACGACATTTTTTTTGGGAAAACGGAGAGCAACATGGGTCCATGGACCGATGTTGCTCGTTCAAAAATTGAATTCCTCGGATAGATCTTTCTAACGAGCTATTGAACGCGTCAAACGGAGATCGGGTGCCAAAGTTATGCCCCCGGGAAGTTGAACCACCAATTTACCCGAATGGGCGCCCACAGTTTTGGTGCCTCATCTCCTACGATTAGGTTTTTGGATGTTTCAGATTCTACATTGTTTCTCAACAATAAATAGGCCCTCGAGCCTCATTGTAACACAGTTCAGAGGTCTGTAGCCATCACATCTCTTCTCAGAGATTCGCTACCAGCACCCTAGCTATTTTATTTCCATTATTCTTGTAAGCATATTTCTGTTATTTGATATTAATGAAATGAAGCATTATTTCCGCTGCATCTCTACCATCACCCTAGCTATTTTATTTCCATTATTCCTGTAAGCATATTTCTGTTATTTGATATTAATGAAATGAAGCATTATTTCCGCTGCATCTCTATGTTCATGGTTATTTCTATATTTTGTTGCATTCCTGCATCAATCCGGATCAGTGGTATCAGAGCAGCTCTGCTCTTTCTTTGTTTTTCTTTGCATGTCCCCAATGCGGTCAGGGTATAAGGAGTTAGGGCTCGATCTGGTTGAAACCTTGCAAGATCAGCCTCGCAAACCCCGACGACTGCCCATGGCGGAAGAAAAGAAATACGAGGGAGCAGGAGATCCTATCAAAATACTACTCGAGGAGGCCCTCGAGAAACAAAGGAACGCGATGATGGATAACTTTGCTCAAATCCTTCAACGACTGCCCACATATGGCGCATCTGCATCCAACAGCCACTCTGGAGGCGCCACTCCCTTCAAGGTACAGGTAAACTTTGACATTCCTATATTTGAAGGAAGAATAGATGCAGACGCTGTAGACAGATGGTTAAATTTGTTGGAAGGGTATTTCTCGGTCCATGACTTCTCTGACCGAGAAAAGATTATTTTTGCACTCCTCAAAGCTGCCCCCCATGTCAAAGACTGGTGGGAAACCTACCGTGAGCAAGAGGGCGAAGGGGAACCCTCTCTGTTCTCAGCCACACCCACTTGGAATTCATTCCGAGATGGCATCAAGGAACAATATTACCCCGTGGGGAGCTATGAGGACAAATACATCCAATGGACCACGCTGCGGCAACAAAAGGATCAACATGTGCACGAACTGACGAATCTGTTCCATACCCCGCGCACAAATTTGGGTATTAAAGATTCAGAGAGACATTTGGTGCTCAAGTACCGCGGCTGTCTGCACAAACACATTCAGGAGGAAATGGAGTTCCTCGACATTACATCGCTTGGCACGGCATATCGCTATGCCGCCAAGATCGAGTAGAAATTTAAGCAAAAGAAGCGAGACTTTAGATCTGCGAATCCAAAAGGTGCCCCCGAACCGAAGAACAAGGGGCAAGGCCAAAGTAATGCAACTCAGAACAACACCAAAAATCCAAAGAAGGACATAGGGAAGTGGTGTGAATTTCATAACAGCCCCACTCACAGCGCAAACGAGTGTTGGGCCAAACAGTCTTTGGTGGCTGAACTAAAGGCACCCGAATCAGATGCATTTTCTGATCCTAAGTTAGAACCAGACAAAGGAAATGACAAAGGGAAGCAGATCATTGATGCGGATCCCAGTGCCATTGTTGCCACCACCAAGATCCAGAAGGAGGGTCCAGAGGATCCAGAGGAGGGGGAGCGCCTCTTCCAGTCGCAGATGTGGGTGAAGGGTTCTCCGCTGCAGTTTCTCGTCGATAGCGGAAGCCAAAAGAACCTCATTTCAGCAGACGTCGTGAGGCGGCTCGGCCTACCAACCATAGCACACCCGCAACCATATACCATCGGGTGGCTCCACCCAGGGAGAGATCTCCGCATCCGCCAGCAGTGCCGACTTCCATACAGTATCAAGCCATTCACGGATGAGGTATTGTGTGATGTTGCTCCTCTTGATGTAGGTGATGTATTATTGGGCCAACCATACTTATGGAGACGACATGCTGTGTATGAGTCTAGGCCTCGTGCTGTTATTATTACTTTGGGAAATAACTTGTACAGGATACCGGAGGTAGTACCGCCTCTTGCCATCTCTTTGACTACTGCAAAACAACGCAGTAAGATTGTTTCCCAGACCAGGAAATTCATTTTCCTTACGACTCGCTCACAGGGAAAGAAGAATATTGTGGCCACAACCTCGAAACGGGGCTCCCTTTCACGGCTGCAGCAGATGGACAAAGTCATGGAGGAATACGATGACAATTTCTCCTCACTCATAGAGGTTCCTCTACACTGTCAGGACAAGCACTCCATTGATCTGAATCCCAATGCACCACCACCTGATGTTTCCATACATCCTGCAACTACACATACAGAATCCAAACATGTACTGTATGAGGCTGATAAAGAAACCAAATTTACTAAACGCATCCGGCATGTCCACCCGCAGGTCCATGACATCTTCAACACATCTAATACTCAGTTCAACAGAATTTGCCTCATCTCATGGAGGATCTCAATGCAATGGGGACCATTGCTTCCTAAGGAGGGAGGAATGATCCAGGTGGATATCGGTGGTCACCCACCTATTCCATTTGGACCAGCACCATCAATTCTTGCAGCTTTTCACATTCAACACAACTTACTATTTTTAGCAGGTTTTCGGGTCCTCCACTCTCGGAGCCATTTTGGGGGCTTAATGATCCAGGTGGATATTGGTGGCCACCCACCTATTCCATTTGAACCCCCATATTCAGTTCTTTCAATTTTCAAGTTGCAACAAAACTTACTATTTTTAGCAGTTTTTCGGGTCCTGAACTTCCGGAGCCGTTTTGAGGCCCTAAACGACATTTTTTGGGAAAACGGAGAGCAACATGGGTCCATGGACCGATGTTGCTTGTTGAAAAATTGAATTCCTCGGATATATCTTTCTAACGAGCTATTGAGTGCGTCAAACGGAGATCGGGTGCCAAAGTTATGCCTCCGGGAAGTTGAACCACCAATTTACCCAAACGGGCACCCACAGTTTTGGCACCTCATCTCCTACGGTTAGGTTTTTGGACGTTTCAGATTCTACATTGTTTCTCAACCATAAATAGGCCCTCGAGCCTCATTGTAACATAGTTCAGAGGTCTGTAGCCATCACATCTCTTCTCAGAGATTCACTACCAGCACCCTAGCTATTTTATTTCCATTATTCCTGTAAGCACATTTCTGTTATTTGATATTAATGAAATGAAGCATTATTTCCACTGCATCTCTACTAGCACCCTAGCTATTCTATTTCCATTATTCCTGTAAGCATATTTCTATTATTTGATATTAATGAAATGAAGCATTATTTCCGCTGCATCTCTATGTTCATGGTTATTTCTATATTTTGTTGCGTTCCTGCATAAATCCGGATCAAATGCAGAATTGAAATATAACATATTAGAAAAGTAGGCATACGCCCTAGTAAAGTCACTCAAAGACTTCCGCATGTACATTTTGCAGTCCCACACTACTGCATTTGTCCCTACAACAACTGTTAAAGACATTCTTATCCAGGGAGATAGTGAAGGGAAAAGAGGGAGATGGATTGCAAAAATACAGGAGTATGATCTAGATATTCGCCCTACTAAGTTGATAAAAGGACAGGGGCTAGCAAGGATCTTATCAGAATCTAACTATCAAGCTCTGGGCATAAACCTGTCTATGCTTTCAAATGAAGAATCTGGAAATGAAAAAGAACAGCAAGGACTGGAGGTAGCCACTCGAAAAACACATATAAAGTATCTCACTAGTCCATGGTATAAAGAAATAGTGGAATATCTTTTGACACTCAGCTGTCCTCCCAGCTGTGATAAATCAAAATACAGGGCTTTGAGGCTAAAGTCACAAAAGTAAATAGTTGCTAATGGCCAATTATATTGGACAGATCCTTCAGGCATCCTATTATTGTGCCTCACAGAGGATGAAGTAGAAAGCATAATGATGGAATTTCATGAAGGAATCTGTGGAGGACACTATAGCTGGAGGGCCACAGCCCATAAAATCTTAAAGGGTGGTTTCTACTGGCCAAAATTATTTGGAGATGTTTTTACTTGGGTCAGAGCATGTGATAAGTGTCAGAAATTTGCGGAGAGACAGAAGTTGGCAGCTCTGCCCTTGATTCCAGTTCATGTAAATGAGCCATTTCAACAATGGGGAATATATTTTATTGGAGAAATACATCCCTCATCAAGTGGACAGCATAAATGGATATTGACAGCCACATATTACTTTACAAAATGGGTGGAAGCCATACCTGCAAGGAATGCTACTGACAATGTCATCATAAAATTCATGGAGGAAAATATCATATCTAGGTTTGGCTGTCTTGCTAGAATAGTGACTGATAATGCACAGGCCTTCAAGTCTGCAAAATTTGTAAATTTTTTCCAGCAATATAATATCGCATTGAATCACTCCACAACTTACTACCCACAGGGGAATGGCTTGGCAGAATCTTCCAAAAAAACTCGAGTGAGGGCCTTGAAGAAAACTATAAATGAGAACCAGATAAATTGGGATTCCCAATTGAAATTTTCTCTATGGGCTAATAGAATCACCAGTAAGAGAGCAACTGGGAAATCTCCCTATGAGTTGGTATATGGACAAGCAATAGTATTTCCTATGCAGCTGGCTTTACCAGTGGCCCGTTTCATGCAAGAAAGTCAAGAGGAACCTGATGATATGATCAGGAGAATCAACCAACTGGTGGAATTAGAAGAAATGTGGGATCAAGTGAGCAAAAGGCTAAATGAGTATCAGGAAAAAATGAAACATATTTTTGATCAGCATGCGAAAGACAGGAAAATGCAAACTGGTGACCTGGTTCTCAGATGGGATGTCCGGAGGGCTGAAAAAGGAAAGCATGGAAAATTTGATCCCCTCTGGTTTGGTCCTTTCAAAATAGTGGAACAAAGAGGCAATAATAGTTTTCTGTTGGAGAACTTACAGGTCGATCTGCTTGACTCCCCTGTAAATGGCCAATTCCTTAAGCCCTACTTCCAGTTTTGATTCAGGCTGAGAACACCTGATGTATTATATTGTATACTAGTTTCCTTTTGTTTTTAAATAAATAAGGTGCGAGCTGACATGTTACAAAGTAAAATGCAGGGGAACTAAATAGCAGAGACATCTAAAAGAGTATCTGAAGGTCTGCGGAGTTCTCGACACATCCAAGGATGAACGTGTCGTCCCTAGTTGGAGCCGATGTTGTCCATGTCAACTCCTCATTTAAATTTTTGGTTTTCAAAATTCATTTTTGTTGACCGATGCCTTTCCTGCCCCCCTGAAATGCATTAGAAAACATCACGAGCGCATATCCGAAGTAATAAGAGGCTCAGCCCCTTTAGCCGTGGCCCCCCATATCTTATTGTCTGCATGACCATGTCTTGGAACTGGGTGTTAAGCCCCAAAGGCGCTTATCATACATATCCATCGGGTGCAATCTCAGCCGTCAAATCAAACACCAATCAACGTTCCACGACCTGTTTCTCTTGTGGTCCCCGCGCTATGCATCGATTCCAAAACCGACCTGTTTATTTCGCGCTACCTTTTGAAGGTAGGCGGTATTCCGCAAATCGCAGCGATTCCATACATCACGCGCCACGCATCCCAGGTCATTGTTTCAATACCACCCTATTTCGCGCGTTAACGTTTGATCCAAGACGTGCAACGAAATTTATGTTAACCGTCGGATCTATAAGCCTTCATCCAATGGCGGTTGTTTCCTGAAGTTGCACAAGTTTTAATTTAAGTATACGGCAATCCGGGCTCGCCATTTCATCACCCTCTGATTAAGTTACAACCGTTGATTTCATTTTTGGATCGTATGGCCCAGAATTATTCACGCATCCCATTGATTGACCAAGTCCGCCTCCATGTCGTCCCTTCTGCTTAGCCTTTCGTACACCCACGTGGCATTTGCATTCTCCTCCACCATTCACATACTCCATTTATGTGTCATATTTCAGTGTTTAAGTCACGTATCTCCGTCTCGTCCATTTATCACCGTTCCACTATATATCTCATTTCCACCCTTCGTTCCTCCACTATTTATCTGCATTTTTTGCCACCCTGCATCTTCTCATCATTTCTCCTAGTCTACATCACCATTCCATGGTCACGATCGCATCCACCATCCCTGTGTCTGGTTTTCTTTAACGTGTTTGTGGGTTTTGCAGGTTTATGTCGAGGGGAAAATATCATAATTTACGACATCCATTGCTAAAGCCGAGGACGCATTACAGAGATGGGTTTTCAAGTACCATATTCATGAGGAAAGATCCGGGGTAGTTGCCAACATACGATTGTCATTTAAGGAGCAGAGGTTGAAAGTTATCAAACCCTCCAGGGTAATTCAAAAAACAGATCGAGTAGATGAAGAAATTAATGGGACAACAAAGAAATAGCAATGAAAAATCAAGGAATGCAGTGTCTGGCATTGAATAATTTAAATTCCAATTCAAAGTCGGAAGACAAAGTGTACAAAGCACAAAGAGAAATGCTTTCAAGGTTTTATTTCAGCCAGATTTTCTTCAGAGAAGGATAGAATGTTCATCAGAATGTATCTTTATACCGTGCTCCTAAAGAGATTTTCTACCCAGTGCATTTATTTTTGCAAGCAGGTTGTCAAGTATAGATAGTATTACTTAGTCATTCAACAGTATGGGCACGAATGTTTCTGCCATTTTGTTCAAAATTAAGCAAATTAAATGTTTTCACCTACTTCTTTTATTAGGTCTTTCTCCTCCTTCGTCTATAAAAACCCAGGAAAAATACATTGTAGTGGTTCCAGATTTTTATCAGAGAATTGTGCAGTGACAAGAATTTTTGTATACATCTTGTAAAAGCTCTTGTATGAAGGCTCAGAGCCCGTAGGGTCTCAGTGAGGAGGATTTCTATCTGTATTAGAGGATTCTGGTCTTTGGTATCCCACTGTATGTAACTTCCTTTCATGTGTTTAATACAACATTTCATTTTATCCATCTTCTTGTATCATGTATTGGAATGCGAGTGGCTCACTGATTTTAGGTAAGAATTTATCCTAGTTGATACCCATACTTGGATCAGTCAAGCACTTTAAATATGGCTCAGGCATGATATATTGTTTAATGTTCATTTCATCCATCTTTCTGCTATATTAGTTGCTTTGGGAGGGTGTTTTTAAAACACCATTGTCATGTATGGATTCTTAGATTGATAAGCCCATACATGGTTCTGTTGTGTATCTGGGTATCAGACCAAAGTTAACTAATATCTTCTTATATTTCTTTCACTGCATACACCTTCTGATACTTGATTTTTGTGGCATATTATTTGAATGGGCCCTCTTTACAGTAAATTTTCTCTTAACTGTCTGATGCTTTTGTGTTGGAGCTTTGCATCTTGTCTCTGCAACATTACTTTACCTGTGGCAGTTTTCGTAAGTTCTGGTCCCATTTAAATCAATTTCCTTGTTTATAAGAGATAACAAGGGAGCCTTTGGATTGACACCCAAGTTTTATTATATGCTCCTTGCTTTGCTAAGATGTCCTAGGCACTGGTCTATGGCAACTCTAGACTATCTCTAGGAGAGACAATATCTGTTGAAAACACCATTGACAAGAGTGTATTGGATCATTGGAGCTTTAGATCCATACCTTGGCATTAGGCCAAACTTCTCATCAAGTAAACAACACAGTTTATCTTCCAGGACTACATTATTTGAAAAGAGGAAAGTTGCAGGATGTTTTGGCAAACTTTGAGAAGTGATCTCTATGATGGGAATCTGTCTTTCACTATGGTGATCCATGGATTTCTGATTTATTCCATGTAATATTCAGATCTGATGTGAATAATCCTGTATATGCTTTAGAATTTTTGATTCAATCTGTAGATCTTCTACATAAGATCTCAGATCTACTCCATGTGCTTCGTGTTCTGTTGAAAACCGCAAGGGGTATGTAAAGTAGAGAAAATATAGTGTACAGATCTGATATAGATCTAATATTTTTTACACAGGTCTTCTCTAGATCTGATTTGTAATCTTCAGCTACTGCATGCTCTATAAAATAACTTTTTCAAGCCTTTTGCAGTGAATCTATGTGTTGTAGCACCTCTTTAGAGGGTTTTCTTCATAAAAGTCTTCCATTTTCCTCTTGTACATTGTATGGGCCACATTATAGATCTGATTTTCTTATGCATTAGTGATTAATGAGCCTCCATATTGGCCTTCTAATGTTTTTCAGATAAACTATGTTATTTTATTGCAGTATTGTTCATATATTGCTGCAGTCCCATTCTTGGGCATTTTTCAGTCATAATAGGTGTGGAATATCTGTTTACCTCACCTAGGCTGATTTGTTTCTGATCTCCTCTTGGATTTAGATATTATATTGTCATATATAAGGAATCCAAGGGATGATTTTGATTTTTGTAGCATACATTTTGTAAAAATGCATTTTTCAGACATGTATTGCTGACAGTCCCAATTTGGGGATATTACAGTGGTATCAGAGCAATCATCTTGGCATAGCCTATGCTTTATTTCTTAAGAAGCCAATATGTCTTTAGAATAATATGAGCCTCTTACTAACAGAGATAAGAGGTATCTAAGAAGAATATAAAAGAAGTATCATTACAATGAGGACAGAGAAGAAAAGGGTAAAACCCCTTTATCTAGAAGATTGAAAGGGGAAGCATTCTCTAAAACTCTTTCTAAATCTATGTGTGAGTTGAAAGGAGAAACCTGTTGAATGAGGAGGGAAAGACATGCAGATCCCTCAAGGATATTGTTACATCAAGGAAGCCCAAGCACTTCTTACTATGTTTGTGAGCATTAAGCCACACAACTTTATCTACAACGCTGGAGCATGCCTACTTTCTCGACAAAGGAAGGAGGAAAAAGAGGACCACCTAAGGAGGAAGCTCTTGGTGATTATCTCCAAGAATATGAGTCTCAATCAGAGAGATTCAAGAAGCATCTTAGCTTCCCAGAGTTCTGTCAACTTAAAGAAGAAGGATCCAGTAGCTACAGTAGAAGAAGAGGGTGCATGCACCACACTTTGGGCAGATTCTCTCTACCTACTTTTGATGGATCACCTAAGAACTCAGGCAAGTCTTGGCTAAGAAATATGGACACATATTTCCAGCTACATCAAATTTTAGAAGAAGAAGCCTTGAGAGTAGGAGTGCTACATCTTCAAGGTAAGGCTTATGCCTGGTGACTATTTGAGTCGTCTTCCTTGAAAAGTGTAAATATCTCTTCTTATGCAAAGTTCACTAGGAGACTAATGAAAAGATTTGATGTAAGACATTCTGAAACTTCTTTTTGAGAAAAAACGAAGCCCAATAAATCTGAATATTTGCATGAGTTGGAAGAATCCATAAAGCCAACTCCATTTTCAAACATTGTTGATGGGGTCGAAGATCTACTGCATGATTGTTCAAAGGACAAAACCCCACTACAGCAAGGTATCTCTTCTCAAGGAGAATACATGAGGGTTCCTTCTTCAAGAAGAGACCAAGGAAAAGGGTCTCTTAATGATGAGACATTCTCCCTTGATGAGGAGAAAGAAGACATTAAGGGAATTTTGAGGTCTAAAATGGGCCTCCTAAGAAAAATGTACAACAAAAATTAACTTTATAAGAACCAATAGGATTCAAGATGATGATGTAAACCATGGGGGATGATTCACCATTTTTTAATTAAAATGGTAAATATATTAAAAAATAATAAAATAATAAAACTACTTTTTCAACTCGTATTTTCAACTTATCTCCGAAAGTTTTTACTCAAATTTCGAGCGAGAGTACTCGTTGGATGCAAAATTTAATTCCTCATCCAAGGAGTACCCATGTTGCATACTTTCGATGGACCTAACTACATGAAAAATGAGAAATACATAAAAAAACGTGATTACAATCATGTTTTTAATGTATTTCTCATTTTTCATGTAGTAGGTGTTGAGTCTCAAATCTGCATTGTTCTTATACATCTTCCTAGACCTTTTTCATTCACCTGAACCTTCCCAGTTGTCAATATCATTGTATATTAATTGCAAAAGAGCATCTAAAATGGTTTTTAACTATATTTTGTGTCTGCTGTTTGATTTAGATTTTTGCTCATTTAGCTGCGGAATCTTGCCACTTTTCACAGCTGCTGCAACTTTCCGCAGCCATTTTGTGAAAGTCTATGTTACAGGTGTCTTCAGGAAAAACAAGCCACATGGGCAAGTCAGAAATGATGTGGACATGGATCGTGTCCTATTGGCTCGAGAAAATTCACCTAAGGAGGCTGCGGTCAAAGGTGGCCAAGTGGAAGTCAACCGTAGAGTCCCACGGTGACAGGACTCTATTTCTTGTCACGTGAAGATTCATATGGCCGTTTCTGAGTTGCGGGAGACACATCAACACCTGTACACGGCTCCATAGCCGAATCCAACATCCACTCTGCATAGATTTACTCCTCAACGCGACCATGATCCTAGATCTCTGGATGTAATGGTTTACGTGTTCTCCATCAGCACAAACTTTAGGGAATTAGTTATATTTCCTTTGCTATAAATAATGCGTTTGCATACGCATATTAGATTAGTCTCCATTAGCTTCTAGATAGCTCTGTAATGTAATTACGTTGCCACTGTACCGTAATATCACCTTTCTGTTCTGAATGCATTTTAATATATAAGAAGACTCTGTTTCCAAGCGTAATTCGTACTTGAATGTTGTTGCCGAGGTTGGTGCAGAGGGCCCCTGCACACGCTGAGGTTTTGTGCATTATTGTATAGTTCTTGTTTTATTTCTTTAATCTCATTGTGCCATAATTCATTCACATGTTTATACATTGCATCTTTCATGGTATATATGCTTCATTTCTGTTTATAATCTTTCATGCTTTACATCTTGCTTCTGTCCATAATCTTTCATGTTTTATGTTATTGTTAATTGATCAGTGTTCTTGTTTCAGGTTATAAATAGGCAGCCCGGGCATTTGCATAATTTTTTTGACTAATGACATGGAATTTATATTGTTCTGTTGCTAATTTACTTTTCTTAGTTTCTGTTTAATTTCAGTACTGCTTTGTTTATTTCAGTCTTGCACATTTGTTTCAGTAGTTAGATTTAGATATATCAAATTGTTCATGTCATTTTCAGTTACCTCCGAAAGCCACAACTGGACTGATGGTGAGGGATTGAATTATGAATGTGTAGTTTGATATTAGTTTACTTTCTGCAAGTTAGAAATATTAAATTGCTCATGACATCTTCAGTTACCTCCGAAAGCCACAGCTGGACTGATGGTGAAGGATTGAATTATGAATGTGTAGTTTTATATTAGTTTACTTTCTGCAAGTTAGATATCAGGTTACTCAAGTTGTTTATGGTTACCTCCGAAAATCATAGTTGGACTAATGATGAGGGATCAGAAGATAAGTTGATGTAATTTGATTTTTATTTACTTTGTTGCAACTTTTGGATTTCTTTCAGCATAGTTTCTTTTGTGTTTGAACAACAGCAAGAATAATGAGTTTCATGATCAGTAGTTCATTGTTTGTTTGACTAGAGTAGTGATGCAATTTCATTTTCTTTGAAGAATTAATTTTGTCATTGTGTGTTTTTAAAATTCTTTTGAAGTTTGGAAAATCATTAGAAAGACATTGTTGTCTTGAATATTTGTCTCCATACTTGTCTTTTAGAATTTCACAAAAATCCAAAAACGACAAAAAAGTAATAGATAGGTTATCTTGCACATATAGTGCGCCACACTTCGTCAACTTACAAATCCCGGATTGACAAATTAAATGTAGCAATTTAGGACACACTAAATTGACCAAATAGTAGGAACCATAGAAAGTATGCAACATGGGTACTCCTTGGATGAGGAATTAAATTTTGCATTCAATGAGTACTCCCACTCGAAATTTGAGTAAAAACTTTGGGAGATAAGTTGAAAATATGAGTTGAAAAAGTATTTTTTTCATTTTTCCCTCTACAATTTGATGATGTCATCAAATCTTATTTGATTTTTTCCACTATTATTTTATAATTTCCTTAGGAGGCCCATTTTAGACCTCAAAATTCCCCTAATGGAGAAAGTAGAGAAGATCCTCCAGTGCTGTGATAGTAGGAGGAGGTCCATTTTACCAGGAGATGGAGATGAAGCATTTGCTTCCACTAGAGAGGCTCTTGCATCTTTGCAGGGAGTTCCTAAGGATATTCCATATGGAAGACATGAGCAACATTTGTCTATGCTAAGAGATAATAAGATATAACAAAGGAGGGATCACAAAGCTGACATAGCAGAAGATGATCCACTATTGCTAGGAGAGGAGAATGGAGCAAATGCTCCAATTAGAGGCACTCTTGCACCACTAAGAGGGGTCTCAAAATTTCATGAGACTTCCACACATGAAATAGAGTTGAATTTGCATAGTGGAAGCATGGACAGGAGGATCCCATTTATTAGGCATATGAGGATGATCCTTAAAACCTCATTATCTAGTGGAAAACCACCTAGGAGGTCACCTGATTCCAATTTTGTGGGAAATACCTCACAACATGCTACTCCAAACTTAGATCCAGGAGGGTTTGGTGCACTTGAAGACAAAGCTACAGCACTGGGAGACTTGGGTAAGCTCAAGGAGGAGGGAAATCTTATTCCCCTATCATCATCACCCACTCTCTTTTCTGATCATGCGCCGTGGGAGGAGAAGAATTGAAGGAACAACCTTCCAACACACACCTTTGGCATAGGAGATGTTAAATTGAGGATCAACAACACGGCAGACACTTTTTTTGATGCATCATCAATGCTGTCCTTGTTGAGCAGTGTAGATATATATTGGAAATCCCAACTGCTAGTGGATTATTCCAAAGATCTTCACACATGTATGATACTTGATGACCATCTGCATGAAGAGGGCTACTTAGTCCAAGTAGGAGTCATCTATCATCATGGTAGAATATTTTTTTCTAGATATTCTAAGCTCAAGCATAAGATATTGCAAGGAGAATACAAAAAGTTATGTTTCATCCACCTGTATTCCATGAGGATCTAAAACATCATCATGAGGAGGTTTGATTGGGAATGCTTGAAAGAGGAACTATATCAGCATTTTCAAGAATGCATGAGTTATGTGGATTTGGGGCAGCCATGGGGCTCTATGCAAGATTCATTCCAGTCATCTCTTCCTTCTTTGGAAAGAGGAGAAAGTTCCATGCACAACTCCATGTGTATAAAAGACATTGTTGGTAAAGGATCTGGTCATGTAAAGAAAGTTTTATTTTCTGATTGTACATGTCCTTTTACCATTTGTATGTAGGCGATGAATCCTAGAAGGAGTAATGTATCATTTAAATCTCGTGGCAACTATTGGGCCACTAAAATTTTTGAACTTAGCCACTCCCTTGATGTGCAAAGGGAGATTTTATTTCATGATGGGTGCTTCCCCAGGGCACCAAATATATCTCTCACCTTCAACAATAGTGAGAGGACTTGGGTAGAAAGTAAGTTGTGGGAAAACCACTTACCATGTCTTGATTTGAGGCAGGCATGAGATCCACTGCGTTGGTATCATATGTGGGATTATGACCCACCTTCTCATGGTAAAATTTCTATTTTCTTGTATGTAGTATTACTTCCATGCATTGATGATATACTTGTACTGTTTATGGGCTTGTATGGAGGGAGGATGGGGAGAATTTATGTACCTCATGGGATGGAGACTCTCCATGTACCTTATGCTACATGTTTCAAGGAGAGTATTGGTTCAGCCATGTTTTTTTCATGTGAGTTCTTGACTCCTTGTGGGATGGATTATGTACATCTCATAATGACTTTAGAGGAACAATTCATGGAGGGTTGGATTGGTGAGCACTTAGCTTGTGAGGAAAGCTTGATCCTTGATGGTGTCACCAATGGAGGAGGGTATGTGTTGCAGCACTCACCCTATCAGTTGCTTGAGGACAAGCAACATTTTGGAGGGGAGGACTGTAATATTCCCAGTTAGACCAAGCTAATGGGAATATACAATTTTGTTTCATTTTCTTATTGCAAGAATAAATGTGTAAAGGAGGGAAATAAAAAATCCTAAAAACAATGAATAAATAAATGCCCAATGTGAAAAAGGATAAATGTAGGCTATTCTAATAAAACGCCCTCATGTGTGGAAGGGATTGAGCTGTTTGACTGGGTCAACCATGACCAAATCAACAACGCTGTCTAGATGCAGTAAACCTCCTAGATGCATAACATAGGTTTAGGAGGCTACACATGTGAAATGAGTTAAATCATTGAGATGGTTTAGGGTTTTGCAAGACTTTCATCTTATAAAAGGAAGAGGAGGACAACAGAAGAAGGTTTTTGAACATATTATATTTCTGAATATATTTTCTTTATAGACATATATCATTCTCTTGTTGTTTACATGAGAATAGTGTTGTTTAGCACTAGGGTGTTCCTGATCGGGAATCCCACCTCTTCCATTGAGTAGCTCTTGGAGGAGTCTTGTTGATCTTGTTCACTATTAGCCATTTGGCCAAGCTTCATCCTCCAACTACAACAAGTGGAGGCTATATCTACTCAAATCTAGGCCAATCTATGACCTCTTTTCCCTGGGAAAGTATTCTATCCCATTGACAAGAGTGTATTGGATCATTGGAGCTTCAGATCCATACCTTGCCATCAGGAAAAACTGTTCATCGATTCTACAGTGCAGTTTATCTTCCAGGACTGTGTTATTTGCAAAGAGGAAATTTGTAGGGTGTTTTTGCAAACTTTGAGGAGTGATATCTATGATGGGACTCTACCTTTCACTGTGGTTATCCATGGATTTATGATCTATTCCATGTCATATTCAGATATAATCTGAACACTGCTCTATATGCTTCAAAAATTCTGAGTCAATCTGCATATCTGCTGCATAAAATCTCAGATCTACTCCATGTGCTTCATGTTTTGCCGAAACCCCCAAGGGTTATGTAAAGTAGAGACAATCTAGTGTATAGATCTGATATAGATCTAATATTTTGTACAAAGATCTGCTCTAGATCTGATTTGTAATCTTTAGCTACTATATTCTCTATAAAATAATGTTGTCAAGCCTTTTTCAGTGAATCTATGTGTTGCAACACCTCTTTAGAGGGTTTTCTTCATAAAATTCTTCCATTTTTCTCTTGTACATTGTATGGGCCACATTATAGATCTGATTTTCTGATTTATTAGTGATTAATGAGCCTCCATATTGGCCTCATACTACTTTTTAGATAAACTAGGTTATTTTATTGTAGTATTTTTCATATATTTCTGCAGTCCCATTCTTGAGCATTTTTCAGTCATAATAGGTGTGGAAGATCTGTTTACCTCAACTAGGCTGATTTGTTTCTGATATCCTCTTGGATTTAGATCTTAGATTGTTAAATATAAGGGATCCAAGGGTTGATTTTGATTGCTATAGCATACATTCCTAAAAATGCGCTTTTTTTAGACATGTATTGTTGACAGTCCCAATTTGGGGATATTACAATGAAAGAGAACCTCCCCACTGATTGAGCAGGGACTGAAGATGTAGTCCATCCTGGGCGAACTCTGTTATCAATTTCTTGTCTTCTTTTGCATTATTTTATGTTCTTATCTCTTCTTATGCTCATGCCTTTTAAGGTTCATGGTTAAGATGCAATTTTTCATGTAAATTTTTAATCCATCTTGAAGTTAAAGATCTTGGATCGTGTGGCATCAGAGCAGTTCTTTGTAGATGTGAATTTCATGTTTGTATGCTAAAAAAAAACAAGCTACAAAGAGGTGAATGGAAACTAAATTCTTTTGATCCTAAAGCGAGACGTGCACATCGAAGAAGAAACATGGATGACGATTTTAGAAATGAGGAGCTAAAATTCATTACAACATTCTACACCATGACAGATCGGGTCGAGAAGTTGTTCTCAAGACTGGAGAAACTAGAGAAATCAGGGGAGAGTGCTTCAAAAGGATGAGGTTCAGCACATGGAGATGATGGAGAAGATCCACCTCCTTCTCCTGCTGTGAGTGAAATCTCTTCTTCCTCTTCTCACCATCATCATAAGAATTCAGGAAATGCATCTAATAAACCTTTATTTAAATTAGATGTCTAATTCGACATTCCCACGTATAATGGTGAAAGTAATGCATAAAATCCTAACAACTAGGTTAGGTAGATTGAGGTCTAATGTAGGATTCAGCAAATAGAGGAGGACGAGGCAAATATCTAGTTAGATTCTCTTCAGTTGAACGACACCACTCTTGTTTAGTGTGAGAGAAAATTGCAAGGCAACCAAAATTTGAGTAACATTCTCTCCTCATGGTCATATTTTTTTTCTACATTGAGAAACTAATTATACCCTTTGGGTTATAAGAAAAAGGAATTAATGGAATGGCAACACCTAAGGCAAAGTAGAGGTAAAAATGTACAACACTTCACTGAAGAATTAGAAAATAAGCATTGTATTTGGGCATTACATTAGTTTCATCAGAGATTGCAACTAAGTATATTTGTTCTTTGCATAATTACATAGGACATTCATTATTATTGTTTGAGCCTCCTACCATCGACGAGGTGAGTGTGAATTCCATGCATCTAAAAAGCAGGGGAACACATGAACAAAATGACCACCCAAAAAGAGTTGTAGAAGCCAAGAGAAGAGGAGAAAAGCCCTCTTTTACACATTATGAGAAGGAGGGACATGACAAGGAAAGTTGCTAGAAGCTGCACCCTGAGTTTAGACCTAAGAGGAATTACAAAAAGGGGAAGCAGAAGACCGCTACCATCATGTAGCAAAACCAATATTCTGAATCAGAGGAAGATGAGAAGGACACAACTACAGGATTTACACAAGGTAGACCAATTCACTTGGGGTCTAGTTCTGACGAGGAAATGAAGCTTGTAGCCTTTGGGATCAAAACAGGAGGACCCATAGACTTGGGTTCCGATTCAGGCGATGAAACAAAAATTTCCGCGGATATGGTACTTAAGATGAAATTGACACTTACTGTGACAAGGCTCCAAGAACTTAAGGAGATCAACCAAAGCATCCAAGCATAGAATATTGAGCTAAGGAGGCTCGTACAGGAAGAAAAGGAAGAAAATAAAAGGTTACTATGCCATTTGAAAGCTAAGGATAAGGCCTTGGAAAAGTTGCGACACAACCAACCCGAGGTAAAAATAAACCCTTCAATTTCATGTACTTTTCATGTTGATGAATTTGTTGCTTTTAAAAAACATACTATAGGGATTAGATCCAAACTGTTGAAGAAGATGGTGTATCAGGGAAAGGGCCTCGGAATCAATGGAAAAGGCATCATAAACCCCATAGAATTCGAGGAATTTTCACATCATGTAGGACTCAGATACAATAGGAAGGGAGTGGGAGAAAGCTCCAACATAGCTAGTGACTAGCCAATGATAGATGATAAAATCACATCCTCAAAATCCAGCGATAGTGAGGGTTCCATGAACACTTATTGGAGAAACACTATGGGAAAGTGTTCCAATATCATACAGAAACTATGGAGGAATAATAATCATCATAACCAATATGAACCCCAGAAACGTGCATGTCAAACACGTCAGGACCAAAAATCACCCATGAATAATCTAGTCCTCTAAGCTATTCCATAGGAAAATCCGTCACAGGGAGATGACCCATTTACTTTATTAAGTAAAATATGGTTTTTTATAAGTATTAGTGTTATGGCCACAATTGTAAATCATCTGTTGCAAATAAATGTAAAAGTGATGATGTGTTTCCATATCTTAGAAATACAATGATGATGTTTTTGGCCTTTTCTTATGAGTGGTTTAGGTATTAGTTGTTTTATGTAATCCTTGGAAAATGAGTGTGTGCTATAAACTATTTCCAAGTAAGGGTTTGTTGAGTCACGTAGGGTGTGTGCATGGTTGCAAACGATGTACCAAATTTGCGTGCAGGATATTGAAAGTGTGGTTTTGAACAAACAAGCATTGTGCTAAGTGTGTTAATGCTTTTGGTGTTCCAAAAGCTCCTCAGTGGGGAGGAATGATCGAGGAGGATCACATAAGTCCAAGTACAAGTGGCTTAAGTACAAAGGCTGACAAATAAAAGTGTCATAAATTTTGAAAACCTAGTGTCAAGTTGAAGATCTCATCTTTCTGATTCCAATGGCACATATGACATCCAGTTGTGAGTCCTTATGGAGGACTTAGAAGTAGTAAAACTTATGGGTTGACTTTATGAGGTGGCAGTCTTAAGGAGGCAACATTTATACCAAAATTTGGTGGTGGGATTCTGGCCAGATCCAGCCAAAATCCGGGTGAAATTGTGGGACAGTTAAAAGCACTCCTTAGGTCAAAATCAAGAAGATTTAAAAAGGATGAGTTTTTTTAAATAAAAACAAAAATAATTAAAAAAAGGGCAAGGGCAACCCATGACCCCCGCACTCGCTCCAACCATACAACAATATTATATTAGAAAAAGGGGTTCGACGGCCATGACCCCGCTGCCCTAAATCGAAGGTAGCAATTATGTTAAAAATGGGAGGAGAGAAAGCTATCAACCTCACTGCCCCTACCCACTATACTATGTATATACCATGGTTAGCAAAAGTTATGGGGTGGGCCACCCTATGCGGGTCCGCCTCCCAGAACCTCATTTAAAAATAATTCTATGGGTATTTAAAAACATATTATGCCATTTTATAGAGGGGGCAGGGTTTGACTGCCCGAACCCCTCCCTCAAACATTAGATCTCAACCAACTCAGCCATCGGCTCCCTTGGGGAATTCACCCATCCTACAACTATTTAAAATTTCACTGCAGAAGTATGTCCAGGCAGACTTGGAGTGGCACATTTATCGAGATAGAGTGTAAACTTGAGTGCTTTGCAGGAGGGGGGGCAGAACCATGAACTAAGCTCATTTCCAGAGGGCCCAGATTTTTTCGATGTCATATTTAAGAAAATGGTATATGGATTCTACAAATCTCGGCCATAGAAATCCAATGGTGTTGTTCGTTTCTTCATCAGAGGTCTCCAATTTTCGACCACTTTCAGCTATGGAGGTATAAGGGTGTAATTTTGCATTGATTCTTGTGCTTTCATTTTATTTTCCACTTAATGAAAGAGGGCGTACCCATTGATTGAGTAGGGTCCGCATATGTAGTCCCTCCTAAGCTAACTCCATTATCAATTTCTTATCTTCTTTGCATGGTTTTATGTCCTTCTCTCTTCTTATGTTCATGCCTTTTAAGTTTCATGGTTAAGATGTGTTTTTTCATGTAATTCTTTAATCCATATCGAAGTTAAATATCTTGGATCAATGGATGTTGATTTTCCTATCCTTTCCATTTCTTGAGTATCCATGGTGTTTTTTATTTATTTCCATCGATTGTTTTGTGGTTAGTTCTCATGATTCCTTTAGTTGTGCGTTGAGTTATTAGTTCCTTGAAAACTTGGTTGGAAAAATGCTTTTGAAGCCCGATAGACAACTGTGAGTTGAGTTACTATTCCTAGAAGCCTTGGTTGGACAAACTATATAGAGACTGTAATTGGGTTGAGTTACTAGTCTTGGAAGCCCTGGTTGGACAAATTCTCTGGAATCCCTATAAAAATTGGGGTTAAGTAACATGCACTGGGAGCTTCGTAGGAAAAACACTCTATAGCCCTGGAAAATCTTGGATAGATACCAATCTGCGATGGTTGTGAAGTTCAACCATGAGGTGGATTCACTGGTTTAGTTTTGAGGTGGTTTGGCCTCTCGAAGTCCTGGATTGATTGTGATTTATGTGTTTTATGAGATCCCACGTTCATGCTTGGAATATGGCATGGAGGTGATTGGTTGAAGAGAGATTTTTCTCAGCCAATCTATGGTTGGGTGTAACGTTGAAGTCCCATCTCTGGTTGGTTTTTACATTAAGTAATTAGGAGCTCATTCCTTTTGTATTTTGTATGCAAATCTACTAGTTTCAATGTGGATTCTATGTTGTTGTATCGATGATATTTATGTTATGATTGTGTTGGTTATAATCATGTATTTGATCAGTGATGATGTATGACTCTATTTTTGTTTTTACTTGTAAAATAATGCACGATGTATCTATGGTCAAATAGATTGTGTTGCAGCTAATGATGTAAGGGATAAATGCTTCTTAGCGATTCTCAGATATGTATGAGACCGCTACGTTTAAATATTTTGTTTACACCTGTAGATTCAATGTTTGTGAAATGTTTGAAAAAAATATTGTCATGGATAAGAGAGGTCCAAATGAGTTCTTGTTGATGTGATTGCTTCTGTATCATTGTCCTATTGTTATTTACCATCCTGTAAGCTTTCATGAAGTTCTGGGTAGTGACATGGGCTCTAGGCCTAAAAAGGTGGCTCAAATCATAGAGATGCAAGTAGACAACTTAGTTTTGGGGCATTGGTTGCTGGCATGCAGTGTTGTGCATGCAGCTATAGCCTCCTAGCCCCAGAAATGTAGTGTTATGCCTACAACTATTACTCAAAGGGGGTCAAAATATCAGTGTGACCTAGAGGTAATAGGCCTGAATGGTTTGGTTACCTTCTGGGGGTGTTGTGGTTTATGTACAAGGTCTATAGGTTGTGTTTTATGTTAGTTTCATTTCATTAAGTTCACATAAGAGGTTTAATCTCATTATAGTAGCCTCTCGTCACATGTTTACCATTTTTGGCCAATTACTTGGGTAGATGTGGGAGGAGGGTGTTACAAAATCGACACTTATTTATTTCATGCGGTAGAAGAGGGATCTCGACTTTGTGAAACCATAATAGGTTTTCCCTAAAGAGAAGGATATTTATACACCTCTACAATAAAATACATTAGTTTAATTTTCCTCCCCTCCTTATTCTACTTGACTTAGCTAACAAGATAAAACCCATAAAACATAAAAAACAATTATAGAAGAGGGGTACAAGTTATAGATTAAACCATCACAATTCCATAGAGACTTTCGTTAAAAATAATGTATCTTCCATCTAGGTATTACGAACTAAAATATACAGGTTCAATGCAAAGATAAGGAATTAAAAAAAAATCCAAGCATTGACATCCAAAATATTTCCTCTTGAACATTACCATGTTTGCTTTGGAAGCTAAACATGATCTCATGTGGAGATTTATTATAATGTAATGGAAATAAAGGGAAGGAAAAAAAAAGAAAAATAAAAAATTGAACTGCACTAACCCTACTCTAAAATTACCCAAAGATAGAATAAGCTCACATAAAATGAAACTTTCAATGTAAACAACAAAGCATTACCCGACCTATACAAGCGAGGGAATAAAAAACAAGAAAAATGATCAAGAACAACAACTGACAAGAAATATAAAATGCAAAATGCTTGAAAAATTCGAAGAAAGAAAACATAAGAATAAAAATATAATAGGAAAGCATATGCCAAACATTATTCTAATGCATTATGGTGTTTGTACACATTGCAAGAAAATGTCATGCTAAAACATTTTTCTGAACTTGCAAACATGGAGAACATAAAGAAGGTGAATTTTTTTTTTTTTTCAAATGAGATTTTTGGTTATGATTCCTCCAATGATGATAATTCAAAGAAAAAGTATCAACTTGAGCATGCTTGGGGGTAACATTAATACTGCAAGAACTTGATATAACCATTAGTGTAGGCTGAATTTCCTCGAAAGCTTGAGGTAGCTCCAAGAAATCAGAAGATAGATCGTCAAAGACCAATGGCTTAGAATAATCAGTAGTGGAAGATACAGAGTCATTAGATGAACCAATGAATAGACTGAGATAGCCATGATCAAAATTTTCTTCAATTGAAAGAACAGAACCCTCATGATTTGATTAATAACAAAAAGGGGGTGATTGAAAAAAATAAATTTCACTCTCTCTTTCTTCAAAATGATTGGATGACGGATGAGAGAGATCAAAAGGAAAATATTTTTCATTTTGTTTTGATGTGAACTAACATTCCACCATTCCTAACTGCGATCAGAATTAATATTCTCAAACACTAACTCATCAAGAGATGTGATAGTTGTGATAGGCTCATGGAAAATGTCTGGATAATGTGGGAAATGTGAGAGAGAGTGAGATATTAAAAGAAAAATAACATTGCATCAAAGATAATTTTTTACAATCATAGTCCCACACATAATACTCATGATTGATGTCACAAGTTTCTTGGTTAATATTGACTCCATCCTGAAATTTATCCTCATGATAATTAGAAGAATTCATTATAACAAGTGGATGTGACAACTCAATATCAAGAGGATCAAATGAAACAACAGATGGAGGATGAGAAAAAATAATATCATTGATCAAATCAGATTCACAATCGAAACTTGTGTTCAATTTTTGAACATGTGGGGTGGGAGAATATGGTGGTATATTAACAGATGGACTTCCAAGTTTCCCAACCTAAACCTTTGTACATGGAGTTGTTCGATGAGGCGAAGACAAAGAGTCAGTCAGGACAATAAATTCTTCTATTGCATATTTAAAAGCTCCATAACCTATATATGTTGGGAGAATTTGAAAACCTTCATATTCTGATGGATTCATTGAAATGTGAACAAGATAATCAAACTTATCTTTCATAAAATTCCCATCAATATCATCCTTAGAAAATTCGTAACCAAAATGAATAAAATGAACACGAAAATATTCAAGATATTCATCAAGTTATTTTCTAAGATGAATGAAATTATTATAAAAAAATTCACTGTGATATGCTTCAAAGGCATGATGAATCTCCTCGACAAGATGTTAAAAAGAGCGAATGGAATGAATTGTTGGAAATTTGTAACACCATTATTTAATGCATGTTTCAAATGTAAGGATGAAAAATCTGCAAGGAGTATCCTCACAATGAATTTCATAATAAGAGCAGAATTCAAGAAAAGTAGGGTTGTGGTCAAGAATGGTTGTTTGACCCCCACCGTCAAACTTCAAATTTTACAACTCTTGAATTATCCCTGAGGGAACTTTCTGATTTGCAACTTTGGAAAAACATGAAGGGGTCAACATTTTGGAAGAATCCATTTGAAGGATAATGAAAGTTCAAATAGAATTCACGAGATCATCTTGTCATTTGGCTTTCCTTCTAACACTAAAAACTCATTGATGGTGCTGGGAGCCACCAATTGGTGTAGGGGGTCTCCGTGATGTGAATTCCCAATTAGAATCCACACCGTTTGGAGTAGGATCCCCAACCATAATATGGTTGGTTTCTGGAGTTGTTGGTTTTACGAGTGTGCCTTATATGCAATAACCACATAGAATGATTTATACATAAATTTGGTTGAAACAAGTGTATGAACTTTGTGAACTGTCAAGTGCAATGCATGAGAATTTCTATCACAGGAAGGGAAAGAGAGTGCCCTCCTTAGAATCATCTAATACTGTTTGGGTTAAAATGGACACACGAGTAGTAAAAGAATCATAAGTTAACCTACAAAAAAGTTTACAAGATAACCATGATCGAAATAACATAACACCACGCCTTCAACAAGATTCAGAGTAAGGTTAAAAAAATAGTTCATAAGTGTCAATATAAATGAAGTAACACATATCAAAAACAAAACAAGAATAGTATTAATACATCCATGACATATGCATGAAGATGTGTTGGATCCATGATTTTATTAAAGTAAAAGTTCCAAATAGGTAGCATATACAATATACAAACCACTAACCCTAATATTTTAACATGCAACCAACAAATTCTTCCCTAAATAAAGAAAGTCCATCTATGTTAAAGGAGAATCAAAGGCTCTCAGCAATACTCCCAAGATTTTGATCCTAAGCCAAAATACTAGCAATAAATTTCCTTACATTAGTTATGAAGGTATATTTACAACATATGAGATGACTATTCATATTCCTTTGTGACTCTTTGTCTTCCATCATGACCTTGGACTTCCTTTTACATAATAACCTTTCATTTTCTGAAATTTACACTTGGACTTCCACTTAAAAAAATATTTTAGATACAAATATTAGAAATAACCATGTATGACAAAATTGGGTATAGTCAAATAAAAACAAGCCTAATAATACAAACAACATGTCAAGCTTGAGTTTGGGAAAGTATAGCTCAACCACTTCAAGTTGTAGGTCTTCGGCCACATTGCGATGCCAAGATTTATATTGTGTGATTATTCCATCAAACCTTTAGATGAGATCAGGAAGGAAGCAGACCCTGGCCTCCATTGCATCTAGGTACACAGTCTTGGTTCCAGTTT
Source organism: Pinus albicaulis (assembly GCA_034641835.2). NCBI lineage: Eukaryota > Viridiplantae > Streptophyta > Pinopsida > Pinales > Pinaceae > Pinus > Pinus albicaulis. The sequence goes on along the minus strand of CM076578.1, from coordinate 1,804,210,884 downwards.
TCATTTCCTTCTTCAATAAGAACAACATGGTGTTGATCTTGGGAGGTCCACCAATATACTTCTGAATATCATGTTTCTTAACCTACAAATTTCCCTTGGTAGAAATATTTATGAAATTGTCAAAGTATTCATCAATTTCTTGTTTGACCTTGTTTTTTCCTTTAGCTTTACTGAGTGTACCAGCTGAAGGGATATTGTGTGACTTCACCATAAAATCCACACTATTATACATTAATTCATACGAGGACCGAATCTTGGTGATGAATGTGCCAAGATGTTTGTTTCTTTGAAAGATAGCATTACTCTTTTGACCATAGATTTGGCAACATAGAACTATCAAGTATTGGAATTCTTTTGAGATATTTTGTCTCTAGTGGAATTTGGATGGCTCCTTCACCTAAATTTTTATGTTATATTTAGTGTTCAGGTAGCTAGTGGCTGCATAAAATTGAGAATCCATTTAATCTTAAAGCAATGGAAAGTGATACATCAACTGAATATATTGTCCCATGAATGAGGCAAGCCTTTGTCCACTGATACTATTAAGGAACATGTTCTTTTCATATATGTGTGGAACGATCCCTTTGATAATGTTTTTTCAAGGGAAGACTAGAAAAATGCATGAAATCTTATTAAATTTTGAATTTTAAACATTGATATAAACACGTATGTCTTATATATCTTATTTGTAGCTAGTTGCTGAGAACACATTTTACTGTGTGGCATGTGACATTTGAATATTTCTCAATGAAGAGTCGAGTGTCTAGTAGAACTTGCATGGTGACAGGGGTACTCTCAACTTTCACTTGTTCTTCTCTTTGTGGTGTCTTTTAAGGAATATCTCTTTAGTGGCATGATGACAACAATTGAAAGAGAGAGGTAAGCTCAAAAATATACAATACTCGTATGATAGGATGCACTCATGGAGAATACAAATAAGCTCAAGAAAATTAGTTCATTCAGTAATATCACAAAAAAACCTTAGTAACTATCGGGAGGGTTATGCAATTTTTGGGCTAATGGAGACAATATGAGGCTCATGAAATGTGCATTTCCAAATCTTAGCAGGAAATGAGTGAGCTAGAAGCTTGAGACTGCACAATGAGTAGTCTTAGCTAGCAATGCTTAGGGAAGAGACTGCACATTCCATAATCTCAATGGTCACCTCTCATGCTTGAGGCTTGGAATTGCACAATGTGTATTTGGTCAATTCAGTGGTTGCGCATTGTGCAATCTCAGAGGCTAGGCATGAAACATGTGCCTTGAGAATGTAAATTGCAGAGTTGTGAGGGGTAGTTTCTCGCAAACATTCTACGAATCTACTTTGGAAGGAAAGAGAAAATTATAATCTATAAGTGATTAGGCAGGGAAAAAAGTATATTGGGCTAAGCGCAAGTTAGATCATTGAAATCGAATTCTTAGAAGCAATCATGCAAAAGGAAAAATGAACATGCACAAAGTGATCCAATAATGGTGTCTGCTTGTAGGAAAAATGAAATACGTTGATGTGACTGTTAGGAAATGTGAAAATCAGACTGAACTAACTCTTGTACAAGCTACTAATAGTAAAAAAACATAGATACCATGGAAATATACATGAATAATAGAAATTATAGAAGAAAAAGTGACAAAAATGACAGAAAAAGTGAAAACAAGAGACACATGCAAAACTTACCCATAAAAGTGTCACAAACTACGTCAGAAGCTCCTTGATTACATGGGAGATTATAGAGCTCAAAGATCAAATGTTAAAATAATGTGTAGGGGTGTCTACTCTGTAGATATATTCTGGTTAGGTTTTATGACGTGCATCCCAAAAATCAAGGAAAAAATGCCACTTGACTTAAGATCAAAATTAGCAACTTAGTGCAACTTTCCAGAAATTAATTACGAAATACATATTTTATAGGGATGAAAACTTACCTTTTTCTAGGAAAATTCTCGTTAAAACTGTTAGAAAGGACTATGAAATTTCTAGCAATAATGGATTGCACAATTCACTTCCTTAGTGAATTACACAGTTTCTAGCTGAAGGAAGAGGCTCAACATAGTTTTTGTTGTCAAGGGTTTCCTATCTTCGAGGATTGCATAGTTCTGATCCTTAAGGCCTAGAATAGTTTCCAGAGATAGGGGATTGTGTATTACCAAGAGGGGGAGAACAACAATGGATTCAATACTAGGGCATGAGATGGCATGTGTTAGAATCCTCATTCTAGGTCAAAATAAATCATCACAAACACTTCATGCAAATATAAGTCTTCAAAATCAGATAAAATACTTTAAGAAATTGATAGATGGGCCAATGTAGATAGAAGGCAAGGTCCGAAATCAAGGCATGGGGAAATTTTTGGAGGGGGTTTCTACAACATGTTCTTATGTGATGATGAAGTAGTTGCGTCTAACATGTTATGACCAAGATGAATATATCATATCATTTTACTTTAAGATATAACATATATGTAGATGAAAAATAGTATTATAGATAGGTTTATGACTTGAATGATGATGACTAAATTTGCTTCCTATTTAGAGGGACAATCTCTCCATAATAACCCTACACCTATTATCATTTAGATGTATAGAAGATTATTTAATGTTGAATTTTTCTAACATAAATAGACAAATACCTTATGATGTTGTTATGAAACAAGTTCTAGTTCGATAAGAGAGGTTTTTCCTTATTTTAAGCCCCAATCGCATGGAATAAGGCTTAAGAGTGTGTATTGAAGAAAACTTGATTGGGTAACTTCATACACATTCAAGTTTTTCTAAACACCCTTTTATATATTTGTATGCAATAACCACCTTTTTGGTTTAAGATATTCTTCCTATGATATGTGACTCTATGGATGTACTGATGTTGTTTGGGAATTTTATTAATGACAACATCTAGGTATTTCCTTAGTATGAAATTTTCCATGATATTTTTGTATGAGAAGTCTATGTCTTTTAGCACGATCGAGGTTGAGTATGATGTTTCTGGCATGGCTAACCGTGAGGCAAGTTGAAGAAGCTCTTGGGATAGAAGGTTGAGTAAGTTTTGGATACGATAGGGATATATTGCGATAATATTGAGTGGGATCTCATTAGAAGATAATTTCATATAGCTAAGACTGAGATTTATTCATATTTTGAGATAATGTTGTTGGACGAAACAATCTTAGGCTTGTGGTTTCCACCTCCGTGGGAGGGACGATGAAGGTATCACTATATATATATAGTTTTTTTTCTAACATAATATTTTATTTGATGTTCTACAAAAAATGGAGACTGCTGCTATTATGACATGATGATTGATATGATACCATATGAGAGTATGATGAAATTTTTATGATCTAGAGAGAGCAGGATTGATCAATAATAATAAGCCGACTCTTCCCCCTTATCTGAGCTCCCAATGTGAGGAGTTAAGATGGAAGGTTATTGCGGTTGAGGGATCTCTGGAAATTAGGGTCACAGATGTTTCTCCCCTATCTGTCACCCAGAGTGTGTGTGTGATCCTTTCTTGTTTTGACAAGTCGGGTATCTCCCCCTATCTCGATCTATGTAGAGTGTGCCTCAGTTGGCATGATACCCACAAGTTGTTCTTGTTGGGAATATTAGTCCCTGTTTGGACAAGTTGAGAGAGTGCTTGGGGGTGTGTGACACATACCTTTGGTAAGTCAAGTATCTCACCCGATATGATTATGATGCAGGTGTTCTACCACATGAACCTTGAGTCTCAATATTGGGAAGATCAATGGGAAATAGGATGGGTTGAGATGTGCTACCACATATCACCTATTTTTGATATGGGCTAGAATATTTTCTTCTCCCCCATGATATTTTGGGATAATATGTGCTCCCCAATGTAGTTTCAGGTTGATATGTGCTCTGTAATATTTTTTTCGATTGAGAAGTGTGCTCCAATATTATTGAGGGTGGTATCTAACGCTCCCCTGTTGTGTAACCAACTCCAAAAATAGAAGAAAATAGATATCAATGCCTTAGAAATAAGCCACTTCGAGGGGCCAACCTCCAATACATTAGATAAATGAACAATTCTTGGTTGATCCTGTTAGCCATCAGTATTTTTTACATGTTAGTGATGACTATATCTTCAGCTGAGTTTTCTAGAAACTGATTTCTTTATGTCAATATGTCATCCAGAAAACCCTCCCAAAACTTTTTTCACCTTTCTACCTATTCAGTCCACCCCTGGCAAAACCAAAACCTCCTTGTCACAATCCTATCTAACCTCAGCCTTATTGGTCTGCCCATCAGCTTTAAAAAGCAAATCCACATATGTTTCAATAGTCTCCCCTATGTTAGGAAGTGGCGTTTTAGGACATTTCACCTTTGGCAATCATCAAAAAGCCAAAAAGCCTCCATCTGCTACAGGTCCACCATGACTGATCCTTTACTTTGCAAATGAAGTTGAAAAACAGCCTTAAGTCGCGCCACTCATACCCCCTAGATCTCAGCACTACATAAAATCCAATCTCAAGCTGACTATTAGGTTTTTCACAGTGTTCTATGGTTCTACAAAGACAGTAAATATATTTCATCTCATGGAGTAAATGTTTGAGTTTACAGTTAGAGGAACAGCTGCTTCTAAGTGTATTATGAGCCTGAGATGAAGCTGCAAAACAAAAATCACTCATCAGGACCTTACAGCTCTTTCCAGCATGAAAATCACAGTAAGAAAGGGTCGCCACTGTCTCAGCAAAATGGTAAATTGTCAAGGCCCACAACCTCCTTCAATTACAAGCAGAGGGTTAGGGCGCCTCCTTCATACATAAGCAGAGGGCGCAGGCCAGTGTTGACTCAGAACGTTGCAAAAGTCCAGGTTTGCCTTTACTGAAACAATGAAACAATATCTTCAGGTTTCATGAATGTAATTGCTGACCATAACAGGAATATAGTGGAAATATGATAAGCTCAAAGGAAAGTAGAGTTTGGCCTGATAAAAGAGCTCATTTCAAACTTGCAAACCATATGGATTTTTGAACTCTAGAAGGACCTGTCATCAGTAAACATCCAAATCATAAGAGGCCTGTTTTGGTTCAAAATCAAATAGAACAGATGGTAACCAATGCCATTACACAAGCAGGAGAAAGGTCTTGGTTTTTCAAGAAAGCCCTGACCTTCATAGTCACAAAGGCTATTTGTCAAAGTAATCAATCATGAGATGAACAAGCCAAATATCTAAAATCAGCCTTAGGACAATGTAGGGAGACAATATTACTCTGGCTAGGGTTTCTGCTGACACACAATGATGCTTGCAAGTGAACATACTTAGACTGATGTTTTCCAAGTGGTCTACTTAACATCACCTTCAGAGAAAGGCTGTCTCGAAAAGAATTGTTAAAAAACCTTCAAATACCTTACCTAATGAAGAGCCTCCTCCATGCATGAGCAGAGGGCCAAAGCTACTGCAAGTTACTGAAACTGATTGATACAAGAAAGCAGTGGAAGGATACCAACGACTGAAACAAGGTCACTACACAGATGAATGACAGTGCTGATAATGTAAAGATACTGATACTTCTATTTTCAAAGAACTATCTGTCAGGCTATAGCTACAGTAGGGAAGAGGCAATATTGAATATATGGGTGCCACTGATACCAAAAAGAAAACTGTCTCCTTGAGGAAAGGCCAAGAAACAAGACAATGTCACATACCAAATTACAGCTTTCAAATGTTTTGTTACATTATGAATGGCCCTTCCTTGCTAAGATCGCCAAGAGAGGAAAACAGTGAACATAGTTCAGTTATGAAATGGTTCTGTGGGAAAAAAGAGGTAACACAAAGATCAGAGCTCGGGGTTAAAGGGCGGTATATATATGTTCAATTAACAAACCCACTGTTTGAAAAGAACAAACAAAGTTAAAAGTCAATGATCAAATGACCGTTGAGAATGTTCTTTTGAAAATGATATAAGGTTGAGATGTGAGAGTGGAAATTCGTTTTCAAAAACTAGAATCAAAGCCCGTGCTTCCACAGCATCAAACAAGCAAGAAAACTGGGCGAAAATTTAAAAATTTTGCACTCTGAGGCGGCGCGACGTGCCTAGGCATCATTTTGCAAAGGCCTCCTTCGTCGGCGCGACGTGCCTGTAGGTGGGCGCGACGTGCCTGTAGGTGGCCGCCCGACCGCACGACAAGTCGACCCGACAGCCTTTCTCCTGTGCGACGGGTTTGCTCCAGAGATTGCCGCGCAACGTTTTCAAGCTATCCAGGATTTCTTACATCTTTTCAAACGAGCATCCATCAAGTTCGAGGTATTTTTATGAAATCCCATCAATTGCAAAGTGTTGATAAGTGACAAACATGTTTGAAAACCCCGGATCTTGCCATCTTTGCTAAAAACAAAAGCAGTTTTCCTACACAGTGAGATGAGGTAATTTAAAAGGGCCGAAATTGTTAATGAGAGTTTAAACCTTGGAGGCAGGGTTATAGAGTGCTTGGTGATTGCATTTGATATTAAAACAGAGGTGTAGGTATTATGTTGATCTCTTAAACTCACAAACAGACAGTATATTTCCTAAAAACCACTGTGCATTGGTTATACATCCAACTTGAGTCTGCTTTTCCTTAAAACCATATTGTATCATGTTGAAGACTTGTTGACAGAGATTTTCAAAGGTAAACAGCATAGTGAAAGACAGAGGTTGTTAATGTTGGATTTTTACATCAAAGGCAGAGGTATAAAGGTGGCGATTGACTTCTCGAAAGTCACAAGTGAAAGGTGTTTTCCTTAACACTGTGGGCTAATTTTTCACATAACCAAAGGGTATCCTTTCTTTCCACTGTATGGTCTCTACAGGAATCTGCTAACAGAGGTATTTTTCAAGGTAAATGACCTAAAGAGCAGGGTTATTATTTTCGAAGCTTGGTTTTGAAGACACAAATACAAGTGTAAGCTGGCCTCTAACAAAGTCACAAGAGGGGTAATTATTCAAGACTGTGCACAGAGAATCTACAAAACAATTTCTTACACATGGTCCCATTGTTAAAAGGGTTACATAGCTGAAGTATATCCAGAATTGAAGGATTGTTCTTAGGAAGTGTAGAGGGGGCTTATTCAAGGCAGCATTGTTGCATTTCATCCAAACCACAGTGTCCATATATGTCCAAACAGTCTAGTGGCCAGTTTCAATCCAGCAGAGCATTTTTCATACTTTGAAGGCAGTCTGCCTCTTCCAAAGCCTGTTTCAAGTCAGAATGCCTCCAAAACGAGATCACAAAGGCGGACAACATAAGAGATATGAGCCTATCTCCATAGAAGAAATCAATGCTCATCCCTCAGTACTTTTCAATTTCCATGAAGTTGGCTGTCTTGATTTCTGTCAGAGAATAGAGGAAGTCAAGAGTTTCTCTCCACTTACACATTTGTGCGCTTTGAGATTCAAAGACAAACACTTCCAGTTAGCAGGTCTTGACTTCAAAATCTCTCCAAGGTATGTATCCAAAGCTACCAAGATCCCGTATCATGGTGAGAAGTGGTTTAAACAAGCGCATCTTGATTTGGAGGATTATAAACCTTTCATCAAGCGGGAACATAGGGAGACCATCACTGCTATTTTTCCTTTCTCCTATCTTCTTGACAGTTATGCTCCACTGATGAAGGCCATAATGAGATATTTCACTTGTGAAGGGAGGTTTAGCCAAATATTTGCCTATCATGTTCGCTTGTTGATGCATTTTACCAGGAGCAGGCATTTAAACCTTCCATACTTTTTGTCCAAAAGCATAGAGAAAATGGCAGCTACTGTCCAAAAGAAATCTCCACCTCAGCAAATCCCTTCTCTCTTTCACCATTCCTTGATCAAAATCATCTTCTTACACCAGCTGGAGAAGAAAGGAGTTTCATGGGATTCATTCATTAGCCATGCCGATTTTGCCACTGTTCCTCCTGTTCATGTGTCTCCTACTCAGCCTGTCCATCGCCCAGTGCCTTTATCAAGTAGGCCTACCCCTAAAAAACTCAAGATGACCACTGGGCAGCCAAGTAAACAGGGAGAAGGAGAGGACAGTGAGCCACAGGGAGAGAAGGAGGATGATGAACAGCAGCAGCCAGATTTCGAGGGACAGCAGCAGTTGGAAATCAGTGGACAGCAGCTAGAGGTTGATGGACAGCAACGGTTGGAGATTAGTGAGCAACAGCAGCAAATTCAGGAAGAGGAACAGCAGCAGACAGAAATTGAAGAGCAGCAATTTGGGCAAACAATTGAAGCACCTTTTGAGCCACAAGCTGGACAGGATGTTGAGGAAGGACAGCAAGCTGAAGCTGCCTCCTTAACAGTGATCAAAAATATTCCTAAAAAGAGGAAATTGCCCAAAAAGACAACTTCTAGCTTGCCAAGGAGAAAAAGCGCTAGATTGGCATTCAAAGGCAAAAGTAAAATTGGAGAAAGTGCAAAGCATGGAGGAGAATTAGCTATTATCCCTATCCAAAGTGATGATAGTGACAATGAGGCCCGCCTCCTTGAAAACCTCCTCATTCACAAAGAAGGGCAAATTGAAGTGTTACAAGAAGATCTTCAAAGGGCGAGGAATTTCAACCACTTCTTGGAGGTTGAAAACAAACAAATGAAGTATCATGCAGCCATTCATGAAGCAAGGGCAATCAAGTACAAAAAAGAGGCAGAAAAGGTGCAAGTAAGAATTGAAGAGCTTATTGGCGAATTTGATGATGAAGAGGAGGAGGACCAGCCTAGGCGAAAGAGGCCTAGGACCATCGGGCTTAGAAAAGCCTTGGAGAAACAGAGAGCAGAAGAACAAGCTCAATTCGAAGCCTTTCCTCTCACTGCCCTCTTTGAGCAGGAAATTGAGGAAAACAAGGAAGCATGGCTTGAGAGGGCTAACCAGCATTTGGAAACAAAGCTTGAGAAGGCAAATAGGGATCTTGAGCTACAGAGAAAAAGGACTCTTCACTTTCAGAAGCTAAATCAGTTTTCCAGGCGAAAATTGAAGGTAGCACAAGAAAAATTGAAAAAGTTGAAGGAGAGGCGCCTAGCACGGAAAGAAGTAAAAAGAATATCAGCCCTTGATATTTTGGCTTCAACTTCGGAGCATGTTTCTATGGACCCTTGAGGGTCATGCATGCCAATTTTGGGCCTGTTTCGGAAACTTTTTGTTTTTTGGCATTTTTGGGGTTTTTCGCCAAAAACTCATAAATGCGCCATTTCAGTTTGATGAGTTGTCAAGCGAGGAGGAGGATCCAAATGGGTTCCATAATTCCATGAGCAGGTCTCCAGCGATTTTCGGGGCATTTGAAGATCATTCGCCCCCTCAAATTGGCGAAAAACAGCCTCATTTTGCACATTCTGCCCGCCATATCAGCAGCCTGCTATTTTCTGGGTTTTTGCGCACAGGTACAGTTTTGAGGGACTTTCAGAGATCAGATTGAGGTGATTCCACTTGCGTTGGAAAGAAGACACAGAGAGCTTTCCAACGAACCATCATGAGCCTCATTTTGACATCAGGAAGGCTGCCATTCGCATTCAGCAAGTCAGGGGACCTTTTTCAGGCATAAATATGAAGTATTTTTGCAATTTTTGAACTCCAAAAATCTGCTTTTCCCAAATGTGCGTTAGGCTATTTTTATCATGGGAAAATCATGTAAAGTCAATATAATTTCCGTTTTTAGGAGTTTTTTAGATATTTTATGAGATATTTTGTGCCTTGGGCTTTGCAAAGCCTCAAGGACAAGTTTAGATATTTTGACTTGGCCAATGGGATAGCTAGTTGCTCCATGAGGTTTTCCTCCTTCTAGCTTATTTATCCCATGGTTCTCATTGTAAATCAGAGGCTGAACTTGAGAGAAGAATTAATGCATTGGTCATATGAGCTTTGAAGAATACACTTGAGTTATGATGTTTGGATTGCCTCTTGGATGCTTTTGAGGAATGTTGAAGGCTTGTTGATGGATTCCTTGACATGGTAGAATGGTATAGTGCTTCTTAATGTGCTTTGTCTTAGTTTTCACTCAGAATTCATTTTTCTTGCTGCTATATATCGGTAAAAGATTGATTTTGAGACATGCCCTTGGAGGCACCTCAAAATCCTGAATCTTCATAGCTTGATGTTGGCTTCTCCCTTAGTTATCTTTAAAAGTTCTTCGTGCTCTTTAGTAACCTAAGGTATTGTTGTAAGTACCATTTATCGAGTTCCATGTATGTTGAGTAGGATGTATGGTTTGCCCTACCTACCTATCGGCGCCCATAGTTACGTCCATAAAACTTTCTCTTTGGTGATTTGTTGATCATTTTGTTGAACCAAGGAGGCCTAGTCCGTCCCAGCCTTTACTTTAAAACTATGAGAAACTTATTTAGACATGTGATGACTTAGAGGCTATTGTGGGGCGTTCGAGGCATAGTTTATGAGTTGTTAGTTTGTCTCATGTGTTTTCCCCAAAGTCGATAGCTATTTCCCGAAGTTAGAGGGTCTTATACCTCTATGTATGGCTGGAATGTTCGATTTCTATGTATTGATTAGCTTATAGTTATTCCTAGCGTGATTAATGGCTTGCTATTACATGTTTATGTCTGCTATTAACTAATTTTCACTTGAAATCCCTTGTTTTTCACCAACTTATTGTTCATTTAATCCATTTTGCCCAGAGATCCCTTCTACTGTGAATCAAATCGGCCCTACAGCAGCTTTACATCATCACTTCATAGCTTCCTTGATCTGTTTGACCCCATAGCCCAATTTATCTACATCTTGTTATCTAGTTTATGTATTTGATCAGTTTCATCCCTCACAAACTTAAAAAACCAAAAAACTAAAAACATACTTCATAACTAGCCTAATATCAGAACATCGCAAGTAAACACACCGACATCTTCTACACATATAGAGAGAGCCCTCTCTGAGTCCAGGAAGGCTAGGTCCTTGGGCTCCAAAGCTTGGTTTGATGTTACATCGTCATTTGGCTAGCTAATCGGCCAAATCACGGGACCCTAACATAATGGCGATCACGGTGGGACTTTGAGTTAGTGACAATCTAAGGACACCTTAGAACTCTAGAAGTCCCTTATTTTTAAGAATACTATTTGATTGACTTATCCCACCGCTCACTAACATAATGGCCATCACGGTGGGACCTACTGAGTACATGACAGTCTGGCGAACTCTTATAGACTCTTTAGTCCTTCAATCCTAAACTCAGACCATCAGCCTTTAGAATCATTTAGTGTAAACTCTCTGTTTCACCATCTTAGCAAAGTGATGAATCAGGTTTATAACACTCTTACATCCTAGGCTGCACATAAAACTCAGAAAAAACCACAAAAAACTCCCTCAGATTGGTTTTTGATAGTATTGGTGGTGGACCATACAAATATACCTCAAAAAAACTAAAAATCCACCTGGCGACTCCACTAGCCTCCAGTAGGCCTTACTTTATCTACATCTTGTCATCCAGTTTATGTATTTGATCAGTTTCATCCCTCACAAACTTAAAAACTAAAAAACCAAAAACACACTTCATAACTAGCTGTCTATCAAAACATAGAAGAGGCTGCATCCTTTGCACATAGAGAGCCCTCTACCGAGTCCGGGAAAATGAGTCCTCTCGGGCTCCAAAGCTTGGTTTGATGTTACATCGTCATTTGGCTAGCCAATCGGCCAAATCACGGGACCACAACATAATGGCGATCCCGGTGGGACTCTGAGTGATAAACAACTTAGTTTCCCTAATTTGTCTAGCAGCCTTAAGAATACTATTTGATTGACTTATCCCACCGCTCACTGACATAGTAACGATCACGGTGGGACCTTCTGAGTTAGTGACAGTCTAAGTGCACCTTAGATTTCTCGAAGTCTCAATCAAACTTAGAAAACGTAAGTGTTGCTTGAAGAGTAGAAGCTAACTCTTTCACCATCTTAGCAAAATGATGATTTAGTTATAAGAAGCTCTACCAAACCTCATAAGCACAAAAAACTCAGAAAAACCCCAAAACATTCCCAGATTGGCTTTTTGTCAGTATTGGTGGTGGACCATACAAATATACCTCAAAACAACTAAAAATCCACCTGGAGACTCCACTAGCCTCTAGTAGGCCTTACAACCTTGCAAGATTTTAGAATTCCATCCGATTTAGCCACCTTATCGCCACACTAACATAATGGCGATCACGGTGGGACTTTGAGTCAAAACATCCTAGGTATCCCTTAGGAACTCTCAAAATCCCAGTCAAACTTAGAAGAGTAGAATCTGGTTGTCTCACCATCCTAGCAAAATGATGAGTCAGTTATAGGAAACTCTTCCAAACCTCAGGACTACATAAAACTCAGAAAATTCAAAAACATTCTCAGATTAGTCTTGGTGGTGGACCATAGCTATCTTCACAACAACAACCCATTTCCACCTGGCGACTCCACTAATCCATCCTTTTACTTTGACCATCCTTCGCCTTAGCGTAACTTTAGAAAATCACTCATCCA